>JAJJXM010000090.1:0-165370 GCA_024516155.1 Pyronema omphalodes
TAGAACATGCATAGCGGATTCGCATTAGCAGGCGGAAATCTACTCCCTTTCCATTCGGATTATCTACTGGTATGTATTATGAGAAATTGTGCTTACTCTAAACACACCCCGAGTTCGACCCCCCCCCCAGCTATCTCAACAACCACCCGGAAATCATCAGATTTTCGAGCGGATTCTTGAATAGCGCACTCGATTTACCTACCCGAAGCCTCTACAGACCCGGCACGCTCTTTTTCGTCGCGCAAGCGAGGTGAAAGAGAATCACGGCCCCTGAAGACGCCCCTCGGCATAGGCACAACGCGACCCCACCACAACCACAAAACAACAACCACTCGCTCGAACTCGTCCTCTCTTCTCTTCCCTTTAAAATCTATCGCTCACTCGATCTCCCCTCCTAACTCCTTCGCGGCGACATGGCCCCACGCTCTGCTGCCCCCCGCAAAAAACCTCTTCCCCCCGACAAAATCAGCACGCCGAGCCTTAGCGCGAGCCAACACGCTAGCGCAGAGCCGCACTCCCAAGCAACCACACTTGACGACATGAACCTCGACACCGACACTGACGTCAGTGACGAAGAAACCGCGTCGCCTACACCAACCCCAGCTCGCCGCCCCTCCACCCCGCCGCAACCCACCCCTCAACACCAACCGCCTGCCCCAACTGCACCCAGAACTGGACACACAATCCACGTACGCAACATCCAAGACTTCCCAACCCTTCCGGCAAAACGCTCTGCACCGTCCACCACCACTTCAACTGAAACTCCTCTCGTCTACGAACACGGCATCCAGGCCTCCTTGCGCACACTCGGCAATGAAACAGCGGTCCCCCAACACACCAGCATCGCAGACCTCACAGCAATCGACCGAGTTATGGCCACAGTAACCGCACACGCTGATGCTGCACGCCTCAACGACCACCGTACCACCCAACGCCTCAATAAAGCATTCAGCATCATGGACCGCGATAGAGCAACACTACGCAAGATCGAAGAAATGCTCCGCAAGCTCCTGCCCTCCCATGATATTCCTGACTCTGCCGACCCCGCCCCTGACACCGACCCCCTGCCTCCTGCCCAAACCGACGATCTGGTCACCTACTGGAAGACCCGTTGTTTCGCTGCTGAAGAAGCACTAGCTAAACACAATATCGCCGCCCCCCCCCGCTATCCCCTTCCCCGTCCCCCAAGGAACTGCTGCCTGGACAGAACCAAATATCCCCAGAAAGCTCTTCAGCTCTGTTACCCAGACTGTCGCCACCCAGAAGTCCAAGACCCCCTCTCAACCCAAAAAGCCATCACCAAAACCTGCCGTCCCCCCGCCCTGTTACTGTTTCCATCCCCTGCCCAGACCCAGAAAAACTCACACATGATGTCAATGCCCACCTCGGTACTGCTACCAACCGTGCACTCCGGGAGGCAGATGCCCCTGACCACATGTCTGTTGTTACGGTGCGCCGCAACCAGCTTGGAAACCTCACCCTTACGTTCTCCCCCAAAACCACTACTGAAGAAGTTACTGCCCACCTCAACACCCTCCAGGAGGCTGCCCAGTCAATCCACTACACCCTGCTTGCACCCCGCGTTGCCGAAAAGTGGTTCAAACTTACGGTACACAGCATTCCACTTGACTCCTACCCTGATAACCCTGATGGCATGCAAGCTCTCCAATCTGAGATTGAGCGCAACCATGATATCCAACTCGCCCAACCCCCCCGATACATAACCCACCCTGACAAACGCGTTGGCAAGACAGCATCAAGTGTTATGATCGCCCTTAAGACCAATGAAGACGCGCAACGGCTCAAGAGAACCAAAGTTATTGTACGCTATGAGCAGAGGAAGGTTACTGAGTATCACTCAGCTCGCCCCACCGACCAATGCCGTCGCTGCCTTAACTTTGGACACCACCACGCGGTCTGCCCCTCCATTTCCCACCCCACTTGCGCCCTTTGTGCCGGCCCACATTCCACTGACCTGCATCAATGTGCTGAATGTCCGACCAAGACTGGACGGCTATGCCCCCATGTCAGTGTTAAATGCAGAAACTGCACTGATGCCAATCAAGATGACACAGCCCACCCTGCATTCCACCCCAAATGCCCCTCCCGCCTGGAAGTCATAAGAACTGTCTGGCAAAGAACAAAAACCGCCCACAAACCCTCTGACCTACCCTCTGACACTAATATGACCACCGATGAGTAATTACAACTCTTCCGCGGCAACCCTACGAATAATATCCCACAACATTAATAGAAGCACCATAGCCCTTAACTCCCTTCTGAACTCTGCTGGCAGGACCGCAGACATCATTCTGATACAGGAAGCTGATATCAGAAATCCCATATATGCCACAACACACCCAGATTTCCTTCTCCTTATACCCCCAGCAAACAATCGGACAGTTGTCAGGACGATGGCGTACATTTCGAGACTAAACCCTCACCTACATGTTACTCCACGTCCTGACATCTGTGCGGACCCGGATCTCCAGATCCTTGAAATACACACCCCCCTTATCCCCACCTTTTACCTACTGAACATTTACAACGAATGGGAACAAGAATCCAAACAATACACCCTCCCACGCTCATTTACCCCACTTACCCTACCCCACCGCTGCGTCCTGACAGGTGATATGAATGCCCATCATACACTGTGGAACTCTCATCTCACACGGATGACACGCGCGGACGAGCTGGTATACCTGATTGAAGAAGCCGGCTGGCACCTAGCTAACACACCAGACACACCAACATACCACTACCGCAATGGCCGGGGATCCTCCGTCCTGGACCTGACACTCTCTACACCCTCCATGGCGAATGAAGTACAGAACTGGGCAGTCGATGAGGAAGCGGCAACAGGTTCAGACCATGAGGTCATCCGGTTCCAAATACAGTCGCAACACCCAGATGTTGAGCTCTCCAACCCCAAACCACGACTGAACTGGAAAAAGACCAACTGGGATGAATTTGCTACCATCCTCACACGACTCGCATCTTCCCTTCGACCCCGGTGGTCACACCTACAAGGGAATCCTACTACCAATAACCTGGACGAATGGGCCGCCTCCCTTCAACAAACCATAGCCACGGCAGCCGAACAATCTACTCCAGCCATCGAACATTCCCCCAGATCTAAACGCTGGTGGACTGACAATCTCACAACCACTAGGAAAGAAATGAACCAGGCTCAAAGGGTCTGGAAGCGCACAAGGAACCCAGATGACCACGCCCACTTCAAAAGCAAACGCAACCACCACTTCCGGGCAGTCCGACATGCAAAAGACAGCCTATGGAAGGAGTACCTGTCTCAAGCCAAAGGAGCGGACATATGGGCTGCCTTCCGCTATACTAACCCTCGCCGCGCTCAGCTCACCCCACCAATCACTGACACAACTACCCAACCCAATGCTCTCCGCACAGACTTCGCCGGAAAAGTTCAAGCCTTTCAGGCCCTGTTCCCCCCCCCACCAGACGCCCCTCCTCAACCCCACCACAACAATAAACCCCCAATCGAATGGAACACATTCTCGGAAACCGAAGTCAAATCAGCCATCTTCACCTCAGCACCGAAGAAGGCCCCTGGCCCGGATGGGATCCCATTCCTGTGCCTACGACAAGCCTACACCACCATCCCGGAAGATTTCCACCTTCTATACGCAACCCTGGGCAGAGTTGGATATCAACCACGCTGCTGGAGACAGGCTACTACAGTGGTGATACCGAAGCCAAACAAACCTGACTACAGCTCTGTGAAGGCCTATCGCCCGATCGCGCTGCTAAACTGCATGGGAAAGATTTTAGAAAAGCTAATGGCGACACGTCTAGGACAACTAGCAGAAACACACCACATCCTCCACAGAGATCAAATTGGAGGACGACCCAAGCGATCAGCCATCGACGCAGCAATGGCCCTGACACACGACATTGAAGTTGGGCACAAAAACAAACTCATAACCTCCGCCCTCTTCCTCGACGTCAGAGGCGCATTCGACAATGTATCCGCCACACGCCTCCTCGCTACAATGACATCTCTGGGATGCCCACTTCCTACGGTATCTTGGTGCGCCTCCTTCCTCCAGGACAGGACCACGGCCTTGTCATTCGACGGACACACCGACGGACAACGAGCTACCAGAACCGGTATCCCCCAGGGATCACCCGCCTCACCAATCCTGTTCCTCCTCTACCTACGACCGCTCTTTGACAGTCTATCATCTATCCACCCCAGCATCTGGACACCCAGCTACATCGACGACGTCGCTCTAGTCACACAGGGTACATCTAGAGAATCCAACTCAAGGGCCCTTGAGAGGGCCGCAGAAACCGCCTTTGAATGGGCCCACAACAACGCAGTGGCATTCGACGACTCCAAGTCAGAACTTCTCCATTTCCACAGATCACAAAAAGACGACACCACCCCTCAAACATGCGTCAGACTTCCCAATGGCACAATAGTCCAACCAGGCACGAAAGGCGGAAAGAAAGATGTGGTCCGGTGGATTGGTATCCACTTTGATAGAAAACTTTCCTTTGTTCACCATGTAAATACTAGACTAACAGCCGCATCCAGGTCCTTTAACGCCCTAAGAAGCCTTGTGCGATATGAAACTGGTCTGTCCCCCTCCGCTACAAGAACACTTTACCGTGCATGTGTCCAGTCCAGGTCCGACTTCGGTTCAGAGATATGGTGGTCAAATCAGAAAACGCTGGAATCCAAACTACAACGACAACAGAACACCGCCCTACGAAAGATCCTTAACGCCTTCACATCCACTCCAATCATGGCCCTGCACAACGAGGCGGCCCTCCCACCCGTTAAGATCAGACTCACCCACAAGAAACGAAAATATGCCCTCAGACTCCTCTCCCTGCCCCCTACCCACCCCGTCATTTCCCGCTGCCCCTCCTCCTACCCCACCCCAGGCCACTTTGAGAACGCCATCATGTCCCCCACAGAGTATGACTGTGACTGGCACGGTCACACACGCCCCCAGTCCCGTCTCACAAGCATCCTCACTCTGATGAGACCATGGCTATCCCCCACCAGCACAGTTGAGAACACGGCCCAACCGGATCCCTCGGTATGGAAACCACCCCCCCTGACAACAACCATCTCCACGAGCGAAAAGGAGGACGCAGCTACTGAACACCTTGCACTCCTACACTCCCTCAAAACAACACCCAATGCAATCGTGGTATACACTGATGGCTCCCAACTCAACGACAAGACCGGGGCTAGCTTCTTCATCCCCTACGGCCTCGACAAACAAATACAAGCCCTCATTCCCATGACCAACACAAACGAAGTCTTTGACGCTGAACTACAAGCCATCTCAGAGAGCCTACTCTCCTGCGCTACACACCTGCGACGCCTCCACCTCCACAACCGCCAGATACACATCTTCACCGACAACCAGGCAGCCATCATCCGCTCTTCGCACCTCTCGCCAGGCCCAGGACGGGAAACTGCCGGCATCATCCACCACACCTGTCAAACCCTCCTCACACGAACCAACTCCACAGTGCACCTTCACTGGGTACCAGGCCACACCGACATTGCAGGCAACGATGAAGCAGATCGCCTGGCAAAATTGGCAACTGACAGAAACCCCCTACCGAACTCGACAATCTCCTTGTCATGGCTGCGACGCCGCATCCATGAAGCTCACATCCATGATTGGGTCACCTGGTACACCTCCTCCACCCGCCCAAAGACATACGATGCACCATTCAAGCGGAAGCTTGATGAAGCGTACACATCAGTGCCCCGAAAGATATCCACAGCGATACTGGGCCTCCGAACAGGACATGGTTACTTTCTCAACAGCCTGGCACACCCCCCCTCCGAACAATACCCTTCCCGCTCATGCACATGCCCCCTCCACCCACCTCAAACCCCACGCCACCTGATCCTGGCCTGCCCCATATTTACCTCCCACCGTATTAACCTCCGCCACCAACTTAAACTACCACGGCACCGACAACTACAACTTAAGATGATCCTCCACACGCCACACGGAATTCAAGCCCTGACCACTATTATCTCTGAAACGAAGCTCGCAACTGCGGAATGGGCACACACACAGTTAAGTACCCCTGCAGCGGAGAGACACTCACCAGAACACAGATTCACAATGGCAGATTGGGGTACGTTAACTGACCCCGATGAAGAACACATGTAAAAAAAAAAAAAAAAAAAAAAAAAAAAAAAAAAAAAAAAAAAAAAAAAAAAAAAACAAGAAGAAAAAACACCAGAATGTATTTAAACCAGAAGCAAACTGTCGATAGGATAGGACAAAGATGGATTCGAAGAAGGGAGGATATGCTACATTTTCTGACTTTTCTTTTACATTATGTTTTCCTTTGTATCACGAATGACGAAAAGGGAGAGGAGAGATGGGAAAGTCAAGGAGCCGGGGATGGGTGTGTTTCTGTATTTTCTCATTTCCTTTGTTTTCCTTTACTTTTCTTATTATTATCAGAGTTTCAGGCGGTAGAAACTGGGGAAGGGTGGAGGAAAGATACTAGAGCAAACAGGGCTCACGGACACAGTGACGAGATGGACAGACACAGACAGAAAGACAGAGGCGACTACTGCCAGAAACTTAGATAGACCGCTCTGGGGCGTACCCAGTGGCCATCGGAGTCACTCCCGATGGTCAGCATTGTACCTTAAAGTAGTACCCGCCATAACCTTACGGTTGCAAGCGTGTATGACAAATAAATAAATAAATAAATAAATTGTGCTTACTCTATCCACCCCCAAAATTGCGATGGGAAGTCCCCCATTATAAAGTTGATTTCCTCGTTAACAACTACTCAAAGGTAAACAACCAAATCGAAACGCATAATCAGTCTAGAAAGCAATGCACTTGAGAGTGAAAGCATAGTAGACACCTATTCCAACTTCCTCATGAAAACTTGAAGTGGACACATAAAGCAAAATTCTCAGAGAAACACTAGTCTATCTACTTTAGTCTGATTACAGAAACGATGAAAACCGATGACGGCGCTGGGGATCAATTGTGATAAAGTAAGAGAAGAAAGAGAGGTAATATCTGAGAAAATACCAGAAGGTACTTGATACAAGAAGGCAGGAAAAGGGCGCTGAAGGCAAAATGTTTGAGCATAGGAGGTTGTACACAGTGATTGGCTGGGTCCGGGGGAAGTTGAACCCCACGACCAAATAGTGATAGTAAACCAACCATATTATTATAATGGACCATGAGTTGCATGGTGTGTTAGAGGTCCCATGAGATCTTTTGCAGCACCTGTGAACAACCCCTGAGCGATTCTGTGCTGGTAATAATCCTTAATCATTCGGTAATTGGGTTGCTGGATGAAAACATGTCACGTGAGACACGAAACATTTGATTACGTGGTTGAATTGGAGTCATGATAATCAAGTAAGCCCCTGAGAAAGTTTGCTCTTTCAAAAGCTGCTATGTACACAGCTAGCTATCTTTCGACGGCAGGTCTCTGCACAACGAATAGTATTGCACCTTTCCTGCAACAAATTTGGAATCGAATGATACGAATAAACCTTGAAAAATACGATGCATGCATATACAACCACGAATTTGTATTCGCGTGGCAAAAGAACGTGTGAGTTTTACAATTAGGTGTCTTGGCTGAATAGCTCTGCCAAGCCCGCTCATAGGGTCCAATCTTGTATTCATATGGGGAATGTGTTTTCAACGCAACCACGCGCCTACCATTGTCAATGAGGCTTGAATTGCCATTGAGCCTCGAATGGACCCTCAACAGTTGCATGAGCATCATGCTCCCCTCTTTGCTTCTATCCTTCTTTACTTCTTACGGACGCGTTGCACCTCAATCGAACGACCGAATACATAATTCGCATCAAACATATCACAACACCACCAGCGACGCCCTTCCAAAATCTCCAGATCAAGTATTACCGTTGGTATCAAACATTTCAACGCATCACAAACAACAAATTACAACGCGCCTCTCACCCTTCCAAACTTCAGATATGGACCAGGAAGTCGCCTCCGAAGGCATTCAACGTATCTTAACACAAGTAGTTTCACTCAGCAGAGAAGTAGCTCGCCTAAACACTCAAAACAGAGCACTAGCCATCCACGTCGATGTGATGAGGATAAGCCAACAAATCAACAACAACCAAGCGAACCTAGGATTATACTGGCTGCAAAGATTATACCTCAGAATCGACGAACTTCTGCCTTTGCCAGCTGCATTTCCAGGAGGAGCCGGACCGGGGTTCCATGATGATCTTGCGCAGAATGATGTTCTGTCAGAGCAAATTGCGCAACTGGGTAGACATCAGCGAATGTCCAGTATGACGATAGCCGCAACACAGACACAGCTACGAGCAATTAGCTCGCAGCTTCATGCGATACAGTCGCAGATGGAGCCGACACAACAGAGGACCGAAGTTAGCCGACCTTCACAGGATATCAGATCTTCCGTAGAACCTGATCTCCCGGAAGTACAATCACCAGCAGTCACTCAGGATCCCCTCGGTGACAACCCGGATTCCAACCGAAGAATAAAATCGGAACCAGATCTCTCAGGAGATTCATCACCTTTACCCGAGCCCGACGCACATCCCAACTCAAGTCAAGCACCACCTACTATACAGGACCCTTTGGGACACGATTCGGACTCTGAGCCCAGCATTAAATTAGAGCCAGGTGTATCCCGAAGTCCATCACCATGGCTGGAGGATTGGGCCCTAGGTGTAGGACTGGAGGCCGATCCCTCCCGACCTCCATCACCTCTCTGGGAGCCCGAACCATACCCCCGCTCCAATCCACGTCCTTCGCCAGAGCCTGAATGGGATTCAGCCTCCATTCAGCTACCTTCACCTTCATCTGAGCCAGAATCTCCCCACCAGCACACTAAAAGATTATCTCAATCTCCAGAAACAGACTGGAGCGAATTAACACCAACAACCCCCGCAGCTTCGTCTTCTCCTCCACCTTCTCCTGCGTCTTCACGCAAACGAAAGTCCAGTTCCGGTACAGTTTGCTCTTCACCACGAGCATCAAAAAGCCGGCGTTTTGGTACTCCTACGCTATCTGAGATCGACTGGGTATCTGATAGCGGTCACAACATAGACGGCGAGATGGATACGAATGCAGATATCGAAGAAAGCGATTGGATCCCTGCTTCTAGTCCACCGGCATTTTCAGAGCTGGAATGGATGCACCATACACCATCCAGCCCATCGTCTTCTCTGGGGTCTGAGTCATTTATTGATTATAACCGCACTCCGTCACCGGAACCCGAATTGGGTCCTTCCTCCAGTCCACCGGCATCCTCAGAGCTGGAATGGATGCACCATATCCCAATGACACCATCTGGCCGATCGTCGTCTCTGGGGTCCGAGCCATTTATCGACTACAACCGCACTCCTTCACCAGAGCCCGAATTGGACCCTGAGTCCAGTCGGTCGGCTTCAGTGGAGCCTGAATCTATGTATCAGCTGGTTGATACATCATTGCAATCGACGGAAGCAGAGTGGCCGGAATGGACACCGACACCTGAGGAAGATTGAACCGTTCAAGTAGCAGAGGTGGGAAGGGGAGGTGGAAGCGGGGACTGTTAGGGAAGGAAGAGGGACTGTTATGGAAGGCAGCTGTACTGAGGAGTTAAGATTAGAGATGATTGGTATTGATGAAGGCGGTATGGGTGTGTTTTGGTGGAAATTGAGGATTTGTGCACAATGAGTTACGGGGAAGTAAAAATGATGAGGTGTCTAGTGAGTCAGAATGGGATGCGGTGGATTGTAATAGGTTTAGAAGAAGAAGCATTTGGCAATCAGCATGGGATTTCATTTGTAACCTAGAATTAAACAACGGATTATCACAGCCATATGTGTGAACTCAAGATCATTGTGCCAGTAATTGTCAGCCGTGAGATGGTAAAAGAAATGTCACACTATGGTTCGTAAGATCAGCCAAGTAGATACTAGTTCTAGAATTACACTTAAACATTTATTTCTTTATCTATCAATTGAATCATTTACTGACCGAAGCCTAAGAGGTTCATGCAGAATAAAAGAAATATTCGAATCCCGTCCCGAGTGTGCCCTCGATGTCGATTGAGCCGAACCCCCCCCCCCCCCCCCCCCATAAATAGTACATAGTACAAAATAATAGAAAAAATAAACAATAAAACCCCTTCCTGTTAAATTAACCCTGAGTAGTACCTGCATTGTTTCACTCTAGCATTACCCAAACGCCACCCTTATCACGCCGAATCTGATATTTCGACCGGTGAACATTCTTCCTATAAAGCTCGACAAGCTGTACATTTTCCGGCTGGTTATATCTACAAGATGCATCCTATCATTCCGTATTACCACAATTAGTCACCCCTTCCTCCCTTCATTCCTTCATTCCTTCATACCTTCATCTCAATCTCCTTTCTCAACGTGGTAAAAATACTTACTGAGTCTGAACCTTCTCAGGACAATCCTGTCTAAACACACACCCAACCCCCCTAGTCTCCTCCCAAACAAGCTGCGTAAAATGACCAATGAGTTTATTGGGGATCCTGCTGGTTGCGGAATTGTAATCATACCAGTTATGCTCGTCTGCGAAGTCGTCGACTACTTGAGCGGGCCGGGTTAAGCGGTTGGGGGATCCTTTGGCTAGGCTTTCACCCTGGCCGTGATCTTCCTGTGGAGCAAAAAGGTTAATTAAACGCATATCTATAGATTTATAATACAAGCTTACTGGAAAAAAACGACGGAGGGGATATGTACTAACCCAATGCTGATGACTGCGGGTTGCAGTGGTTGGCATACGCCTGTGCTTCTTGCGCTAAGGAAGGAGACCAGGTTAAGCGCGGAACACTATGTTGATCGCGGGATTTATTATGAGCGGCAACGAATTCCGCGGAACATCCAGGGTCGGAAGGCATAATATGGCCACTCACGTGACCTGCGACAGTAGACAACGTGATCGCGGCAAGGGGTTATTTTTTTTACTTCATTGATTCATACTCGCATGCAACCTTGAGGTTACGCCTGAATTTACAAATCCATATTTTACGTCCCCTTCGTCCTCGTCTTCAGTTTCTGTCGCGGGGGTAGTGTCCCCCGTATTTCTTCTGGGTTTTTGTGCTAGAGTGTCATCTAGTCCAAGAGTCCTGTTCGCTCGGGAGCCTCTACGCCGGGACATTCTCCCTTTCCTCCTCTCTTCCCCTTCCGTTTTTGAACCATTTCCCGCCTTCATTTCCTCCACAAATCAAAAATGAGATAGAAAACCAAGTGAAACACCCACTGGGCAACCTCCGCCCCCACTCCCCTGTCCTCTCTCGACTCCTCCACTGGTGTTCTGAGCCTGCTTGCAATTGGAAATACCCGGGCCCTTTCTACCCCTTCGCTCCTCACCTCTCGCCCCTACCGATTCCCTTCTCTTCAGCCTCCGTTCTGCCCCTCCTCCCCTCTCTACCCTCCTCTTGGTTGTTGGGGTTGGAAGTCCAAGATTGATATTTCTTAGCACAACCTGGACATTGATGCCTCCGCTCTTGACAACTTCTGCCTAAGTTGGTTTCGCGGAGGGAGTGATTGGTTTCCATTACTAATTATTCATTCCTCTCCCACCAGCCTTTATTGTTGCGGTCTTGCTGGTTGTTGCTGCCGTAGATCTTGCTTCCTTCGCTTTCTGCCTCATCTTCTGTGTTTTAACCTCCAGTCTTCTAACCTTCGCTAGTGGCGGGAGCAGCGTTGGGAGCGTCAGGTAGAGGTGTGTTCGTGTTCAATTGAAGATTTTATGGTTACGCCCGAGTTCAGCATGGTCCGTCCGGTCGGTTCTTAGCTGTCGTCGACACCGGACCACCGTTTGCGGTGCCGTATTGTAGTAGGACGAGGACCTGCTGTCTTTGAGAAACCGTGGACCGGACAGACCGCAGGTGACCATGGGTGACCATGACCTCGGTCATAAATGGTCACTCGCGAGCGTCTGTTTTTTATTCTTTTTTTACTACGGCTTTCAGGGTGGAGAATGCACCTTTCGTGGGGTGTAAATGTTTGAGTCAATGGGAGAATCGAGGGTCCACCTGCCACAGTGATGAAAACGTCCCCGCCGCGGCCCACAATGTCTGGCGAACTCGAACCAAACCGCCACTCGGGAGCTTGCTTACTCAGCAATCCCATGGTTCTGCGATCGGCCGCGGTCCCGTCCACTATTTTTAGTTTCGCGGACGGGACCGAACTAGATAGCGGCCGCCCGTCTGAGTTGCAGACGGGACTGGACAACCACAGTGATCCCCTACGGTCCATCGTCCTGCACGGACCGTGCCGAACTCTGGATTACTCAATTAAAACACATGGGCTCATAACCTGTCAAAACTAGACGAGTAAGAAAGATAGAGATGCAGACGATGAAGGGCAATCTAAACCTCCACAGCTACATCTTGATATATCATAGATATATCCCATATCCAAAACCTAGTTATCTTTACTCAGGCGTGCAAAAACACCTTTGTCCCTATAATCGTATCCTCTTTCGTCCTCACCCCCCCCCCCCCCCCCCAATAATCAAATGCCCGGAAACAAAAGGAACAGCATATATCATAGCGGCATGCAGGAAGGAAAAGGAACGGTGTCGTCTTCCGAATGATGAAATGTGTTATGTATATTGTTGTGTTCTTTTCTGAAATGTCGAATTTCGATCACAGATGCAAAGTTGCATATCGCAGCGGTGTACTGGTGCATTGGTGTATGTCAAGTGGTGCAGTTGTGCATTGTTACATTTGATTTGATTTGATTTGATTTTCTTGAACGTTCCCAACCTTAAGGTTATGACGTATGCCACAGTCTAAATACATTTCGAGGCTCCAGCTGTTATGTTAGAGTCTCGCTGGGATCAGCTTCAGAGCACACTTCATTTCTTGGGCCTGTTGCCACCTCTCTTCTTCCTGCTTGTTTTCATTCTCGTCGTTACATTACTTTTGTGCAGTAATGATGAGAAATGGTTTGGGACTTAACGGAAAAACGGATAACCGGCGTGAAGTTGCTGGTGGATCGATTTAATGGTTGATGGATTGATTGAATCAGAAGCGCCCGTACAGGACAATATAACCTTCGCGGAATTGTGCTGGTCGGGAAATCATGGATGGTAATTGTACCACTCACGCTCGCTAGTGAAATATTTCACCGCGTGCTCCGGCATGGAAAGGCATCCATAATCGAAGACAGCGCCAGCCAAACCAATGAACCGAAGCCGTGGATGAACAGTGTAGCCTCAATCAAATTGCTACTCCCGGCAGCGAGAACATATGTTGTCCAGATCAGGTAGCGACAATATCTTATTGAGAGGAGACGTCGTTCATGAAGGAAGTGCCAAGTTAGCAGGACGCATTGATGTAACCGGTGGACTCCGCACTTGTGGTGAATGCTGAACTTTCGGTGTCAACACAGTAATGGTGCGGTTGCGTGGTTATTGTCTGACTGTCACCACGAAATTATACGGTATCGCGTTGCCGTCGGTAAACGTCCTCGAGAAAGTCTATCTTTCGTAGCGCTCGTAGTCATCCATCGATTCGGATCCGTTGCGGCCAGCTATGGTTCATTTGAGTTAGTTTTTAGGATTTCATGTATGATTGCAGAGGAGGGTGGACGGAAATGGGGTTTAAATAACCTTCCCCTATAGCGTGCTGGCTAGAAACACCGTCGTCATAGACTAGCCATAGAAGCCACCTTAGCCTCTGAGGCCGCCGTGCTTCCCGGAAAACTTATGGTCGTCAGTTACCCGATGTTCTGTCAATTATTTCGTCCGTTTTCCAATATCCGGTGAATGATATCGACATTGCCAAAAGGTACATAAGCTACATCATTCGCGAATGAGCCGAAATATAACACCCCATACTTCGTTTCCAACCGCAATTCCGGAGCCCGTTTATGTGGTGGAGCAACTGCGTGAATGATTTCAAGATACCCGCAAAAATCCCAAACAGCTGGAGTTACTTATTCCTATTCCTTACTCATTCTGATTCCGGCTTGGTAGTTCTTCCGCTCTCCGGTTACGTCAGTCCGGGGAACTCGTTTCCGCACGCTTAATGGGTTCCGGAATGACACGAGCACATCTGAGTTACCCCGATGATTCTTTACTACACCGCGTAAGTATTTCCGGCCTGAAGCAGAAATATTTCTGCTACAGGATTTCCATAGTTTGCCCACAAGCCGAGCACGCACTGCCGGATGATGGATCAACTACTTTTAAACCGCCATCCGGAACAATATCACATCAATCGCTTAGATTTTACGCGCAAGCATTTCACTCCATACATTCAGGTTAGACCACTCTAATTGCACTCATGTCCGAGTGCTAAGCGGGTCAATCATAATGTATCACTAGTGTGGCGGCAGAATAATTATTCCTATTCACTTCGCGAGGCTGTTGATTTTACCAACCAGGTCAATCAGATTCGCATGATAATAACAAAAACATTTATAGGTTCCATTCCCAACAAGAAAAATTGAGCTTCTTGTTCAACAACTACTCAAAGGAACATAACCGAACAGCAGTGAAAAGCAATGGGATTTAAACCAACGAAGTAGTAGACGCAAACACTCACTTACTCAGAAACTTGAAGTGTATATATGAAGCTGACGCCTCAAAGTAACTGCGGTACATATGACCTAGTCCGATCACTGGCATGCTCTTAGATCAGACGACGATCGAGGACGAAAACCACAGACACGCAAGGGACTACAACCCTGCACACTGAAGACGAAGAGAGATAGATCAATACTTGTAAAAACATCGATGAATACTCAGTTCAGGAAACAAATTGGAAACCGCTGAGAACAAGGGTGGCTTTGGTTGTTTTGAGGAGAAGGAAGTTCTACATGGTCATTGACTAGTTAAGGCTGAGGAACCACTACTCCATCCTTAGTACTGTATCTTTTGTAGTAAACAATGAACCTTCGTTGGTGTGTTACAAGTTTCAAAACCATTCCGCGTAACCTGCCAACGATCCCTACGTGATTTCTGCGCCGGTGATATTCAGTGATCATTGGGCGGTCATGTGAAAGATATCACGTGAGATAAACAAAGAAAACAGCCACATGGTTCAACAGGACTCATTCTAATCACCTGAACCCTCGAACATTTTGATATTTCTATGCACGGCATGTGTCATTGTAATCAACAGTACTCTATCAGTCCGGCTACATGATTAAAATGAATAAATAAAAAGAACTCATTGAAAATACACCAGATGTACACACAACCATTAATGTTTCATCCACGCTTGGAAATAACGCATCAGTTGGACAGTTCAAGTCTTGGCAAGATATTATTGCCCAGACCGTCTAGTCGGGTCCAACCTTATATTCACATCGGGGATATCTTTTCAACACAACCACGCGCCTATCAGAGTCAATGGGACCTGAATTGCCATTGAGCCTG
Organism: Pyronema omphalodes; assembly: GCA_024516155.1. Taxonomy (NCBI): domain Eukaryota; kingdom Fungi; phylum Ascomycota; class Pezizomycetes; order Pezizales; family Pyronemataceae; genus Pyronema; species Pyronema omphalodes. The sequence goes on from JAJJXM010000090.1 coordinate 15,417, forward strand.
GAATGGACCATCAGAACGTTTTTGGGCACCATGCGGCCACCTTTCCTTCAATTTGTTATCACCTTCTTGCCAACGCGTTTCACCTCAACCGGAAACCCAAATACACAGTTCGAACGGAACATCACAGCACCACCAGCGACACTTTTGCAGTCTTGAGATTACATCTTACTGTTGGAATTAAACATTTCAACGTCTTACAACTTGCAACTTCGAACGCAGATCGTTACTAGTCCGGCCTTCAATATGGACCAAGAAAACGCGAATGAAAAGCTCCCACTGCTGTGCGCGCATCTAGAGTTACTCACCGCACGAGTAGCTCTCTTGGACGCTCGCCATGCTGAACTATCCGCTCTAATCGATGAAGTTATGGACCTCCAACAATACAACAGCCTACAAGTTACCGTGGTAATGAGCTTTCTGGAACGCTTATACCGAAGAGTTCATGCAGTAAATCCACTAGCGGAACCTATCCCAGAAATATTTCCGGAAGAAGCCAGGCAGGGTTTAAACAATACTTTTGCACAGAATGAGTTACTGTCAGAGCAAATTGCGCAAGTGGCAAGACATCAGAAAATGTCCCAAATAGCAATGAATGCAACACAGACACAGCTACGAGAAATTACCTCGCAGCTTAATGTCATACAGTCGCGGATGAAAGCAAGTCCTCAACAGAGAACAGAGACCAGCCAACCTTCGCCCGTCATCAGACGTTCTCCAGGACCTGATCGTGGAAGACAAGTACCATCTGTCAGACGGGATACCTTAGGAGAGAACCGACATTCAACACCGGCTTGCGACTCCAACATAAAACAGGAACCAGGTCTCTCCGGAAGCCTATCACCTTTTCCGGAATTCGAATCATATTCCAACTCTAACTCAGCACCACCGGTCCTACAAAATTCCATTGCAGGCAACCCGAATCGTGACTTGGATTCCGATGCAAGAATTAAATTGGAATCGGATCTCTCCCCAAGCCAATTCTCTGCTCTTGGATCCGAACCATATATGGACTACAATCAACCTCCTTCTCCAGACCATGAGTTGGACGTAGCCACCAATCGATCACCTTCATCGGAGCCCGATTTACCAGGCCAACTGCCTGATGGATCCATTCAATCTCTAGAAACAGAACGGAATGAATTGCCAGCAAGAAACCCTACTACTTTGACTTCTCCTCCGCCTTCTCCTGCGCCTTCACGCAAAAGAAAGTCCAGCTCGGACGCAGCTTCCTCCTCACCCCGAGCATCAAAGAGCCCACGACTTGGTACCCCTACACCATCCGAGATTGACTGGGTATCAGACACCACAGGCAACGCGATGCATACCAACTTTGATATCGACGGTGATGACTGGGTTCCTGCTTCCAGTCCACCAACACACCCTAATCAAGAATTGTCAAACCATACGCCATCTAGCCCGTTTTCATCGTCTCTTGAGTCAGAGTCATATATGGGTTACAATCAATCTCCTTCACCCGGACTTCAATCAGATCTTGTCTCCAGTCCACCAGCATCCCCAAACTTGGAATGGCCCCACCGTACACCATCCAGTCCATCTTCTTCACTGGGTTCTGAGTCATATATCGACTATAATGAACCTCTTTCGCCAAATCTCTCCCGATGTCCATCGTCTTCATTGGAATCGGAATCTTATGTCGAATACAATAGATCTCCTTACCCAGGGCTCGAATCGGATCCTGGCTCTAGTGAACTACTGCCTCTAGAGCCTGAACCTCCATACCAGCTGATAAAAAGACCATCTGAATCCGCATAACAGAATGGTGGGAATGGTCACCGACCAGCCCCGAAGAGTAAACCATTAGCGAGGAGGGAAAAGGACGGAGGCGTAGACAGAGTCATACTACAGGCAAGCATACATATTTTTCGGGATTTTGAGATGACGGATATTGGTTTGAGGGGTTGTAAGTTTGTGTTGGAGGAAATAAAATACATGTTAGCCATGAGTTTAGCAACATTACAGAGAAGGAAGAATAATGGATTAGATAATAGGAATGGGATACACCGAGTTGTAGTGTATTTTAGAAGAGAAAAGAGTGCGATAATAACGAAAATGTAATTTTTATCTTACAACAGATCATACCTAGCATTGGCTTGACGTGAAGAACATTCTGCCAGTAACAAGAACCCGTGAAATGTTGAAGGAAATGACATACCGTGAGTTATAACAGCAGCAAAATAAATATTGCTCTTCCTGTTACATTTCGCAGGTCACTGCGGCTCTTTCTGGAATGTTTCACGTGCTATCGAATCGAGGGGATTATGTTGGAGTCATTGAGAATAGAGAATCGTGTCCTGTGAGTAAATGAGCTGGTGAGATCATCGCTAGTTCCAAGTTTGACGCATTAAGTGGCTGTACAATGCAATTTTATGTTGAAATATCTCAATGACATTGGTTCGTTTCGTACGTTCGCTCGAACTGGCTCAGTGATGGCATATGCACAGTAGGCCACTCAGATTGCACACGTGGCCGAGTGATGGCCCGAGTCAATCCAGTGTATCACTAATGTTACGACAGAATTACCATTTCTGCTCACCTCGCAAATCTATTGATACTTCCACCCCAGTAAAGCATGTTAAAATGCTCACAGCAAAGTAACTTATACATTTCGTTAGTGATGTTATAGGAATTCCCATCGTGCTGTAGCAGTGGATTGGAGAGCCCATTTCGCAACGAAAAGACATTATCTATAGAACATGAACAGCAGGTTCGGATAGGCAGGCCGTCATTTACCCCCTTTCTATTCGAATTGTCTATTGCTATGGCATATAGGCCTTTATGGTTGTTTTATCAACCCCAACATTTCGATGGGAAGTCCCCCATTACAAAGTGGACTTCCAACGTTGACAACTACTCAAAAGTAAATAGCCAAATCAAAACGCATCATCACTTTGGAACGCAATGCGATTAGGAGTGAAAACGCAGTAGACACCAATTCCAGCTTCCTCATGAAAAGTTGAAGTGGACACATAAAGCAAAGTTCTCGGAGTAATTATAGTCTATCTACATTAGTTTGATTACCGCAACGATGAAAACCGATGACGATGCTGGGGATCGATTCTGATAAAGTAGGAAAAGAGAGAGGGAAAATATCTGAGAAAATACCAGAAGGTACTTGATACGAAAGCAAGAAAATGGGGCTGAAAGCAAAATGTTTGGGCATAGGAAGGTGTACACAATGATGGGCTGGGTCCGGGGGAAGTTTAACCCCACGACGATATGGTTGTAGTAAACCAACCATATTATTATAATGGAACATGACTTACATGGTGTGTAAGAGGTCCCATGAGGTATTCCGCAGCACTTGTAAACAAGCGCTGAGCGATTCTGTGCTGGTGATAATCTTTGATCATTCAATGATTGGGTTGTTGGATGAAAGTATGTCACGTGAGACACGAAACAATTGGTTACGTGGTTGAATTGGAGTTTTGATAATCAACTAAGGCCCTGAGAGGGTTTGCGCTTTTAGAAGCTGCTACATAGCTAGCTATCTTTTGGCGGTAGGTCTCTACAAAACCAATAGTACTGCACCTTTCCTGCTAAAGATTTGGAATTGAATGATACGAATAAACCTTAAAAAATACAATAGATCCACGAATTTGTATTCGAGCGACAAAAGAACGTATGAGTTTAACAATCAGGTGTCTTGGCAGAATAGTTCTGCCAACGCCGCTCATAGGGTCCAATCTTATGTTCATATCGGGGATATGTTTTCAATGCAACCACAAGCCTACCAGAGTCAATGAGACTTGAATTGCCATTGAGTCTCGAATGGACCCTCACTTTTTTTTATGAGCATCATGCTCCTACCCTTATCTCAATTTATCTTCACCTTCTTACGAACGCGTTGCACCTCAATTGTACGACCGAATACACAATTCGCATCAAACATATCACAACACCACTATTGACACCCTTCCAAAATCTTCAGATCACGCATTACCGTTGGTATCAAACATTTCCACGCATCACAAACAACAACTTACAACACGCCTCTCACTCTTCCAAACTTCAGATATGGACCAAGAAACCCCCTCCGAAAGCATTCAACGTATCTTCACACAAGTAGTTTCACTCAGCAGAGACGTAGCTCGTCTAAACACTCAAAACAGAGCACTATCCATCCACGTCGATGTGATGAGGATAATCCAACAAATCAACAACCACCAAGCGAACCTAGGATTATACTGGCTGCAAAGATTATACCTCAGAATCGACGAACTACTACCTTTACCAGCTGCATTTCCAGGAGGAGAAAGACCAGGGTTCCATGATAATCTTGTGCAGAATGATATACTGTCAGAGCAAATTGCCCAGCTGGGTAGACATCAGAGAATGTCCAGTATGTCGATAGCCGCAACACAGACACAGTTACGAGCAATTAGCTCGCGGCTTCATGGGATACAGTCGCAGATGGAGCCGAAACAGCAGAGATCCGAGGTCAGCCGGCCTTCACCAGCTTCTCAAGAACCTGATCTCCCGGAATCACAAGCACCAGCAGTCACTAAGGATCTCCTCGGTGACAACCCGGATTCCAACCGAAGAAGAAAATCGGAACCAGATCTCTCACAACATTCATCCTCTTTATCAGAGCCCAACGCATATCCCAACTCTCGTCAAGCACCACCTCTTATACAGGACCCCTTGTGCGACAATTCGGATCCTGATCCCAGCATTAAATGGGAGCCAGGTATATCCCGAAGCTCATCACCATGGCTGCAGGATCGGGCCCTAGGTGCAGGACCGGAGACCGATCCCTCCCGACCTCCATCACCTTTCTGGGAGCCGGAACCATACCCGCACTCCAACCCCCCTTCTTCCCCAGAGCATGAATGGGTTGCAGCCTCTACTCTACTACCCTCACCTAATCAGCCGTCCGAACTAGGACCAGCACAGTCTCCAGAAATAGACTCCATCAAACCACCACCACCACCACCAACAAGCCCCGCCGCTTCTTCTCCACCCTCCCCCGCATCTTCCCGTAAACGAAAACTCAGCTCCAGCACACTTTCCTCTTCCTCTTCCCCCCCAGCATCGAAAAGCCAGCGTCGGGTTACTCCTACGATATCTGAGATCGACTGGGTATCAGACGACCACCACACGGACGACGAGATGGATCCGGATGCTGATGAAGAGGAGGATTGGATTCCTTCCTCCTCCTCCTCCTCCTCCTCCTCCTCCTCCTCCTCCTCCTCTCTCTAGTCCAGCGCGGGTATTGCAGGAGGTGGGGTGGACACTGGAGACACTGGAGACATTGTACGGTAGATAGTACGTCGTCGTCGTCGATGGGGAGTGGGGCGTTTGGTGATTATAACTGTACTCCGTTGCCGGAGCTAGAATTGGATTTAGGGTCTGGTCGATCGGCTTCACTGGAGCCTGGATATCTGTATCAGCTGGTTGATACATCATCGCAATCGACGGAAGCAGAATGGCGGGAATGGACACCGACAACTGAGGAAGATTAAACCGTTCAAGTAGCGGAGGTGGGAAGGGGAGGTGGAAGGGGGACTGTTAGAGAAGGAAGGTGTACTCAAGAGTTGAGATTAGGGATGACTGGTATTGATGAAGGGGTTTGGGCGTGTGGTAGAGGAATTAAGGATTTTTGCACGGTGAGTTACGGGGGAGGAAAAATGATGGAGTGTCTAGTGAGTCAGAATGGGATGCGGTGGATTGTGATGGGTTTAGAAGAAGAAGGGGTTGGCGATCAGAATGGAATGACGTTTGTAACGTAGAAATAAAGAACGGATTATAATAGCCGTAGGCTTGGGCCGAAGATCATTGTGCTAGTGATTGTTGGTCGTGAGATGGTAGAAGAAATGTCATACTGTGGGTCGTAAGAGGAGTAAAGTAGATACTGATTTTAGAATTACACTTCGGCATTTATTTCTTTATCTATTAATTGAATTGAATATACAGTGACCGAAGCCTAAGAGGTCCATGCAGAATAAAAGAAAGATCCGAGTCCCGTCCCGAGTGTACCCTCGATATCCACTGCGCCGTGAAAACCCTCCATAAACAGTACATAGTAATACAAAAAAGAACAATAAAACGCCGTCCTGTCTAAGTAACCCTGAGTAGCACCTGCATTGCTTCACTCTACCAACACCCAAACGCCAACCTTATCACGCCAAATCTAATATCTCGGCGGGTGAACATTTTTTCTATACAACTCGGCAAGTTGTACATTTCCGGGCGGGTTATATCTGCAAGTATACATACTATCATTCCGCATTACCACAATTAGTCATCCCTTCATCCCTTCATCCCATCATACCAGCCTCCCTTCTCAACATGATAAAAGTACTTACTGAGTCTGAGCATCAGGACAATCATGTCTAAACCCACACCCAACCTCCCTAGTCTCCTCCCAAACAACCTGCGTAAAATGACCAATATCTCTACCGGGGAGCCTGCTAGTTGCGGCATTATAATCATACCAATTACGCTCATCCGCGAAGTAGTCGACTACCTGGGCGGGTCCGGTTATACGGTTAGGAGTTCCTTTGGCTATATTTTCACCTATTCTTTTCTTTGTCTATGAACCAGGAGTTTCAGTCAATATATAATTAACAATCATCATAAACGATAACAGAAAGGAAACTTACCGCTTCTTCGTGATTGATTTGGCAACGGTTGGCATGCGCCTGTGCTTGCTGGGCTAAAGCAGGAGACCAGGTTAAGCGGGGGACTCCATGTTGATCACGGTATTTATTGTGCGCAGCAACGAATTCCGCGGCAAATCGAGGGTCGGAAGGCATAATATGGCCACTCACGTGACCTGCGATAGTAGCCAACGCGATCGCGAAGATATTGATAATACTGACCATCTTTGCTGTTGGGATTAGTTGTAGGATTATAATAAGGGATACAGAAACATGGGGTTTATATAGACTCTTGCCAGGCGTTGTAGTGGCGATGGCGAAAATAAAATCGTCTAATACCTATAGCAGTCACATTAGACTTCGGTATACCGGTTATTTTTTAGACTCGGCTTCTACATAGAAATATTGTGCTTCGCGGATAATTGGTTTAGTTTGTGTGATACAGGAGCACGGTTGGAACACAGTCACATTGGGCAACGGAACATGGCTGTCGTTTCGGTAGGCGATAGGCGATAGGCGAGATAACCGATATCCCTTACTTTCGCGTATTGCATGGGATTAGCCGCATAGACACTATCACTTCCTATCCGTCGCTTCCCGCTTACATACAAGCCATCTCAATTTCATGATGCGCAATCTGGCCACGGGACTTCAAGAAATCGTGAAATATTGAACGATACCAAAGTATTTTTCCGAATTTTTTCTTTTTCTGTTTTAGTTACATATCATTTCCCGTAGACGCCCCACTTTCCTTTTCATCATTCTAATTCTCGCATGGTCTTCACCTATATCTCTACTGCAAATTATCTCTCTCTCCTCCACGCTTGACGGATCCTTGAATCTTACCATAGCCACAAGTAGCTTAATTGCATAGGATTTAACCGATCTCATCATTCGCCGAACGCTATTTTCGGATGGAGGATAGAGCATGGAAGATGGAAAAACACCCCCGGCACCCAGTGCTCTGGTTTATGCCTGATAATAATCCGAGTACCTACCTATCCGCTTATCCTGCCACCTCCCGAGTCTACACGCTGCACGAGTACCCGAGTTCCCGTGTCCCCGCTCGAGTCACGGTCCCCGCGCCCCCCGCGCCCCCGCGCCCCGGGGGCCCCGGGCTCACGGCCCGAGCCCCCCCCCCGCGCCGTACGCGCAGCCCAGGCGGCAGCAACAGCAAGCACCAAGGCACCAATTCACCAGGCACCAAGGCACCAAGGCACCAAGGCACCAAGGCACCAAGGCACCAAGGCACCAAGGCACAGCACCAAGGCACCAAGGCACCAAGGCACCAGGCACCAAGGCACCAAGGCACGGCACCAAGTCACCAAGGCACAAGGCACCAAGGCACCAAGGCACCAAGGCACCAAGGCACCAAGGCAAAGGCACCAAGGCACCAAGGCACCAAGGCACCAAGGCACCAAGGCACCAAGGCACCAAGGCACCAAGGCACCAAGGCACCAAGGCACCAAGGCACCAAGGCACCAAGGCACCAAGGCACCAAGGCACCAAGGCACCAAGGCACCAAGGCACCAAGGCACCAAGGCACCAAGGCACCAAGGCACCAAGGCACCAAGGCACCAAGGCACCAAGGCACCAAGGCACCAAGGCACCAAGGCACCAAGGCACCAAGGCACCAAGGCACCAAGGCACCAAGGCACCAAGGCACCAAGGCACCAAGGCACCAAGCACCACCAAGGCACCAAGGCACCAAGGCACCAAGGCACCAAGGCACCAAGCACCAAGGCACCAAGGCACCAAGGCACCAAGGCACCAGGCACCAAGGCACCAAGGCACCAAGGCACCAAGGCACCAAGGCACCAAGGCACCAAGGCACCAAGGCACCAAGGCACCAAGGCACCAAGGCACCAAGGCACCAAGGCACCAAGGCACCAAGGCACCAAGGCACCAAGGCACCAAGGCACAAGGCACCAAGGCACCAAGGCACCAAGGCACCAAGGCACCAATCACCAAGGCACCAAGGCACCAAGGCACCAATTCACCAATTCACCAATTCACCAATTCACCAATTCACCAATTCACCAATTCACCAATGCACCATTCACCAAGTCACCAATTCACCAATTCACCAATTCCCAATCACCAATTCCCCAATCACCCAATTCACAATTCACCAAATTCACATTCACCAATTCACCCAATTCACCAATTCACCAATTCACCAATTTCACCATTCACCAATTCAACAATTCACCAACTTCACCACTCACAAGCATATACAATTCAATTTCTTCCGTCCAAGGTTCAACCCAAAAGAAAAAGAAAATCTGTCTGCTGTTGCTGTTGGCTATTGCCTTTGATGTGTATGGGCTACTCTGGGTTTACTCTGGGTTTACTCCGGATTACTCTCGGTTTACTCTGGGGCTACTCCTCGGCTTACTCTGGGGCTACTCTGGGTTTACTTCTGGGTTTACTCTGGGTTTTACTCTGGGGTTACTCTGGGTTTACTCTGGGATTAGTTTTAAGATGAGGATGGAGCGGGAGTGGAACTGTAACTGTGATTATGTTTACGGCTACGGCAATGATAATGGCTACCGCTACGACTATATACGACTGACACGATGGCCATGGCCATGGCTGCCGCGGCTGCCACGGATAAGACTGGCTGTGGCTACGATGACGAGAACGAGGATGATGACAGCTAGGATAACGACAACGGCCAGCTAGTCTACCGCGGTTAGGCAACCGCGGCTACAACCATGACTATGTACAACCACGGCTACATCGACAATGATAACGGTTACATACCCAGAGATAGTAGACAAGAGAATTATTCTTCGGAGGTGTTGCACTATTGTGAGTGGTGTAGAATTGCGTGTGTCGAGTGCAATCATAGGAATTACAAAGAGAATTTGGGGTAGTAAAAATTACAGTCGGAGGTGGATGAAGTTTCGCTCCCTTCTTGAGGCTGAAAACGAGATGGGTTCGAAGACTAGGTAAGAGCATCAACACAACCGCAAGATCCAATCTATCACATCATCAACAAATCACAAAGTATGTAAGTCTCAACAACAAAACTATTCACACGAATCTCAGAACGCAAAAAAAAAAAAAAGAAAAAGCCAAATATAGGTTCACAAAGCCACCCTTTGTATTATGTACTCATATAGCACGCCGGATAGGTATAATCTTACAGAAGAAAAGAAAAAAAGGAAAAAGTAAATAACGAAAAAAAAAACAAATCCCAGAAACAGAACCAAAGATGACAATCATTATATGAACTTTTTATAATCCCTTCCTCTATGCCTTTCCGGCCTTCTTCTTGGGGGCCTTCTTCTCCTTGGGGGCAGGCTTCTCCTTAGGAGCGGGCTTCTCCTTGGGAGCGGGCTTCTCCTTGGGGGCGGGCTTCTCCTTGGGGGCAGGCTTCTCCTTGGGGGCGGGCTTCTCCTTGGGGGCAGGCTTCTCCTTGGGGGCGGGCTTCTCCTTAGGAGCGGGCTTCTCCTTGGGGGCGGGCTTCTCCTTAGGAGCAGCCTTCTTGGCAGGAGCCTTCTTTCCCTTGGCCTTCTTCTCGACAACGGGTGCCTCGACCTCGGAGTCGACCTCGGGCTCCTCAGCAGCAGCAGCGGGCTCATCGTCAGCTGGGGCGGCAACAAGAGTCTCAAGTCCCTCGGTGGAAATCTTGGATCCCTTGACCTTTTTGCTGACGGACTTCTCGACGATAGCGGGGGTCTCCTTCGCGGCGGCGGCCTTCTTTCCCTTCTTGACGGGCTTCTCAGCAACCTCCTCCTTCTCCTCTACGGCAGCCTCGGCAACGGGCTCAGGAGCAGCCTCAATAGCCGCGGCCTTCTTTCCCTTCTTTCCCTTGGCGGGCTTAGCAGCCTCGACAGCCTTGGGCTCCTCGGTCTTCTCCTCCTCGGCAGCCTCGATAGCAGGGACCTCGGGGGTGGGGTCGGCCTTCTTTGCCTCAGGAGCCTCAAACTCGTACTCAATACCCTTGTTCTTGAGTCTCTGGTTGATCTTCTTTCTCTTTCTGTTCTCGGCATCGATCTTCTTTGCCCACTTCTCCTCAGTCTTCTTAGCCTCGAGAGCAGCCTTTGCGATCTTAGCAGCAGGTCTGGCCTTGAAACGCTTGTTGGCTCCCTTGAACAAGTTCTCGACGTGCTCGATGTTGTCGCGGGGAACGATGGCGCACTTGAGAATGTGTCCGAAAAGAAGGTAGTTGTTCATTGTCTCGGCGACAATCTTGGCGACCTCCTCGTCGGAGAACTCGATGAAGGCGTAGTGCTTGCTGTGACCGGTCTTCTTGTTGCGGGATAGACGGAGGCGAGTGACGGTTCCGAATTGGGTGAAGTAGGCACGCATCTCGTGCTCGTAGAATCCGTGGGGAATGCGTCCGAGGTAGATAATACCGGGAGTGGTCTTGGGGAAAAGTTAGCATACTTTTCTAGCAATTATTTGGGGAAATGAAAGGTAGAGGGAAGCAATAATGTCAGATTATAAATTTGAAACCATTATTGTGTCTTAAAGACTAATCGAAAATTTTTATATAACTCATCATAGGTATTGCTTTGGAGGGTTGATTTGGAAATTTTCGGGTGCTTACCTTTTCTTTGCCCTTGAGCTTCTCGAGCTTCTGCTTCACGGCCTTCTCGTCGGGGATGGTGGCCTTTGCAAGCTCCTTTGCGTCGATGGGCTTCTTCTCTCCGGAAGCTCCCTCCTCCTCCTCATCGTCTGAGCTCTCGAATCCAGCCAAAAGTCCAGCAGTCTGGTCGTCCTCCTCGTCGCTGTCAGAGTCGGGTCCATCGGCGTTCAATGAGATCTCTCCGGCGTCCTCCTCCTCCTCCTCAGCCTCGGGTTCAGGAGTAGGCTCCTTAGGGGCGGCCTTCTTCGCAGCAGCCTTCCTAGCAGCAGCGGACTCCTTCTTGGGGGCAGCAGCCTTTGCTCCCTTCTTTCCCTTGGCATCCTTGTTCACGGCATCCCAAGCTCCAGCATCCTCCTCCTCGTCGTCGGAGTAAAAGTCGGCGGCCTTCTTGCGGGGGGCACGCTTAGGAGCAGCGGTCTTCTCCTCAGCGGCAGCGGCGGGCTTCTCAGTCTTGGTGGCCTTGGGCTTCGCAGCAGGCTTCTCGGCCTTGGTAGCTTTGGCGGCGGGCTTCTCAGCCTTTGCGGGCTTTGCGGGGGCGACAGCGACGGTCTTAGTCTTCTTCGCCTTGGGAGCGGACTCAGGGGCGGCTGTTAAGCATTGTTAATAGCTGATCGAGGCGATTTTTAAGTGAAGATAGGTAAAACGAAGCTCCAAAAAGGAAATCTTCATATAGGAATTGTGTCAAGGCATTGAGCAAATGAAAGGTAAGGAAGAAAGAAGATAAAGATACCTTTGCGCTTCTTGTTGGTTTTTAACTCGGGAGCCATTTGTGTGCGTTTTGTGTGAAGGTGTTGGAAAAAAAAAAGAGAGAAGTGGGCCGTTGTGTGGGCGGCGCGCGTTTGGCTTTTGTGCTTCTGAAGGGTTTTTTTTCTCATGGACCCTAGTGGTGCATTGGTGCGGCTCTAACGCCAAGCGTCGGTCATGGTAAGGCACTCGTGTTGTGTAACGTGCGCGGGGCGCGTTAAGCTTTTGCGCACGCGACGTGTCCGTGCGCGGTCTGCTGATGAAACAACAATAGAATGACCTGATTAGGATGATGATTTAATGATTATTATTGGATTTTCTATTCATAATAGAGAGAAAAAGATGGAGAAAAGGCTTGTGAACGTGTCTCCTGAGTACAATATTTCTATTTTCAACCCATGATTAGCTGTATCAAAGCATCGAACAAATATCTGAACTTTGTGCAATGAAAACCCTTTTGGTTTTGATTCTGTTTTAGAGTTTCGCACGTCCTCTGAAGCTTCATCTCTGCGCATGACTTAAATTTTGCGGCTCAAAGCTTGCCGCCCTAGCTGCGGCTCCGCAAGGCTTACACTCGTTACGCTAAGCCCACAATGTCACTTTTCCTTAGTTTCCCCAACACCCATGCACGGAACCTTCCGGCTCAACATCCATCTGGCTTCTTGACTTGCTCGACGGTGCTTAACTTGCATCACCGTGTCAAGTTCCAAACTCCAACAACCACTCACCTCAACTTCGACGCGTCAACCACCGGCATCTGAAAGGAATACCGAATATGTTGTCGCTATTACTTGTTGTGGTGATCCTCACCATCACCACCAACTTGATCTCGACTGTTGGTGCACCTGCTATTAACAATTTGGTACGTCTCGCCACTGCGTGTCTCAGTCTACACAGCTCCAAATATTCCGTGATATCACCACCGATGTTATTCTATGCTGCGATTGTGTATAACCCGATGGAACGCCGCTGAAGAAAAACACCATCGTGCTTCTTTCTCGTCTACGGAATGCCTCCATCATCACAACCGAACCTAGCTAACTCTGCCGTCTCTACCAACAGTTATGGAACCTCTACACCCGCTTCATTCCCTCCCCCGTACAATCCGTCATACCGAAAGCGAAAGCCTTAAGATCGGAGGTTCTACAGCTACGGAAAGAGCTTGCGGGAACTAGTAGCCAGGATGAATTTGCAAAGTGGGCGAAAGTTAGAAGAACTTTGGATAAGAAGGTTGCGGAGTTGGAGACTATTAGTACGTATTTCTGGAACGATTCTATACAGTGGACTGGGCGGTGGAGCTGGCTGCTGGGTTGGATTGTGAGGTCTGCTGGGCTACGGAACCTGCAGGATCGTGGAAAGTGCAGAGGTCCTGCGGCGATGACGCTGGATCACCGCTGGGATCTACACTGCCCCTCCGCTTTCACACATCTGTCACAGGATTCTGCAATACCACCACAACATTCCCACCCATCCGCCCACTCTGCTCTCCGCTCGCTGGGTTTCTAATTATCACGCCCGCTAACCACCTCATAGACGCAACCATCCAAACCTCCCGTACCTCTTTCGACTCGCGCGCCGGAATGTTCCGATGGGTAATAACCGTAGGCTTCCGGATGTTCCTCCAATTCTGGTTCTCCCGCCAACCCATGTTCTGGATACCACAAGGCTGGGTTCCCTCCGTCATAGAATGGGGTCTATCCTTCCCTCGTGCTCCTATGGGAAGTGTTAGTATCAATGTTTGGAGCTTTGCCGTTGGACAAATTGTAGCTTTGGTGCTAGCTGCTGGAATGTGGGCGTACCAAGTTGCTTGTGAGGTGAGAGGGAAAATGGCGCCTAGGGTGGCGCAGGCGGGTAAGAAGGAGCTATAAGGTTTCGAGATGTCAACAAGGATGGAAGGAAGGAAGTAAATGTGGAATACCACAATATTCGAACGGGCACCTACCTTCAAAGAGCCTTTGGGGAATGATTTCTGGGTCAATTCAGCATCTTGATAAGTCTTGAAGCGCGGAATACGTGGAATACACATATGACACACAGTTTGTATAGCATAGATCAGCTACGAGATATGATAGCGAGTCGATTAGGTTACTTCTTTTTTTTTTTTTTAATGACAAAAAAAAAACGGTTTTTTGGTTACTTATTTTTGTTTTATACTTATACACTTAATCTAAATATTACCATCATCATCATACTTCATCACTCGGTGTGGAATTCTTTTGGGGGTGGTTCTTTTTTACACCACAAAGGATTATAGTTTATCATATGCCATAAATTTAATGATACATGGTGTGGTCTGTTAGATATGGATATAGATTTCGTAAGCTTAATTGTCGGATTTGAACTTCGAACTTCGAAGTCATTCCGGAGTGCGGATATAAATGCATACTTTGTCTTGGAGTTTTTTAAATCCGGAGACAGCTGGGGACTACGGCTTATTGTTATTGGCTTTTTATGTGTGGAGTTGGATGGGGTGGTGCTGGATTACCATCATCATCATACTTCATCACTCGGTGTGGAATTCTTTTGGGGGGTGGTTCTTTTTTACACCTCGAATGATTATAGTTTATCACATGCCATAAATTTAATGATACCAGGTGTGGTCTGTTAGATATTGATATAGATATAGATTTCGTAAGCTTTTGTCGGATTCGAACTTTGAACTTCGAAGTCGTTCCGGGTTGCGGATATAAATGCATACTTTGTGTTGGAGTTTTTTAACTCCGGAGACCGCTGGGGACTACGGCTTATTGTTATCGGCTTTTATATATGGAGTTGGATGGGATGGTGATTGCTTTTTTGGTGGTGGGGTGGGGGGTGGGTAGGGTGTATGTGTATGTATGGACTGTAGATTGTCGTTTTTGTTTTTGTTTTTGTTTTTGTTTTTGTTTTTGTTTTTTTTTTCTTTTGCCGGATTTTGTTTTTTTTTTTAAAAAAAAAGAAAAAAGAAAAAGATATGGAGTAAAGAGAGTTGGTAGATTGTAAATTGTTTTCTATTATTACGTGATTCTGTAATTCCGTGATGTTGCAATGCTCAATTGCTTTACTCAAATACCCGCTTCCCTCCCCGTGCCGAAATCTGTCCCACGGCAACAATATATCCAGCACCGGTAGCATAACGGAGATTTTTAACGGGAGCTCGCTTCATGGCTTTTTAGGGTTGTGTTTAGAGATTATGTGGGAGCTAGATAATGTGTCAGTATCCGGCTGTAGGAATTGTCGAGCAGTCACAGCACTTATTGGGCACTTTTAGTAGTTTGGTCGTAAACGTTATTTTTTTTTAAATAGATATTTTTTCTTTATTAATCTCATATCGATATCCATATCGGTTTAATATTGATATATCCATTACCGCCGACGTCATCCTACCACCACCACCACCACCCCCCCCCCCCCCCCCACCCACCCACCCACCCACCCACCCACCCACCCCACCCTAACAGAAATCGACAAATCTTATCATTCTGTATTTATTGAACCACTCCTCATGGGCCCTATAATTTTCTTCCGCCAATTAGTCGCAGTGGACACATATGATGTCTGCACCGACGAACTCGTCAACCACGGGTTCTACGTGGTCTATTGTTGCCAGGATGGTAATGACGAAGTATTCGACGAGTTCATTCGCACGGTCATCGTAAGTTATTTTTTACCCAAGCAAAATATGGACTGTTACTAATGTTTTGATATAGGAACTTTATAACCCCGATTATGGGATCGATTTCGACGAGACCGAAATATACGAGAAGGTTCTTGTGGTTGCGGAACTTGCTGGTTGGTGGTAAATATACGAGTACGCCATGGGTGGATTTGAGAAAACAGGGCTCCAAAATGTAACGACGAGAATGAAAACCAGCAGCAGGAAGAGAGATGGCAACAGGCCCAAGAAATGAAGTACGCTCTGGGCCGGATCCCAGCGAGACTCTAAGGTAACAGCTGGAGCCTCGAAATGTAATGGGACTGTGGCATACGTCATAACCTTAAGGTTGGGGACGTTCAAGAAAATCATATCAAATCAAACGATGGTTGTATTTGGGAATTTTTTTTTTTTTTTTTTTTTTTGGGGGGGGGGGGGGGGTTTGTAAATAAAAAATTAAAAAAAAATAAAATTGTTTTTGATATCGTTGTACTGTTCATTGATACGTGCCAAAAAATCATGCATACATTTGACCTTCATTGAGCTTTCTAAACCATCCTCGATATCGCGTTGTGATTCCCTCGCGTCGGTTAATACTGTACATACTACAGGGTAACCCGCGCCAATTGGCTAATTCCCAACTTCGAACCGATGACGTTAAGCCCCGCTAGCTCTTCCCCGCCATGCCATCGCATTCCCGCTCAGCTCGCCACCATCACCGAACCGACTTAGCAAATCCACGACTCTTCTACGGACTTCAACTCAAAGCGCATTATATGAATAATCCAATACCATGATTCCGTGAGTCTTCACACAGGAATACTGTCTACACTAATCTCTAACCGCTTCCACAGCTCACCTATCCTCAATGTACCCCACCATCGCGACGCGTTTCCCCTGCCCATCTAACCGCGTCTTAGATTCCCTTTCGGAAATCTCACCCCCTCGAATTATCTACAGCTGTAAAGCAATATATTTCCACCAAATATGACCAGCACCCGGATATGTTCTCGGCCGACTTAGTCGCCATAGACCGGTTACGTAACGAAGCTATCCACGTCCAAGAAGCCCACGAAAGCGGAATTCAAAAACTCGCAGAATACGCCGCACAGCTACAATGGATGAGCGGGAAATTTCCTATCGATGTCGGTACCCCTCATATCTTCGTTGGAGCTCGTGGTAGTGGTGATGGCCGTGTTTTCTGACGATGCGATAGATCGGTGCGGACTTCACCTGGCAGCTGGCCCTAGGCTATAATACCAATAAATCTATCACGCAAAATAACCTACAATTTGAGCGCGCCAATGTCCTCTATAACCTCGCTGCTTTATACTCCCAACTCGCCACCGCATGCCGCGACACCTCCGCTGAAGGTTTAAAGCAGGCATGTAACTACTACTGCGCATCCGCTGGAGTACTGAAGTACTTGATCGATTCTGTTATCCCCGAGCTTCGTTCAACTCCGCCGGAGGATATGGATGTTATCACACTTACTTGCCTCGAGCAGCTGATGCTGGCACAGGGGCAAGAGTGTTTTTGGCTCAAAGCCGCCAGTGGAGGTTTTGGTGATGCGATTATAGCGAAACTTGCGGCAAGTGTGTCGGATTTTTACGACGCGGCGGCAGAAGCAGGACAGAAATCGGGATCTATTAGAAGTGAGTGGGTGCATCATATGAATGCTAAACATCATCATTTTGCTGGAGCGGCGCAGTATAGACAGGCTTGTGATTGTTTGGAGAAGAGTAAGTATGGAGAGGAGGTGGCTAGATTACAGGATGCTTTAGACGCTGCAAAAGAGGCGCTGTCTCAGCAGAGGTATCTTAATAAAATTGTTGTCGAGGATTTGGAAGACCTTAAGGCGAAGGTTACAAATGTCCTTAGAGATGCGGAGAAGGATAATGATATGATCTACCTTTGTAGGTTCCCTCAAAGTAGGCCCATAGCTACAGTTGCTGATAATTTACAGGTCCTGTCCCCGCACCCTCTTCTCTCCCCAGCATTAACCGTGCCCCCATGGTCAAATCCAATATCCCAAAGGAGGTAAAAGACGGCATTGCCCTGCTCTCAGACACAGGCCCATGGTCCGCACCTCTCTTCAGCAAGCTCGTCCCCTTCGCCGTCCATGTAGCCGCATCTATCTATGCCGAGCGTCGCGACCGCCTTGTAAACAACACCATTGACGAACTCGAATCTCTTACCTCCCGGTTGCACGACCTTCTCCAATCCCTTAACCTACCTGGCTCTTTACAGGCCCTCGAAAAACCCCTCGGCCTTCCTCCCGGAATCATCGCCCACGCCGAAGAAATACGCCAACAGGGCGGCGTTGAAAAACTCCAGCAGACGGTTCAGGATATCATCAAGTTGCGATCAAATGATGTTTTAATTTTCAACGAAGCTCGCGACTTACTTCGTGCCGAAGCTGCGGAAGATGAACTCCATCGCAGTCGCCATGGAACGGATCGCTGGCGTCGTGAACCATCGGCGAAGGCGGCAGAGAAGCTCCTGGCACAGGTAACGGCACATGATGGATACCTAACCTCTGCAGGTAATAGCGATCAGCTGGTCCGGGATAAACTGAAGGAACATGAGCCCCTTATCCGACTGCTTTCTGGTCCGCTGGAGGAGTTGGAAGATTTCGTACCGAATAGTTCTAGAGCGAAGTTAACGCCAAAGATGGATCGGGAGGTGGGAAAATTGCGGATGTGTATCAATGATGTTTCTCGTCTCGAGTCTCGGAGGAAACGGAAGGTGGAAGCTCTACAGCAGAAGGCGAGAGCTGATGATATCGGTAGTGCTATCTTGGCAGAGGCATCGCACTTAGAAAGAGAGAACCCATTGAGGAAGGTTGCTACCGCTGATTTTGAACCGTTGTTCAATGCCCGCTTGGAGACCCGTTATAGTGCGGATAAAGCACAGCTGGTGCAGGAAGCGGAGGAACAGCAGGAGCTTATGGAGAGATTGAAGGAGGCGAATAATAGCTTCTTGGCTTCACGAAAGATGGATGGAAGTCTTAAAGAGAGGGAGGTGGCGATTCAGAGGTTGGAGATTGCGTATAACAAGTACAACGAGCTCATAGGAAATCTAGAAGGAGGAAGAAAGTTTTATAACGATCTTGCAAAATACCTGGGCAGGTTCAGGGATGAAGTCGGACACTGGGTTTATCAGAGGAGGCAGGAGGCAAATGTGTTGGAAGCGTGAGTCTGAGTGATATATATGATAGATGAGTAACGCTGACGGGTTGCCAGAAATATTAATACCAACGACTTTAGCAATATGCGTATTTCTACCCCGGTGGGTGCGGGAACAACTGAAGCGCAAGTTTCCGCTCAGTTACCACATATGCCTCACATCCCCGCGGCCGCTATGCAACCTTCTGCAATCCACCATATTCCCGCCGCAGCTATGCAACCTTCACAGGTTCAACAACACATCCCAGCCGCCGCAATGCAACCTTCTCAGGTTCAACAACACATTCCCGCCGCCGCCCTTATGCCCTCCAGTCCTCCTCAACAGATCCGACAGCAACACCAACCCATCCCAGCCGCAGCTATGATGCCCTCCGGTATCTCACAGCCAGCAATCCGTCCTCCCCCTCAACAGCAGCAGCAGTATCAGCAACAGCAACCGTTATCCCCCATCCAGCAACCCGCTATTAGACCCCCACCCAGACAACCGAATTTCTCGCAGCCTCAACAACAGGCTCAGAGACCGCCGGCGACGCCTCAGCAACAGCAGCAGCAGGGTCCTAGACCGGGAGTTTGGGATGCGAATACGCCTATTAGGTTTGCTTAGAGGCTAGGCTGTGGATTGAAGAGATGGAAGTATGATATAGTATGATATGATATGATGTCGGTGGATAGTTAAGGTTAAAGGTTGTTATAGTTGCTGATTCGTGGAAGCATTTTGAGGTGTTTTATACCCGGGTTTAGTGGGAGTTGATTGGTTGATTGGTTGGTTGATTGATTGGTTGATTGGTTGATTGGTTGATTGGTTGATTGGTTTCTGTAGTTGATGTAGTTGATATAATTTTTGTTGTATGGCGGCAGTTTCTGTTATATGCCAGTGTTTAGTCGCTTAATCGTTGATATACCATCTCTATCAGCAAGTCCCGTACCAAGTACCAAATCCTGGAGACAACACGCTTGACACAACAATAACCCCAACAACGACGACGACGTTGATAGACGTGGATGTAGCTGGTTACTTAAATATGTACCTTATAGTACATTCTTTCTCCGGCTTTCCAGCTTCGTCTGTAGACGCTGATTGTGATCGATATGGGATCATGGGATCATGGGGGGTCGGATGTGATGTTATGTGGGGTGTTATGTGATGGGATGTGATGTGGGGCGGGGTGTTATGTGATATGGGGTATTGTGGCGTGGTATGATACTGTACTGTGATGTCGATTTCGTTATACATGCTTCTTTTCCTGGTCGCGTGACGGTGCGGGAAGTAAGGGGTGGGGGGGGGGGGGGGCGGAGAGGGGAGGGGGTAAGTAGGGGGATAGCGGAGGTAAGGGGCTCGAGATGAGGCGGTGAGAACTGTAGCCTGTTGGTAGTCGGTGGGTAGCTCGTGGGCAGAAGAACGGTCATACAGTATGATGAAAAGAAGTGAACTGCCGATGAAGACAAGAAGACTAGAATGATGAAGACAAGAATAATGAAGTAATTAAATTAAATAAAGTACACAACAGGATCAGATAAAGCCACCTCTACATAGATGAATGATGATATCAAGAAACTCAACCCACAAACCACAAACCCAACCCATAGACCACAAACCACAAACCACAAACCACAAACCATAGACCATAGACTGAAGATGGGTCAATCGTTACACCATATATGTCACCATATACCTATACAAGCAGCAAGCCACTTCTTCTTCCTGATGCAATTCAGCGGCGTAGGAAAGAAGAGGGGGTGTTTACGCTTGTATATGGTGCACCATATGTAAGGACACAAGATCTCGACTTATACATACATGGGAAATCGAGACCTTTTTCTCTGTCGCGTGGATCATGCATGTATGCGGTAAAGACATAGCGGTATGTTGTTGGGTGCGGGGTGCGGGGGGATGCGGGGTAAAGTCCGAAGATGATGTGGGGTGCAGGATGCATTAGCTTTGGATTTGGATTTTCTGGGGGGGGGGGGGGGGCGGGGATCTTTGAGGCGGGGTTAGTGGTGTGGGCTTGGGTTAGCGGGTGGGCTGTAATGCTGAGGGGGCTTGGTGATGCTGTGCGTTAGATTGAGAGATAGAGAGAGATAGAGAGAGAGATGTGGATGCTATGGGGTTGGTTTGTTGTGTTTGTTGGGTTTGATTGATAGTTTCATTGCCGGTTACATCAAGTTGGATGGGATGGTATGCGATGGGGTGGAATGGGTTGCCGGGAATTTTTGGATTGAGAATGGAAACGGCGGAAGATGTATGTCACGATGATGGTATATATGGAATGGGATGGTGGAAAATTAAAAATGATAAAATATGTACTCCAACGTAAAGATGATGGTCACTGCTGTGTATTCTAGAGAGTTGGGGTAAATAGTAAGGGATGATTCGTGTGGTTTCTCTCTTGAGATATCCATTACTCTACCATGGGAAATTTTGAGGTTATTAACTTAACTTCTTCTTCTTCTTCTTCTCCAGCGGTATAAAAATATAATAGAATGCTACGCTAATCAAGTAACTCCTGTAAATAACCTGCCAAATCCAAACTTCAAGAATCCAACTAAAGCAACGAACAAACAAACGGCTAAACGAATAACAAGTAGTGATGAGCAATAAAGAGCAACAGGAACAGGGGCATATAGACCATTGTCGTACAAGGGCACCATGGAATCAGATTTATCATTACATTACACAAATGACCTCATCTCACTTCACGGTCGACATATTTTCCGCAAGGCATACGGCATCACAGCCGAGATGGAAGCTTGTTAAGCGTGGATGTGATAATTTCTATCAATATATGCTGAATGATCCAAAATCTTTGATTGGCTTATAAATGATATTATTTCAGAGAGGCAGGAGATATCTATAGATCTTAGAATGATGTTTGGATATATTGTGGGTGAAATCTATAATTGTTTGTTCTTTTCCATCACAAGATAGATAACTAGCACTGTAAGCTACTGAAATTGGTTGAGGTTACATTGTAATCATGATCTCATCCGTTAACCACCGTCATGTTAAATAATCCCCGTGGTGATCCTCCTGCTTATGTTACCGTGGCAAATAATCCCCACGTTGAATAGCATAATCCCTAATAATCTCATACCATCCATTAAAATCATCCCGCTATTACCGAATGCCTCTCGCAAAGTTAACCCCGTTTTCGAAGTGGTAATTAACTCTTTCGCAAAACCAGCCGGTAGAAAATGTTTGCAACGCTTGCAATGTTTGTCATTTGCAGCATGTTTGCATAGCAGGAGATCATAAATTCTCAAATCCAAACCGATACAGTTCACGAAAACGCAAAGACACGGATGCGGGATACAACTGAATATTGAATACCGAACACCGAACTTCAAAGGAAGTTATAACCATTTCCCGCATCCAGAAGCTGTAGTCGGAGGAAGGGGGTATGGATCTTTGCGGATTTTGACGGATCTTCGGGATCTTCGCGGGATCTTCGCGGATCTTCGACGTCTTGGAAGATTTGTGTCATTGCCCGGATGCCAAGGTGTCAAGGCGTCACTGCCCGGGTATCACGGTCACGGTGTTACGATATTCTTCAAGGGCTAGGGATATAGGTGTCAGAGTGTTCTTCGCATAGAGTTTACAGTAGCAGATAATGATGAGCGAGGATCTACGGCCGGTGTACTTATGACGAGGCCAAAAACGTGAACACTGGAACTACTTCTCACTTCCCACTTCTCGCTCCTGTTATGTAAAGGGGATACTTAAGGATGAAGTATACTGTATCGATAATACGTACATAATTAATCGGGTTGTTTGGTCGTGGGATTGTGAATTGGAAATTGTATCGAAGCGCGATTATCGAGGATATGGATGTTGACTTTGATATATGTTGACGTTACCGTCGACGTTAGTATTGTATGCCGATTGCGTTATCTGTCTATAGATGTAAATATATATTTACTGTCGAAAAGTATATAGAATCAGGGGACATCTTCTATACATAAGCGAGCGAATCAGCGAGTAAGAAGGCGAGCAGTAGAAACGTGTTATTATATCATCTAGAATCTAGATAAGCGATGCGGAATTCTAGGCGATGAGACATGAGACATTACCATCGTGGATTTTGAGGTAGATCTTGGTGTTGAAGAAGAACTGTTCATGGAGAATATGGTGCACAATGTGAAGTAGAATAGATGTGGCTGCTGCACCTGAAAACCGTTTTGGGATGCCTATATAAAGTGCTTCTAGATGAAACACCAGCTGCCTCTTCTGCGGTTGAAATTATTTTTAGGTTGAATGAGAAGTAGGTTTTCTGTACTACCGAGGATTGGGAAGGTTTCTGGAAGGTGCAGAAAAATGCTGGAGGTTGAACGCATGGGTTGGGTTTTATGCTGAAATATCGACCCAAGACAATCGTAGCAATTGGTTTATGAATAGTCAGCTGGAAAATTTACTTTCAGATCAATCTGCAAATTCTTTTCATCTTCCGGTCCCCGGTAATTCCGTGTTTAATATACGTTGTGCTTTGGAATCTTAACCTTAACCCGGGAGATCCGATGCTTCGACCAATATGCATTTTCACCTGCTACATGTGAAGTTAAATACTACACTTATCTCGATAATTCTCTCAAACAGTACTTACCATGATCAGTATAAGCCCGCCTTTTCCGCACTGTTTATTTTCATTATCAACCTCCCAATAAAAATCAAAAAAGAGGTGTCATCATTTTTAACTATCCTCGTGAAAGACAAAACCAGTCCAATCGCTCCGTAATGAATTTCTTCTATCCGTACATTTCAGATCAATTACGACATCGCACGCAGTCCAGTAGTCGCTTATCTAACTCTGTGCCCCTTGAGATCGAATTCCAAGGTCGCGATCGGAGGACCTGAGTTTAGTGATGCTGTAGGGCCCCATCTCTCTCCTGTATGTGTAGCTCGCGTTATATTGTGCATATATATAGAGAATACCCGGAAATTAAAACACGCAGAAAGATAAGCTCTTCTAAGTCGCTAATATGTACATAGAGCCTACATTTCAGCCGCCTTATGCAAATATTGCTATCTTTGCCCCCATCCCACCCATCATCATCCATGCTTTACTTTACTCTATTTTACTTTACAGTGCATAATGTCAACGCCTTATCTGGATTCATTAGCTATATATTAAGGGATACAGTACCATACAGTACAGAACCTTGAACCGAGGATTCATGCCTCGGAATTACTTCTGGGGAAGCTTGTGGACGTGGGATGGTTTGTGACGGATGTGAAGGGGGTCTTATCTTGCATACCCGTTGCCGCGATTGACGAATATTGACGGATACTAGGTTACTACATAGGATTGACGTGCTTGTTGGGACGTGGGACGTTATGGATGATCATTTTTGAGGATGTGAAGATAAAGTGCCGATGTTGAGATGAACATTTAATGCTTGTCTAAATTTTGGTAGAAATTGTACTGACTATAAGGTGTTTTGATTTTTTTTTTTTTTTCCTATTTGCGAGGGAAGTGATGAATGAGTCTTCGAAATTCTCGTGATGCTCATAACTTGTCAATCGACGTCAAGCGTTTAGCGCGTTTACAACTTGTCTAAATCTGTAGTATGTATGGTGGATATACGGCCACTGCCGAGCGTTGAAACTGCTTCGTAGCTGTACGTCTGAAATCGGCGTTAGAACGACACTACAACAACGGAAATATAACTCATGATATTTCCTACATCCAACATCACGGCAGTTAACAATACCCAACAATTCCTTTTTTTTTCCTATCATCACCTCGATACCCCACATCTAATCGAACCAGTCAGAAATATATGTGAAAGCCAAAGTTTGATAATAATTGAGGCTTACATCTGAGGCTTCAGACGTGCGTTTTCGATTCTGCGCTACATACGCTGTTGATGCAGCGACAGCTGCAGACGCTGTGATACTCCCGCTTCAATCCTGTGGATTTCTAATTCCTAACCCAAAACCGGCGGATGATCCATATAACATCCGCTGATAAGAATTAAGTAGTTGAATTGATATCGTTTATGCCAGTGATCAATGCCGGTCCTTGAAACGTCCATCCATCAACATTTTGTCTATGTATTCTGCAAACGCTATGCACGTCCGTGGGGACCTTCATCGACGAGTGACGAGTAATAAATATCATCAATCATCACCGTCTCGTGATTTCTCCTCACAATTTCATCTTCGACCTCCGTAGCCCGAATCCCCAGAGTATACCATCTTCAATCGAGATTAATGTTGTCCGGGACGCTGAAAGACGGCATATTTCCCCCGGTTATGAAAGTAGTTTCAGACGTGCAGAACAAGCGAACTGCATCCTTTAGCTACCGTAAATTACCGAGTATCCCAACCTGGGGCCTGGGTCGAATGGTCCGCTGAACCCCCAATGGGCTATCTAACCCCCATTCCGCCGGCCGTCGACCGTGGATCAGCACGTGCCATGGAACATTCCAGCCACACGCAATAAGCCACTGGGAACGAGCGTGGCTGGGGGCAATGGGCTGTAGCTTGGCAACTCGAATTCACGGACATTGCGAGGGTTGAACTTTGAATGTTCAATAGGGAAGGGAAAACACAGGCAAGAGCAGTGGTCAAGAATTTTGCCCAGGTTTCGTCGTGCAGAAACACATAACGAGACTTTCAATTTTGTCGTACGATATGTCAGTTTTCCGTATTTTCAACATGGGGCCTATCATAACACTCTGCCTGGCTTTGCCGGGGCTTTGCCAAGGTGTCCCCACGCCAATCACCAATCCAAAAAGAGTTCCAAAGTTTCTGAGATCGCATGCTTCACCGCTGATCGGGTCATATTCATTGAACCTATCACAGACCGGTTGTTGTACCTTTGTTATAAGGTACCCACGTCATAAGTCACTCTCTGCAAGTGATTAGATAGATGGATTAGATAAGAAGTATTCTGCAGACTAAGAACCAGGAGAGTCCCAGTCGCTTCTTGGCAAGATTCAATCTAGCGCGCCCACCTTATCCCTACCGCTCTGTGCTTCAACCACCTTCCCACCTTCTTTGCTAGTTCGCACCCCCGCGACCACCTCGTCACCTCCCTAGCAACCCAGCAGCACAGCGAAGCAGCACAACGAAGCAGCGAAGCAAAATTCAGTAAATCCTACCGAGCCTCATATATAACTCCGCCCCCCTCGAGCATCCAATCTGAGTCACAACTACCGACCCTTTCAAATTCACCCTCGTTGCTATCCTCATTAGAGTCATCACGCACAATACGCAGACACCCAGCCCACATTCAAACAATCTCAACACTACCGGATACAGAAACATGATCTCGGCAACAAGAATTCCAGATGCCGCTGTGGCAAGCGAACCGGCGCAGACAGAACCACCCCGCGCTCCAGATGGTACTCTGAGACTTAGAGGCGCTCCTATACAGACTAGAAGAGTCACTTGGGGAGAAGATGTTGTGGATAATGAGCATTTGGGAAAGAAGAAGAGCAAAGGTGAGATCCTACCTATTCTCCTATACGAGTGCAAGCAAAGAGGACCCTGCTGGTGAAACAACTGCGGGCTGCGGGACCTAAGGTTGTGAGCTATTGGTGGAGCACAGGCGAACCATGCGCACTGCAGGCGGATCACGATCCTCCGCCACCGCTGTTGTGCTTGCGAACCAAGAGGACCACGCGAGAAATTGGAAGTAAGGGAATAAAGTTAATATGAAGCTAACGCATCATTGTAGTCTGCTGCATCTACCACCGTCCCCGGGATCCCGATGACTCAAGCTCCTCCGAGGAGAGTGAAGACGATGACGACGATGACAACAGCGATTCGGAGAAGCCTAAAAAGAACGCCTATGAGAAAATGCCAAAACAGAAAAAGAGACATCATCATCACCATCACGATCATACTATGAAGCACAAGGGCGTTATTTCTTATGGTGCATGATGGGGTCGTATTAAACCTTGGGGAGGTATGAAAAATGATGGTGTTAGATAGTCATGGAGATGGGTGTGAGAGGATACCCAGGTATCTTTGCGAATTGGGATTGTGCTTTTAGGATAGGGGAAACGGCGTATTGTAACTGTCTTTTACGAGTCTTTTTTTTTCTTGGTTTTTTTTTTCTTTGCTTACCGCGCGACATCATGGAAGGGGTTAGGGAGGCAATTATTTATGAGGATTTAATTTTCTCAAAGTTCACTACAAACCATTTGACCGAATTCCCAATTTCTGACAGTGTTTGCGAACGTTCCACAGTCTTCAAGAAAGATCTTCATAAATTTCCGAAGACAATTCACCCGTTGTCACGAGAACTTCCTTGCCAATTGAACTCAATCCTATCACCATCATTTGAATCAGCCTGAATTTGCACGTGAAGAAATTCTCTACTTACCCGTCAGGGAACCGGTTTTTGGTTTTTGTTTTTTACGGTTGAGTGGCAACCGTGAAACCTCGTCAACAACGGTCAATAACCCACATCAGCGCTTACATACAAGTGGTGAACCGCCTACAATTCCCTATTCCCTATCCACATTTCTATGTTGTCCTACAGTATAGGCTTACAAAGCTTTATATCGGCTCGCCCTGCGGGGAGATATATTTCACTCTAACGCCTGGAATTTTCATCACCCACTCACAAAATATTCCCCGGGTTCATGGCCGCATGGATACAGAAGGATACAGAACTTTAAACGCCTGGAATTTTATCGACCCACCAATACTAGGGAATCCCAAGGGTCCTACCCCACACATCTAAATTTTTTCTTCGCCTCTTTAATGCACCACGTGCTCATCCTCCATAAAGCTTATCCTATCCCTACACATTCCGGATCGTGAATTATAGAATACACATTAACTTTGCCTACTTCCGCGTGATGAATTATATGTAGGGACTGTAACTTACTGGCTTGTCCTACCACCTATACACTTACCTACACCTGATCAAAAGCTCTACATAACACTCCCGGTTAATGATACATACACTGTTACACTGTAGATACATAACGGGCTACACCCGTCGTTATGCATCATACCCAACAATATCAATGCCCTTACATTACCTTACTCTACTTTGTGCATCGTACACGGCAGTTATGTTATATCCGGGATATTATCAACATACTCTGGCCTTCTCTGGCTCGCTGACGTTAAGTGACGGGAACTGAT
Organism: Pyronema omphalodes; assembly: GCA_024516155.1. Taxonomy (NCBI): domain Eukaryota; kingdom Fungi; phylum Ascomycota; class Pezizomycetes; order Pezizales; family Pyronemataceae; genus Pyronema; species Pyronema omphalodes. Next base: position 43,306 of record JAJJXM010000090.1, read on the forward strand.
GCCAAATGATGCCAAGTGATGGGAACTGACGACAACTGATTCTTAGTGATGCTAAGTGACACTGCTAGGGTAACTGATTTTTGGTGACTCTAAGTAATCACCAATGAATGGATTGATAAATCACTCACCCCATTGGACATTAATTATAGAATCGTTTTTCTTACAGATTACTTCCAGTATACATCATAGAGTACTTCTCGTAATGTCTACAGACCCTGGTTATCGTTAATGGTTTTGAAACATCTGCCTTGCTGATGAATACGGCAGCTTTTTGTGCGATAAGATATGGGGCATGTATTAACTACATAGCGAATCTTGGGAGATGTGGGAATGGGTTGTTGCTTTGCTCTGTTTCCTTGGCCCCCTTGGGAAGACTACGGCGTCTTGGGGCCGGGGATGTGATATGCACCCCACCCCCCCCCCCCCCCCCTCTTTTCATCTGGAGGATCGGGGGTAGATATCGACCGGGACGATATGCTGTATAATTAAGCGGCGTGTAGCGGCTTAATTGAGCGCGGATGAATGGGTGGCGATGAAGGGACCTGAAGAAACCTAAAGAGGCACGGAGCATTGCTAATACTGCTACTGCTACTGATCGGCGGTTTGGGTTTTGGGGTTACTCTTGGAATGTCATTTGTAGGATTGTAAAGGATTCTCTGATTTGGGGTAGAGTAGTTCTTGGGTAAGGTAGATAGTGGTGAAGTAGATGCTGTCTGATGGTTTGTATTGAATGGTGTATAGTAGTAATAATATTTTCGTTGAACGAGGTTCGAAATTTCCATGGATGATGCAACACAGAAAATTCCGAATCCGCCCTTGTGGTCTAACCACCCATCGAGGCCCTCTACAATATAATCTCCTAAGTTCCATAGATACGGGGAAACAAAAAGAAAAGCGACGGCAAAGAAAATCTACTCCATGAAAGAAAAAAAGAAGCGGTACTGTACCTTGATGGTATCCAACTCGTAACGCTTCCCTATATATGTATCTATTCCAGCAGTTCCAAAATTTCTTCCATCAACCTCTCATCCTAAATCAGCCTTAAATACATCTTCCCCTCGTGGATTTCGACCTTTTTCTTCAGACCTAGTAGTTTCCATCTTCAATTCCTGCGCCGTCTAATTATATGTTCGCAGGTCTGTCTCCTTCAGAATCTCACTACCAGCAGATATCCGACTGCTTCTTCCTGACAATTCAATTGTGTCCCCACGAGACATGGCTAGACGACAGCTTCAGGAAAACCGCCGCTTTATTTTTCGGGGTATTGTAAGCACACTTTATACCTCGCATGTTCTCTTGGCTGGTACAATTGATTATCTACTGGATTTGTTTGGATTCATTTCTACGTGATTCTGAACTGCGGGTTTCGGTCCGAGGAGCTGTTGATATGGGCCGTGGATGTCTGTTTTATGGTCTGAATTAGAGTTCTTTACACCTATCATCACATTCTTTCATAATAGTGACAATCTTCTTGTTTTACAGCAGAATTTCCGTGGTGTTGGGATGGAAAGATAGAGCAGAAACAAGATTACACGAGTGATCCTGTATGATGTGACATGGGAATCACACATTCCATAACGAAGTTGCGGCTGTGTGTGGCGTTGGAGGTTACGGTGAATTTTAGTTGTTTTTTCTTGGTTCCAAGGTTATATAAAATGTCGGAAGCTTTGGATTATTGCTGACTTCATCTATGAGATACGGCACTCATTGGAGCTCTACTTTTTCGGGTACCTATGCCTTGCAGCTATTTTCTCAAACTTTCCAATTATCTCTTGTTGTTTCAAATTGGTTGGCTCGTATACTATGTGTACAAATGTTTATTTTTTACTATTATTCATCCAACAGTAGTCTCTTTTCTCAGTCTTCCGCTGTAGCATTATCATTGTTCGAAGAAGGCTGTGGCCAACTAAAAAGAACGATTGAGGGCTTTACGGTAATGCAGCTAGCAATCGAATAACTGATTAATGCTCCAAAATGTAATCAGAAACCTTCAGCATTGTCAATTGAGATTCAAGATCAAATTAGTACAGCGGCAGTAATAAAGGGACCAAAGAAAAATTGAGTGGTGATAATAGTAAAAATACAATCCGATGTCTCGGACGACTAATGAAGCACCAGACCGAAAGATGGAGGAACTATTCCGGTGGGTGTCTTTGCCAATACTGTACAGAAGACATGGAAATTTTCAGCTGGAGCGCCTGCAAAGCATTGGAAGCTGTAGTCACAGAAACTATTAAATGGATTTTTGTCGTAAAGCGCTAACTTTTATTATAGAAATTGTCTCCTTCTCTTGCTGCTGAAATGGATAACGAAGCCTGTGTGCATGCGTACTTGATTGTTGCTTATATGAATCATGACAGATGACTCGATCCTGACTATCTTGCTATGTTCATAAATCACTTCAAGGCAATCTGGACATAGCATATAATAAGTATCGACTATTTGAAGAGGGGAATACTGAAATTCCTCATCCACGTTTAATTACATGTCAGCTTTTCAGACCAATAAATTTGATTTATTTCTAGATCCTGAGGGCAAGATCTAGGGCAAGCACCCGTTTTACTTTTCTCTATCTAATCCAATAGAATCCTCCTCTTCGAGAACAGCATGGTTGTCCAACATATATATCGTTCAGTAAATTCCCAAATTACTCAGAAACGGGCCCGGACAGGCTATTCTTCCTATGTCACATATGGAATTGGAAAAAATCATACAAAACGCTTAAAAATCTCAAGCAGAAAAACTCGGTCTAAGAATTCTTGATACTTCTTCTGAAGTAACCTTATAATACAAATTAAATTCAAGGTAATTCATGGAACTTCAACCATAGGCTGTCGCCCCTGAAACACCCTCTGTGAAAAGTGAACAGGAGGAGAGACGAATAGATTGTTGTTCTTGTTATTTTCTAGTACAGTGATATCAACAGTTTAAATAATTCCCAGCTCCTTTGTCTGACTTCCTTCCAGCATTCCCCCGCGTCCTTTATTCTTTGTTCATCTTGTCCTTGACAAGCTGCATGCACCATAATCCCCGAACAAACACACCTGTACGCAGGCGTCCTTTGACACCCTCTACCCCATATGCTCCCTGACCCCAATCCTATTATCCTAAGGAAGGCACTCTCAGTTGATCAATTCATCCAAATTCAATATCAAAAACGAAGTCGATTCTAACTTGAATAATAAGACTGGCCACACGCCATTGTCGTCCACAATGATACATAAAAGTATAGACGGAACGACAGAAGTGAGATTGTGGTAATTTTAGGGTACTCTGCTTGTTGTGTTGGCTAGGCTATGAATTTCAATGCAATTTCTACATCATTCAAATCCGCAGTTGAACTAAATTTTATGGGCTAAAGATTGTCTCTTCTTCGGCGCCCGGTAGCTACCATACCAATCAATAACTATCCAGCTACCTCTAGCTAACGAACCCTCCTTCCCCCCATCTAGTCATTACAACACATCACACATCGTAACAATTCAAGAATACGAAGGAGTACCAATGTTTAATCATACTCAGAAAAAAAAAACAAGTCATAACATACCTCAGTCCCTCTCTATTAACAAATTACCGGCATCCTTTAAGATCCACGTGGCACACGCACATCCTTCTAACTCCATATGCCGCACTCAAACCAAGCCGACGATCTTCCATTTTTTCCACCTAGACATGGTATATGTATATGGTGCTATGTACCACAAACCATACATGTATTCATAAGCGAATTCTGCCGATCCAAGGCTGAAGTTACACAAGTGCCACCACTAATCCCCCCCTCCCGCTCCTCCCCCCCCTGTGCAATTCGGCCGCGTTCGTTTACATATCATCATTAGCGCAACCACACTAACTCCATAAGCCTATTGCCTATCGAGTGACATACGATGCATTATAATTCTCCGAAGCGAAGGCTCCGAAGCTTATCTGTATGACACTATAGTTTAGCGCGAAGATCTCGGAGACGCCGAAGCCATCGGAACTCGGAAGCTCCGATCGGCGGTGTGGCACTGTTGATTCATGCCTGTATGTACCGGATAGATAGACTATGGATCGAAGCTTTTTTGCTTTTCTAGAAGGATTTTTTGTGGGGGCTTCTTATGAGGCACCATATGCTATCATACGTTTGGTGCTATGGTGCATACTTACTTACATACATAGCCGAATACGGGTTTACAATCTTTCTAGGTACGAAAAAAGTAAAGCGCTGGGTTTAGTTACGTAGATAGTTAAATGCTACGGATGTGGGGTTCGGGTGGAAATATCCCGTTGGAATGCAATGAGATTGGGAATGGAGAACCTACACAAGGGTGTGTGGATGAAGGATTTCTTGTCTTTTGCTTTTTCTTCTTCTTTTTTTTCTGCCTCCTGCTTTTTGCTTTCTAATGACAGTTGTTTTTATATCATCCACATAAAGAGTACAGTAGGTGGATATACCTCGGAGATAAAGGTGTAAATATGTATGTAATAGGAGTCATTGGTTCCCGGAAAGTGGTGCTAGAGAATTAGAAATTATGTAACATTATTGCTTACCGAGTGCTGACCACCCGGGTACCTAAGTAGCTTCATACACCCGGATCAAAAAGCCGGCTTTTGTTGCTATCTGCAATTTGGAAATTTGGAACTTACCAAACCTTGAGTTTTCGTATTGTACAAGCACATATTTGCTTTTTCTTTTCGACAACCGCAAGCCGAGGTATGACGTTATGACGTTTATGATTTTGGCATTTTCTATATCTCTTGTACACCGAGATTGTAGAATACATATATGTATACGGATCTACGAAAGAAGAATATGCATGAAAAAGCCTTTTGGCTTCAAGCTTTCATAAACACGACAGATAGTTAGATATAGATTGAGGTCCAAAAACTTGCAACAACTTTCCATTAGATTATCGCAATTTAGCTCAGGGATATTCACTGACAATGTACATCAGCTAGGCATATATGCACATATTTCCCTTCCTCCTCCACAAAAAAAATGCAGTAAATACACCAAATGAAACCTCTCTCTATTACCGGCCAGTCGGCCAGTCATACCAGCAACCCCCCTCCTCACCCCCGTGGTTTTAGCTATGTATCATGACAGTATCATTATTAAGCACAAAAAAGATACTTCGTTAAACACTTCCAAACCTGGTAATTTTGTAATCCGAAATAAAATTTGGGGGCGGCAAGCATAGGAGATTTAATTAGAGAATACCGATACAGTCGAGGTTTTAGCATTTTCTGGGTTTTTACAATGTGCTGGTAGAGCATTGTTGTGAAGTCTTGGCCTCGATTTGGAATATGTAAATACGATATGCACACGCCTAATCAAATCAAAGCAAAGTAAAGTAAAACAAAAAGAAGCCTAGCTCAAACAAAAAACCATGGTAGCATATCCTCACAAGCCGCACCACCATCTATGGTATACAACATGAGATAGCCACCATATATTATATATCAGTAACCAATGATCTTTTGAAGTTACCGAGTGTAAGTAACTAACATGAACCGATTAAGAGTCTATAGCTCCATTCGGTGATGTATCCGAACGCTGGTGCCATGTATGAAGGGTCTTAAAGTTTAGGGTATCCGTAAAGTACACCATATGGTAGTACACCCCGGATTTGAAAGAAAGGTAACCTAACTTACCCGAGATTTCTCTTTTAACGAATCAAAGAATGCTTAATTAACCACGCGGGATAGTAACCGAGGGAGAGATTTCCTGCTACCTGCATATTATGGCCTTGTCTTGTCTTTTCTTGTCTGATTATGGTAAGGAGAGATAAGCCAACCTACGATCTCCACCAGATATAGCATGGCGTTATACATAAAGGTGAAAGATCTCTTTTCTTTTCTTTCCTTTCTTGTTACCTACCTTCCCGATATGTCCAGTATCTGATCTTGAAAGCTAAGCTAAGCTAAGCTTAACTTTGGTAGACGTCCCGAATCCCGAAGGATCTGAATCGCGTGGCTTTTTAGCTGGGGGGGAAACAACGCCGGCCGTCGGTCAATGTACCGACCGGCGGCTGTGGTCTGTATGCCACCATATCGTACAAGTACAGGCAACCAGATGGTACTATATATAAATGTAAATAGACCGGGATATTTATGGTAGCCCACTACCTACTGCTGTGCCGAATCTATATAAGACTCCTGGATAGGGCTGAGGAAATACATTTAGTTAAAGCATCTGAGAAATGAAGTGCAATGATATAGCGACTGTAGATGAAGATACAGGGGAGATTTCTGAGGATTCATACATACATGCCTGTACATACATATATAGAGATGCTGAGATTTGCCCTTGATGGATTAGGAATGGATGGAAAATACTCGGATTTCTTTCCGGGGGTTCTCCTCAAGCGCTTTAGAAGATGAACACATACGGCATCAAATTTCCACGTTTTTGACACATGGAATCAAGCTGGGGGGTTAAGACTTTTCATGGGTGTTTCTGGTATTTTTTTTCTTTGCTTTTCTTTTTGATTCAGGTACCATATTAAATGAGAAGACGTAGTCTTTGATTAGCTACCCGAGAGATTAATGGATGGCGTCGACAGAAGCAAATTTCTGCCTTTACACAAGGCATCATGCAGAAATTGAAACCAACATCGGTGTTAATCTCTATCTAATCATCTGACTGTTTCCTATACTCCTATTTTGTCACCTCCAACCCCATCGGAAGAAATTCTAAAGTAATTCACTTTCCTCTCTCTTCGCAGCACAAATCCGATCCCGATCATCGGATGTCAGGGTCTACTACATACGGCTCATTATTCTATGGTGTGATTATGTACCGTTTATCTTCGCGACATTTTTCGAGTATCTCGTATAACATTACACAGCCAAGTCGTTAAATATTTTCCCGTAATGAGCACTTTTATCGGTGGCTTAGTTGATGTGCAGTAATTTTTGTAACACGAGTGATCGCTGTGTGTTTATGATGTTTTTCCGCGGGTGCACAAGAAGATTATTTATCATTTATGACCAGAATGGAAGGAGTTGCTGTTACGAGGACTTAGACACATCATCACCGTATTATTTTGCGCATGGTATATATTCCGCGTCTCCCTCCAATTATCAAAAAGTGTAACTATGTAGCTATAGTCCTTCCCAAACAGGACAAAGAACAACACAACGGGTATATATACCACAAGAAGTTTTCAGCAGTATTACCATGACCTCAAAGAGGCGAAAAGAAAAAATCTATACTCCAACCAGGCAAGAGAAATTGTTCAAAAAATTTCCACAACAAATATTCACTTTTCACTGCGCGCGCGTGTGCACTTTGTTACGAGGTTTAGGTATGTTGCACCGTACATACCTTCACGATGACGTACATAGTTCAACCCAACCCGTGTCACTATGCCATATGGCGGTGGTGGTGTCCATCCATAGATCTAGATTGCCGATTACCCGCTCTAGACCTCCCCCTTACCAAGATCTGGCCGACGGCGCCGCTAACTGGAAAATAGGTTTAGCGCCCGTAAAAATCCTCCGTGAGCTTCGGTGTCTTCGGTGCATTTTTTCGCAATCGAAATATGGTGCCAGTTTGTAGATTAGAGGTCTCTTCATTTCTCCTGATGTTGACTTTCGTCATAATTTTTATTTCCTACGTTATGGTACGGAGTACTAATAAACCCGTCAAAATGAAAGCCTCCTCTGTATGAAATACAAATTTCATTCAGTTATCAAGGCCACGTGCGATTTATCACTCGGGGCTGGTACCACGGAATTAGGAGTTAAGGATTTAAGAATCCAAGACTCCAAGCTTCGCCGAGTGACGTATGGTGTAATGCAATGCATAAACTGCATCTTTCCATCGCTTCTTCATCAAACAAGCCTCCTCAGAAGAGAATAGCCGCCTACACTGTCGTCGCACCGTTACCGGGTCTTTTGTCTCAGCTCAGCGGTGTTTTCGTATGTATGTAATGCCTTTATAATTACGCTAACTTGAAGCCTTGGACAACCTGCATATGTTCCTCCCGTGAAGAAATTCCCTTTGCACAAGGTGGTGGACTCTTGAGGGTCTTTGACAGTTTCCATACATGTAATAAATATGCAGCTAGAGTTTTAGCCGCGAATCATATGTTAGCTTTATTTTCCAGGGGGTGTTCGCCGGTTCGAGGGGTGTCGCGACTCGCGAGCTGCTGGAACGTTTTTGGTGGTGGAGTTAAGGATTTGGGATGGGATGGCTAAGGAATAAGGTTATTTTAGCATCATTTTGCCGCTCAAGTTCCGTTGCAGGATGTCTCTCTCTGTCTCTAGCTACATACATAGCACCATAGCTATATGTATCTAGTCCAAGTACAGCAGACGGATCTATTGGATTGGTCGGTGTTTGAACTCCGCCACATCCCACGGACCACCCGGAAAGCTCCCCGGTATTTCATCATTCTTTATCCTATCAAATCTCCTCATTTAGGGTCCCTTTTCTTTCCCCTCTCCAAAATCCTTCGCCCAAAATGTTCGAGATCTGCAGGTTTTATAAGACATTACGACTGTAACAATCCGATGCACCCCCGGATCCTTCCAGAATCGGGCCGTAGCTGAACTTTCGATTACTGATTTTCACGTGCTTAGAAAGCTAGGGAGAGCTTTCGCGAAGGTTACACAGGTATCTTGAACCGTTATAAAGAGGCTCTTCGGGGGCTCGGCGGACGGGACGGACATGGTAAAGCTCTTTTTAAATCCCCTTTGTGGAACCTATCGTTTCATGAGACGGAGTCCGGATGGACGAAGGAGAGGATCGGAACTCTCTAAAATGAGGAGACGAAAAAAAAGGCGAGGCGGAGAAAAAAAAAGCGAGAAAATACCGCGCTATGGTTCCGATGAAAGTGCTGGTGCTTGGAGGCTTGAAGCTACGGAGGATGATGATGATGCACATATGGTGGTGTAATTTTGATGAGAGGTATGTAACAGAAGAAACTCCGTGGTGAGGTAACATATGGCTCCATAGCATCACACTTCATGCAGGAGGTTTTTTTGCTCCTTGCTTCCTCTGCATCATGTCTGCATCGTGCATAATTATTCAATGCATATGCTACGCCACAACATCACCACTGCTTTGATATGTACATATGTACATACGTACATGCTTTGCTGACATTACAGCAGCGTGCCAAAAATAAAGCTGTCAAAGTTTGTTTCGACATTGACATATGGTGTATCAAAGCAACAAATCACATCGAAGAAAAAAAATCAGTATCAAAATCACGATAAAGCATTGGTTGATGAGGCAGAGAATATTTTGTTCCGAAAAGAGGAAGGAAAAAAACCACATTTTGTTATCCCTCAAAATTATAACGAACCCAATCCAAAATAAAAATAAAAACAAACCCCAAATCCTAGATAATCCCAAAAATAAATATATAAAAAAAGATCCCCCAACGCCTTATTTGCCGATTTTGACATAATTTGTTAACGCCCACCCAAGATATAATATGAAAAGTCAAAACAAAAGAAAAATACAAAAATTTGTATATGGATGTGATATGATGAATGCCGTTTTTGAAACATACTGGAAGTGAAAGTCGGAATTTGAACTTTATGAAATGGTGGCAGGTGCTTTGCCTTTGCTGTCTTCTGATGATGCTGAAGTTGAAGCCGACGATGTAGATGATGAAGAAGAGGAAGAGGATGAAGAAGAAGAAGAAGCCGATGACTTGTATGACGAAGAGGTCGCAGGTCTTTTATCTCCACCACTTGATTCCGCCTCTTTTCCCTCTGTAGCTTTCTCTCCATCCTCCCCTCCCAGCCTTTCCCCCAAACTCGGATCCGTTCCCAAGAACTCAATATACCTCCTATAAGCCCAAACACCTGCACCCTCCTCCTTCGCATCTGTAACAATTTCCAACGATCTCCCCTCCATCTTCAACCTTTCCTGCAACTCCCTAACCTCTCCAAGCACCAACCTTTCACACCCCTCAACCCTTAACACACCCAGTTTCCCAGACGCAGGTAGCTTCACCAGTTCATTCAACCAAGTAACCTTCACCTCTCCTAGCCCTTGCATAATAAGATTCTCAATACACCCCGGAAATTTCTTACACAAAAAATTCCTCAACGAAGTCCTAGAAATCCTATTACAACCCGAGATATTTAGCGTCTCCAAAACCTTCGCATCAGATACCGCACGGAGAGTTCCATCCGCCACAGCACTATGAGAAATATCCAGATATTTTAACGTAGCATGATGTTGCTTCATCAACATCACAATGGCCGGTGTAGTGACCGGACTATGTGAAAGATCCACATGTACCAGACACCTTGTTTGGGAGCGACGGAAATGAGATTCCAAAAAATGGGGCAGCAGTGGAACGGTTTGAAGTTGCAGATGCGATAACATTGGAGCCGCGCTCAGGAAATGGAGAAGCGCGGTGGTATGGTCTTGGGATAGGTTCGTGGGTGAACATAGCGTGAAGCTTCGACAGGTTCGTAGACGGGATATCAACGAGGTCGCTGTGGATGGGTTGAAAACTTTGCTGCTTAAAGCACTGAGATCTAAGGACCGCCAGAGTAATGGATCAGAGGCGAGGTAGTACCACTGCGAAAGGAAATGTCAGTGAGGGGTTCATCAGGGTGGTATTGGTGGGGAGATGGTCACCTCGCGGCAGACGGAGGTGCTTTGCGCGAGCTCGTGGGTGGTAAGGTAGCTGAGGATTCGTACGAGGATTTCGGTGGGGAGAAGACGGATCAGGTTGGAGGACGGTTGTGTGGGTCGGATGATGTGTTTTGATACTGTTGTTGGGCTTGCTATTGGTGATGGTGATGGGGATTTTTTTCTATACGTCGTCGTCGTCGTCGTCGTCGCTGGTGATGCTACTGATACTGCTACTGCTGCGTCGCTGTTCGTGGTTGTCGCTGGTTGTGTTGCTGCTGCTGCTGCTGGTTTCGTAGGTGATGCGCTGCGGCGCCTCTCGTCTCGTCGGCGATCATCAGCTCGTCGATAAACTCCAGGTGCCGATCGAGTTATGCTCGTCGTCGTTCTAGCATCTGCCATTGTATCCAAATCCTTCTTTTGAAATATATCTCAATTTCTTCTCTTCTCTGCCTCCTTCTTTTTCTTCCCTTTTCGTTATTCTTTTCGTTTTTCTTCCAACAAAATGAATGTTGTTGTTGTTCTTGTAAATATTCGTCAGTTGGCGGGGGAGGATGTGTCGATAGAACGAGTGACTGTTGTTAAGAATCGATTATCCTTTTTTCTTTAATGCCCGCTGTGTACTGTGATAGAAATCTGTGTTCTTTTTTATTTATTTATTTTCGTTTCTTCCGAGAGGGGGACAGAGGAGAAGTAATATGGATTTTTGTTCGAGTGGTTTCCCTTTGTTGCACCCAGGCCAGCAGGGGGTGGGAGGTTAATGTTCGATGGGAGGGTTTGGGGGGGGGAGGGGGGGTGTGTGTGGAGGTTATTCGGGGCTTTAAAGCTGCCGCGTTACTTGCACTCACACTACCGGTGTTAAAGCGACTTATGGTACTTTGGGCTGCAACGCAAGAACCTGGGAAGGTAAAAGTGAACGTCTAGCGATTAATGCTTGCAAATCCATTGTACAGTACTGCCCTGCTTCCTCATCACAACTTTGAGATGTATACAAGCTGGCAACCGTGGACAAAGGTATCTCGTGGTATCTTGTGGTATCTCTAATAATAACCATCTTAATAATCTCCTACGACTGCCACCGATGAGATATCTCGTGGTATCTCTAATAATAATTATGATACACGTAAACTCCTACAACGGCCATGGAAAGGATACCTCATGGTATCTCTCTCAACGGCCATGGATAGAATATCTAGTGGTATTTCTCTTACAAACGCCGCGGATATGATATCTCCTCTACACTACTGCCACCGGAAGTCTCTAGTTACATACCAAGAGTATGTAGTCCTGACAGACATGGATTTTGTTTGTCCGCCAAAGTCAGGTAAGGCTGAGGCAAGTACATATCATAACCAACACTGCTTTCCACGTAAGCTGAGAATTCTTGATTGGTTATCTAGCGAGGCCTTCGGAACCTCTCTTTCCTGCAGCTTCTCTCGCTAGATGCTTGTGTTAGCATGTAGGCGAAAAAACAGAGTTGTCTGCTCCTTACCATTCCAAGGGCAACGGATTCATCGCCGGCCTGGGAAAACCAGCCAGAGAGCCAAGAGAGCGTATTTTAGCCGATGGTGCAGAATTATATGTGCTCTCAAGAGAGCGGAGACACGCGAGGGAGGAAAAAGCAGTATGTCTGTATGTATTGAACCCGAGTGCATGGCTAGTTTGATTTATGATGGAAATTTCAATGTTTGTAAATCCATACGTAAATACATAGTCCAGTTCGAAAAGCAACATCAGAAACAAACTTCAATAAAATAAACCCACCACAACTTCTCAACTCAGCAGGGCAAATCAAAGCTCGGATGCTCCGATATTCAAGCTCTCCGCGCAGGTGCCCACAGTCTCTCACAATTCTTCTGCACTTCATACAAATATTCTCAGTGACTTTGTAGGAACCGTCATCGTCATCTAAACATTTCTCATAGCTATTGCGTAGTTTGGCATGTGTAATGCTTCCCCTTCCCCACCCCGCCAATAATATATTCTAACCGTTGCGTCCTGAGGGGGTATCGATCGACACATTGCTCTTGTGCTCCTCGAGATGCCGGTAGCACGTAACACAAGCAAGGGTCTCGCCATAACCTCTGATTGGCCATTTTAACGAGCACCCGATGCCTGCTGCCCCATTGGTGAGAATATCCGTTCACTCGTTTCCAGAACTTTGGTGCACGCATGCTACACAAATGAGCAAGAAGCCTCAGCAAAGACACCTCACGAGTGAGCGAACAAAGTGCTCGCCTAATAACGAACCGAAAGCCCTCATAAACTTCACGATACGCGTCAACTCCCAATGCGATCACCTGTGACATTGCAGAAGCCTCCGAGAATGCAGCAAGGGCGTAGCGAGAGGATATATCGAATTTCAATTTCCATTGGGTTTTCGTTGGTCGAAAATTTCAAAAGAACGAAACACACGCGCGTATATCATCCTAATAAGAAAAGAAAAAAAATTTGCACCCTCGGGTTCTCAAACATGCCCCTAGGTTAAACATTGCGATTCGTCAAGATGTCACAGACATCTCGCTACCTGCTCCATCGTACTCCCAGGAAACCCCGCTTGCTTTCACCGTGCTGTCGTGTATCGTCGGCATTTTCCAAATACACTCTACTCTTGCCTTGAATCGGTTTCAGCTTTACAAAGTCCGACAAATTCCGGCAAAGTCTGACAAGGTCTTACAAAGTTCCCGGAGTGTCCACAAATGTCTCGAAGAACTCCGAGGAAGAAGCCCTGCAGCTCGGAGATAAAGGAATAAACATACCTGGAACATCAAGGTACAAATATCTATACTCATACTCGTCCTCACCCGGCCTCTTTGCACAGTGTAAATGAACTGTGCCTTTCTCAAGATCTCCCTCAACATAAAACCGCATTCTCAGATGCTCAACCCCGTATTTGTCTGTATTAGCGGTAGCCCTGTTTTCGTCAGCCCGGTTACCACCATAACCAAGAGATTGAGATATGGCATACGCAATCGGCCGGTTACGTGCCCACCGGTTGTAGGTTTCCTCTCCATAAGCTTTTATTTTGCCATCACCAAGGAGCGCCTTACATCGGGAGTCACTGTTGACTGTTTATTATCTCTATTAGTCTTTGCCGGGTAAGGCTAGCTTTTCTGACGTGGATGATGAAGGCAAGTATGGGCTCACCTCGATCAGCCGCTCTGTTAAACCAATTTGTTACCGAATCCGGGGCAATAATTTCCAAGTAGACAAACGTAACAATACTTCCCTACGTAGCATATTTCTATCAGCCCTTAATCGATGCTTCTAGCCTCCAAGACCAAATATCAATATCCAATATCTGATCCGCAAAGCCAGACTTCCTCCTCCTCCAATCCGCTTTCATACCCGCCAACTTACGTACCGTAACCGCAAGCCCCAGCAGAATAGTCAGAGAGTTGAATCCAACGCTGGTACTTCTAACTATCTTCTGGCCACCAGACAATTCTGCCCATCTCCTAGAGCTTACGTCTCCACGAACAGTGACTTGTTGAGGTTTTGGCCCATTCGATGACGTAGAGGCGGTGCTGGCGGTGCTAGCGAGGCGTAGCTGGCAGGCGTGTGATAGTCGCCGGCGTAAGGTTGCAGATAAGGCTGCTGCTGAGAGCGATCGCGCGCCGGTGAGGGGTAGCATAGTTGGTAGTGGGGCTGGCATATCACGAAGCGTCCGAAGCGTCAAAGCCGAACAATCGCGAAGCTTGCTGTAACTGGTCGGAAGAAGCGAGTAGTGATGTGGTCTCCGCGAACAGACTGCACGACGTAACGACGGAAACAGACGGGCTGGGCGGCGTGGGAATACTGACGGCGTAGGTTGGAGGTGGAATGCGACGCTGCTCCACCGGTTGGATACACCCGACGAGAAGTTTCCGAGAATTATGCGCGAGAGCACGTGATGGTTGGATGAATGCGGTCAATGGTCATCACTCGACAAAGGATCCCGGCCACCTTAGCTGTCTGAGCGACAGGGATTTGCCGCCACGGAGCTGACTGAGATCAAGTGAAACCGAAAATAGACGAGAATCTGATACAACCGAGGCTTACAGAGCTAGGCTTATTTAGGGACTTCTGGAACCTGTGCCATGAGGACGATGAATAATGTCAAGATTGTCTAGAAACCCTTCGTATTGTGTTCTTTTCAAATTACAAACTCATATGATCACTCATGTGCTTGAATTATTGGTTGCAAACTCGCGTCTTACTTGGAGTAAATCAAAATTGGCACTTTCATGCTCTTGATATTGATTCAAACTGCCTTCTCCCGATCACCGACTTTGTTTGCTGAAAAAGCAATCGAAGTGTACACTCGAGCACTTGGTACTATAACCGAAGGCCACAGCGTAGCGAAAATTATACTGGCGTAACAAAATATCCACGAGTCCATAGCCAGCGAGGAGTTCTTTTTCTCCAACTGTCGCCTAAAAATACCACATGCAATTGGGTTAAAGCACCGTGCCCTCCTTGCAGATCTTGGGATTCGGATATGCACGAAGGAGCGTCGAAGCTTAAATCCTCATGCCAAGTTCACTAATTCTTTGGATGTTTGAATTTTCTTTTTCCCATGAACCGAAGAATGTCGGAATGGTTCCGTCAAAGGCTCCTACATGTGCAGCATATCTGATGGATCAGCATATTGGGGTTCAACCTCCTACACGTGGTGCCATATTTGAATATGCGATGGCTGTGAAGGGAGAAAAATATACTTCCGATGATCCTCGGTCATACAAAAGTTCGCTGAAGGTTACTTATTGGAGTGAACTTTACATCTAAATGCTGTCTAAAACTCGTAAAGCATGAAAATACCTACACTACGTGTCTATCTCTGCCATCTAAATTAGATCGGGTCTGCAACCACGGATTTACCCATCGGAGGCGCAAACAAAGTGATCGCAAAGGATACTTCGGCACCATCATCGCCGAACCTCAACTCACAGTAAATATTCGCTAATTTTGTCTGAATCAGTTCAAATTATCGCTTAAGTGTACGAGTGATGAAAGCTTCCGAAGGCTGGTCGGTCAGTGCGTAACTGTGCGTTGGTCGTTTTTATGCAGACTTGAAGAAAGTTAGCTTCAAATTACCAACGGGAACCATATTTCTTGAGGCATGGTGCAGAAAGACAAACTTGCGGACTACCTGCGATTTAGTATGAGGCCTCAGTAAGAAGGTTCTGCAACGAAGAACGTGCTTTTTTTTGAGCGGTTTCTATAGTGATATTGCGGCGCCAAACAAGAATGACGATAGTGGTAATACTAGACGAAGCACAAGATAACAGCACATGCTGATTCTGTGTTCGACGAGCACAGAAATTTCATCGTAATTCATGAGATGTAAACAAATAGTATAAGAATCTGATTGGCCGAATCTCACGTGAACTTTGAAGTATGAACCTCAACCACAACCTTGGAGTGTGACCAACATTTTGACTTGTATGAACCTCTACCTCCACCTCTACACCTCCATCACCTCAACTATAACTGCGCAGCACATCCAAATTCGGAACTCTGAACCCCACAACATATTCCGAGTACTAAATGCCACCACTCAACAGCAACATTTATAACCAAGAAGAAAGCTGTAGCAGTTCTCTTCATGTACCTTAAGCAAATGCAGATGTGAGAAATACTTTCTTTGTAATGCAACAGAGGCAGCTTTCACCAATGTTACTCTGTGAACCACTTGCTGTATTATGGTTTTGCACATTGAAGCGTCATATTCGGTATGTTTTGAGTTAGCGTTTTTCTCTATGGTGCACCATAGAAAAGGGATTGGACTAATCATGCATAGTGCTATCGGGTGGTATGATACTCCAAACATAATATTGGAGAGCAGGCATTCGTCCTGTAGATTCTTGAATACAAACCATATTCGCTACAATTCTAGAATTCCTCCCTCTATCACTCGCTACTATCCCTCTATACTCCACAGATGATGTGCCTTTTGAAGATGGTTTCTCGTAGTATGTAGAAATAGCAAGGAACCACTTCTGGGCTGATGCAGAACGTTAAACTGCAGGAGGTAGTACAGCAAATATTTGGCCATTAATAAAATTGACTTATCTCCAAACATTTCCGCGCTGGTATTTGTGGCAATTTTCTGCTGTGATCTCAGTGTTTCTTATTCTATGTTGAAAAATCACGGGGTTGATGGAACCCTGAAATCGCGTGCGATACACAACCTCGCGACAGCCATCGTTCGTGCAATCTCTGTGCAACCCCCCTGACCACACTAAAAGAAGCACATTCTTCGTTGCGGAACCTGCCTAGTATATGTGCACAACATATATGTAGCTACAGATCAATTCCGCGGGACTAAGGAAGTTCCCGTGTTCCCGAGGAAGAAACTCGGGGCTCATATCCTGATTCATTAAGAGCACGGGAACGCGAACATGAATGCATGACGCATTATCGAGCCATATTTTCACAGTAGTTCTAGCTCTTGGCATCGAAAACAACAGTGCAAAAACAGCTGTTGTTGAGCGGCACATGTTCTACATTCCTCTGTCCAACTGTGATACTGTTGGAAAGATAAGCGAATAATGTCAGACAACAGCTGATTGCCGAACCTCAGCGAACCTGGGTGAACCGAAAATCAGAAGAAGAAAAAACCAAATTGTATGACAAAGAAGCCTCAGCGAAAACAACACGGCCAGCATGAACAGTGCTAAACAACGGGAGACTTGCGAAACCCTACCCTACGCCCTTAAGCCTCGCTGCACAAAAGTGGAGCCTGAGGTGGATGAGGACCGAACAGCACGCATTGTGTGATGGCGCAACGGGCCGAAGTTATCGCTGTTGTAAAAATGTTCAAAAGAAAAAGTTTAATTCGAAGTACGTATACCCGCTAACTTCATTATCTATTTTGGCCTCGGTCTTCGAAATAACTCATAGTCATATAATAATTCACCGGTGACTCCCATTCTTCCGCCAGTCGGCCGTACTTGATGCTTCCAGAAGCTCAAAAGCCACCGCGCAGATATTCGCCTAATCTACCCCAGTTCTCACAAGTAATGTCAACGGAAAGGCGCGTACTTATGCTACGCTACACTATTGAGCTCGCGTTTATTTATACACTACGGGAAGCGACGTCTTTCTAGGGCAGGCCAGCTAAAAAAGCAATAGCGAACCAACGGGAAATGCGGAACAAAGATACCTGGAGTTTATATAAAGTGCAACACTGTGCAAGTGGCCTGATTTTCAAGGCCCACGAATTTAGCGGATACATGCTTACTTGTATCCATTTCACAGATCGCTTCATTAACTTACCAAGTTGCGAGGCGAGTTGCAGGTACTCCGATTTTCCGGTAGCTAGAAGGCGAAACAAAGACGTGTAGGGGGGTTGAGACACGGATAGAGGCGTTTAAAACGGTTGTTTATGTGAAAATTATGGGACAGTGCAGAAAATGTGGTAGAGTTAGGGCGATCGAGGAAGACAGTTGATTGAGGTATGCACCCATTTTTTCTTGCTGTTCCAAAGATCCCAACATGGACTCTGAAATACGGATTAGTCACAGAAATTTGGGCTATTAATAGTGGTTTTGATGATATGCTCAGATCGTAAGCTCTGAAGTTTCCTCTTTGACTATCACTCGGGATTTGCGAACCTACAAAAATCACGACCGGTTGAGGACTGCTTTTCACAGTCTTTCTTACCGTAGCGAGATATTAAGCCACATAATCGACTAGATTTCTATCCGGGCCTTGATATTAAGAAGCTGCAGGGCCCCATATCCGTAGGTCCGTTGGTACGTACTATGTAAACTTTATCATCATACCTCACTCCCTACGCGTTCCACAGCCAACACCGAAAAACTCAATATAAAATCCAGCGTAAAGTGCATTCGCCAAATATTCCCCTCCTCATCATAACCATATTTCAGACCTGCCACCTCAATTCCCTTCCGTAACACGAAGTCTAGCCTGCGTGCGGGAGAGTGCATTTGCTGAGTGGCGCGATTTCATATTGTTCACAAAAGCACTGTGCCTACAGTATTTGAAATATCTTTGACTGAGTGAGGGAGGTACGTGTCTTCTAAGACAAGATAGTGATGGAGGTAATCAGGAGCTGGTAATTACAATACCCGCCGTATCACCATTGGCATTCGTAATGTACACAGGAATTTCATCCGGTGAAATATGTGATGTGATAAAATGGGCAACCCTCAATCGGGTAATTACCCAGCCAAATCAATTTTTAAGTACATCAAAAAAAGCTAGTAGTAATACAGAGGGATAATCAATTATTAGATGTACGTAATGTTTGGCCAAGGAGGGTATGTTGGCACCAGGAATCACTGACGCTGCATGCGGCTAAGCCTGGTTTTGAAAAGAGAAAGAGAAGGGGACTGTAAGACAATGGATATACAGAGGTCAACTCATTGATTGAATACAGAAATTTGAAGCAATTACAAGGCTGACTTGGGATAAAGAGAAAATCCTCGCAAGAATCGGAGTAGCATACAAGTGATGAGCTATGATTAGTTACTCTTAAATCCGAATGATCAGTGAATGATACATGAATATTTGACACAGCCTCAACAAATTGAATCTTCAATAGCAGTATGAAATAGATGGTTATACGAGAGTATCATACAGTAAGATTGACTAACTAGTAATGACATCAATAAGTTACAGAGGAAATATCGACACACTCAGAATAGATAATGACACCGTCCGCTCGGAAGATACATGGATGATAAACCGAATGAGGGGCCAAAACGAAGACGCATAAGAAAAACGCTGACCCAAAGTACGAAAATCCGCCAACCCAGAAAAAACGCCGAGATTCAAAACACGCACCCTAGTCATTGAAGGCTCCCATCCCATCGTCTGTGAAAGCGTATTCTACTGCGTTCCAGTAGATACTGTCGAGAAATGCCCTCTGCTTTAGTATTATGTCTTTTGGAAAGACCACCTGATTGTAAAATCAACCATTTCTGTGATCTTCCTGTCGCTACGCATTTTGAGTTTCTCAATATTCTTGTAAGGATCCTGAATATTGTCCTGGCAAGCCACAACGAGACCAGAGAGAGCAAATGTCTTGACAAAATTCTTTTTAACAGAGTTAATGCGGAGAAGCATAGAAAGCTAATCAAACCTGAAAAGGGGTCATAACTTCAGCAAGTAGAGTTTTAGTATCTTCTGGGGTAGTTTTGACATCGCCAACATGGGCTTTTTGAAGGCTTGAACTCTCCGCAGATAGGCTGAGGAATCCCGCTATTCCGGTAACATTCGTGGATTGATACATAACTGCTGCGATGGCCTCACTTGATTATAAGTTGGGTATGTCAGGTTGTTCACCCTTTGAATCTCGAACGATGATGCGTGTTCATGCATGAAGCAGTCCTGTTGGAGTTCGGTACCTCATGATACATACATATCAAATCCCCGTAAAAGCAACATCACCGCCCTTCTTTCACACCCCAATACCCCTTTCCACCCTCAACAAGCCAGGCCTTTTCCACCACCGACAAATCCCGCACAAACAACTTCTTCCCTTCTACCACCTCATGAAAAATTACCCACTCAACCTTCCGATTAAACATGATACTACTAGGGTGTACCCACAGCTCCTCCTCCCTCCCCGGAATCCTCAGCGTCCCATCCGGCTGCATCCTGGCCGCATGCGCAAAGTAGCCCTTAACCAAACACTTTCTAATTCTCTCTCCCGTAACATTCTCACAATGCTTTTCTGCCAATCCCGGATTATGCCGTTCCAAATATCTAAACAGCTGATTTCTGACCGACACAGCTCTTGACAAAGCCTTGAAATTCAGCAAATGATCCCTAGCCCATTTCGCCTCTTTCTTTCCTCGTGTTGTAAATGCTGTATAGACATTCAATAACGTCAAGTGATCACCCTCGGTAACTGAAAACATCCGTTTTTGTTGCTCTCCCGCTTTCTTACTGTCCGAGTGCGTAATGAAAACGTTCTGAACTGTTGTCATAGCAGCGATACTGAGCATCTGCTCCCAACATCCGTCTTCCACACTGGCAAGTAATGTCCGGGATAACATTGGATCAAGAGGTAACTCAGCCATACGTACTCCCAAGGGGCGGGTGAGACGGGCATAATCGTCCACGGCGCCGAGTGCATAGAGTAGCTCCAAAGCTCTGACCATAAGTTCAGCCGGGGGTGGGGTGGGGAAAGAAAATCGTGCAACGTTGTCAATACCCAAAGCCTTTAGCTGAAGAATTGTAGGTGCAAGGTTAGAACGCTGAATCTCGGGAATGGATTGTTGCTCCAAAGAATCGAAGGCTGCAGAAGTGTAAAGACGGTAGCATTTTCCGGGCTTGGTTCTGCCGGCTCGACCTGCGCGTTGGGTTGCAGCTGCTTTGGAGATCGGTACGGCAGTAAGGGACTCGATGCCGGTGTAGGGGTTATAGGCACGAAGCTTGACGAAGCCACTGTCAATGACGTAGCAGATCCCCGGTATTGTTAGGGAGGCTTCGGCTATATTAGTGGAAACAATTACTTTTCTATGGTTCTCCGGAGGAGGATCAAAGACGGCGAGCTGCTGATCTGAGGGTAGTCCGGCATAGAGTGGCAGGGCAAGAATCTGTGGTGCCCGCGGGTGTAAGCTACTGCTTTGCTCGCCGATGAGACTGACGACACGGTCAATTTCCTCTCGACCGGTGAGGAAGAGAAGGATATCTCCATCAGCCTCCTTTAGGTGAATATCAAAGACAGTTTCGACGGCCCGTGTGACGTAGTCTTCACACGGCTCTTGGAGATACTGGATATCGACTGGGTATGTTCGACCCTCTATACCGACGATGGTGCAAACCTTGCCAGCATCTTCCTCGCCTTCTGTGAAGTATCTCATGAAGTCGTCGGCCTGCAGTGTAGCTGAAGATATAACAAGCCGTAATTCAGGCCTCTTCTTGCGGATCTTCTTTAGAATACCCAGTAGTACGTCAGTGCTCAACGAACGCTCGTGAGCTTCGTCTACCATAATGACAGAGTACCTGCTAAGCAGTGGGTCCACCAGAGCCTCTCGCAATAGCATACCGTCGGTCATATACTTTATCCTGGTTTTCGGTCCAGTCATATCCTCGAATCGAATCGAGTATCCAACCTAGAAACGCTTCATGAGCGACGCCGGTAAAACCTAGGATAAAACTCACCAACCTCGTCGCCGATGCGGACACCCATTTCCTCTGCCACACGTAGGGCAACCGTAGTTGCAGCAACTCTTCTGGGTTGAGTACATGCTATCGTTTTTTCATCGCTTGTGAAGCCACCTTGGTGAAGGAACTGAGGAAGCTGTGTAGTCTTTCCGCTACCGGTCTCTCCGATAAGGATGGTGACAGGGTAGGTGGTGATAGCGTAGAGAAGGGCCCGTTTGTGTGTCGCAATTGGAAGAAGTACGGAGGACTGGTAGAAGCCGGGTTGGGAGAGGAATTCTTCGGCCTCGGTCGCGCGGTCGAGGGCGGCCATGGTTGTGATGATGATGGTGACGCGTTCAGATGATGCAACACGCGGGGATGGACGCGACGGGCACGTGATATTGGTATCAAGTATCAACTACGTCAGCACTACATACAGACGCGCAAAACAGAAAGCAAAAAATCTATACTATTATTCTACATGATACGATAAATTTTAGTTGTTTTGAATCTTCCCGAGATTGGTCCCCTCTAGAATTTAATTTGTACTAGAAGTTTTGCAAATCGCACAATTCAAGCAAACTTACTCAGTTTAAGAGAAAATGAGAATATTTATACTGGCTTTGGTGAATGTATTTTGAAAAATATAAATGAATAAGAATATCTATTTGATTCCCTATGACTTGATGCTTCTGAGGCATTTAACTGAGCTACATCGCATTCTCCCCATTACTGCCCCACGCCATATCACTCGGCACATTGTTAAAACTACCGAGTTTTGTTTCAGTTATATTTAATTATACTCAGAAACCACTAGGCTACGGCAATGCATTTGTACATGGAGGGCCAAAAGAATTTTGCCACCGAACCAACACTAGATGTATGTCGCATGCACAACATCCAACAAGTGCACTTTCGCGCACTACCACCCACCAGCCACAGACACCGTTGCCCCAACCATACCACACCGCTGACTAAACCACGGAAACGCGCATTACGTATAGTGGTAATCCAAATGACACAAAATATTCTTAAGCGTAAATCAAACAATTGTTAAGTAAAATACATCGAGACTATAAAGCGCAAATAACACAGTTGTTGTTATTAAAAAAATTGATGGACGGTTCTGCAGTGGCTGTTGAGATAGTGGTGATTTAGATCGAACAGAATATTCTATGAGCGCAGATAAAGCAGTCTGTACGATCAATGAATACAAATGGAGTGATGCAGGATGGGATTTTACATTACAGCCCTAAGAATAGTAGATAAATGGAGTGAAACCGGATTTTCTTGCTGATATTCTGAGCTATCGTAGTATTTCTCCCATAGAAACACCACAGCACTTATTGAAACTTCATAGAAACAACAGAGTTTTCTTTTAGCAACGGAACGATGTCACGGTTGATTGCCTTGAGAAGCGGCTGCTCCATGTATATTTAATGCTTTCTTTCTTCACTGTATATACATAGTGGAATGATTTAGTGGCGATCGAAGGAAGGGAAATGCGAGGCGTTTTAATTTGATTGACGGTGAAATCATTTTTTTCTCTGTGGCATCATAAGCTTTTTTTTAGGTTTTACATTTAGCGGTTTTTTATCCAGAATGCTTTGTGTGATTCTTTTGGACGCGAGAGTAATGCTAATTCTATATGTGTGATGTGTTTTTGAAAGTTTTGTGACATACATATCAAGATTTACCTATTAAAGGAGCTAAAGAGATCTTCACGGACATAATAAGCAATAATCTGTAGAGAAAAGACAAAATAAAGAAAAAATGAAAGCAAGAACCATACTGATGGTGACTTTATGGTTTGTTATAAGTCATATTCACAACAGTACGGTCTTGATTTCTTCTCTGCCAGTGGTAAAAACAGTAATACCTCTAATTCTCTAATATCTTACTCTGAGCCCCGAACCCAAGAGAATCTCTAGATTTTACTGATCATTATTTACTTTTATACGCGCTGTTATACAAAATTTTCTGTAGCATTACTGCCTTTCTATTCATTTTTCTAACTATATCATCGATTTGACCATTGTTTTATTTGCGCTTAACAATATTCTGTGCCATTTAGATAACAAATGTACTTGCTGCGCGCTTCCGATTTTATGGAGCGCCACGGCCTGTGGTTTAGTCAGCGGTGTTTGTGGCTTGTGGGGCATGGGTAGTGGAAAGTGCACTTGTTGGATGTTGTGCATGCGACGTGCATGGAGTGTTGGTTTTGTGGCAAAATTCTTTTGGCCCTCCATGTACAAACGCATTGCCGTATAGGCTCGATTAAAGCTTTCGCAAAATTCTTAGATTAGGTTGTCAATTTGTTAAGAGCACTTGATTTTGCAAATATTTTACCTCTTTATGCAAAGACATGCAAGCTCCCTCACGGGAATCATGCCTACAAGGGAACAATATTGGATACAGTGCAACTCCGCTCTGCTGTTACCTCGATCCACAAGCTTAGCTGTAAGGGTCTATAGAACTCGAACACGCTCTAGAGTTCACAGGCAAGGTATCAGACACATAGATAACTCTCATTGATCTACGTCGATATTCGATAGCACAGAAAAAGACGTTAAAGGTTAAGTTGGTTTCCGTTCAATACCTAATTACAAGATTATTATGGATATCTTAAGCCAATATAAGCCTAGGAATCCAATGTTCAGGTGTTAGAGCCTGGTCTAGCTCCCCTTATCCAGTAATCTATGGAGCAGAACTGGCCACGATGGGATTCTTCTTACACACACCATGACCTTATGTGCAAGCCGTCCAAGTGAGGCTGCCAACCCTACATAATTATCTGACTATGCACAATATCTCAGTACCTGAAATTCGAAGGGAAACATGCAAGTTAGCAGACCTCGTAACACGAGCTCCACCTTCCTCCATCTCGACCAGGGTTCAAGCCCCAAGACCACAAAACCCTTAGGGTTACCTATTCCTCCATTGCCATCTTTAGTCTACATTGAACCCTAAGGGCTAGGCGACCATACGACTTCATGTTCCTGCACCCTCAGGTCTCAACCCTTACACCTAAGACTGAAGGTTACAACCCTATCGAGACCTACGACATACACAACCATCCACACCACAGCATTTCAAACGCCTTACCAAATGTAAGAATATATAATTCGAAATATATATATTGTTGTGCTGTCGCAAATTCATAATTCCGATATACTCGTAATCTGTTCCCCGAGGTTCTGTTCCTCGGCTCGATTATTAACATTCAATAATTCAATTTTTAGAACGTAACTCGCTCTGGAAGAATGCATGTCTTCTATATAAAAGCTCATCCATCGGTTAATCCTGCGAATAAATAAAAGTCATAAGTCCAAGGGTAACACAGCAGGTATTCCTCCAGGCCACCATCGTTTCCGCGATTCTGCTTTATGCAGCGCGCATAGCTGCGATCAAAGCACACTTTCCCCGAGCTATGCAGCCCCAAAAGCAATGAAACTTGAAGGCTGACATGTCTCAGAGCGACATTTATGGGAATGTTCGCATAATATTCGCACGGAAGATAGGTTTTGACTCCGGGCCGTTCGTTGGGCATCCATAGTTGAAGGATTTATGAAAATGTCATGAAAATACCATATGATAGGATAGCATGAGTGGCCTAATATTTTCTGTTCTTAAGATATCTCAACGGTTAACCTATGTCTTATTTGTGGCCCTGGCTTTGAATGTTAACTTCGTCTCAGATCTCAAACGAATTGAAATCCTTCCTTTCCTCACTCCTGAGGCAGGGGACGAAAATTTCAGAAACAAATTTCGTATTAAGTCGGGCTTCATTTCGTGGCTGAGCGTGTTATGATGATGTATACAGCAGCCTTGCTGATCATCTTTCAACCATCGCCTTCTCGAGATTCTGGAACTTGAAGATTTGAAATAAATCGAAGTTACTTGTTACGATGCCTGATGGAGTATCATGTAACCAATTCAGCAGCGACACATCCCCTTATCCAGCCTTACGTTTCAAGTTCCCTCCTCAGGGATCAGCAGCCTACTCAACCGTGGCTAAACCTGGGCGAGCTGAACGAGCGAGCTCAAGTTAAGAATGGTGATCGAATCACGGGTAGGGCTGATAAGGCTGTGTGACCTGCTATGATTACTTTCTTCGATACGCAGTGCTGCATAGAAAAGTAGGCTATGCCTTGCATATATCGTAAGACTGTCAGAATCTCGGAAATAAATCCTTTCATTGGTGCCTAACTTCCACTACCAAAACCTGGAGCCCTGCAGAAGTTTCCTATGCAACAGCATGAAGCGGGGTATCAACATAGAAACGAGTGAAACACTTGAGATCCGCTTCACAAGCACAAGCCACATTCTTGTATTTCCATACCTAATCTATTAACCACCATCAGCCTCTTTTCTGGTCGTGATTGGCAGTTCATGTACGGTACCTGGAATATCCAGCCACATCGTTTCAAGCACGCTGCGCAGTTTATGCAGATTATGTATATGTAAAAGTTGCCGGGGTCATTACCCCACGTTTACTCCGCTTTGTTAAAATATTTGGTTTCCAAATTTGAGTTCATCAGGCGACCTAAATGCGCAGAAACTTGCATCTTCGACGGGCTCGCCGACGACTGAGTCCATCAGCTCACCTTGCATTCTGCAGGTTGACATGTACATAAGAAGACAGAATACGAATGGTTTTGTTTCGCTCCTAAGCATAGCCCTCGAACATCTCTCCCCTATGCCCCACTTTGCTCCACTCCAGTCTCTGCAGTGTCGACATCGAGCTTCGTACAAGGCGTACAAAGATTGGTCCAGAGATTTTAGCTCTTTGGTCTGCTGCTGCTGTTGTGTTAATACACAGCATAGTGTCACATAGCGCTTGTGGATTCACTCCATAGCTAGATGTAGATCATAAAACGAGCCTGTGACAGCCTTGATCAAGCGTCAGAAGCACTATGCCTCAGTTGTGTGTTTCCTGAGAATAAACGTGTTGGAGGATTGCTTGCACAGACATCGCGGAATTTAAAAAGCACTTGAAGCAAGGCTCGCGAGGTCGGTAGGAAGAATCAGATGATCCTCTTGAAAAAAACGTCATTTCATGCTTTTTGTTTCACAGGGCTCGAGGGCTCTCAGGGGTATTTCTAGAACTACACCTATGGTGTTTAGACTGAGGAGAAGTCAGGCGAGAGAGCAGTTTGTAGATACCCTAAGACAGTTATCTATTCTTAATACCCTCACCTCATGCCGGCTCGTGCGTAAGATTTTGGCCTCCAAGCCTTCTGAATATTATCATCCTAATCGGATGAGAGGGTATCTTTTAGGAGATACCCTTAACTGCACATACCAGGTGTACAACGATAAGCGCATTACCGCCGGTGATGAGTAGCCGTGTGGCTATGGGTCGTTTGTTGGCGGATACCTCTGCGGATACAGCGGCGTCTGAGAATATGGTTGTCAGATAATCCATCTCAGACACACGTTGACTTTACATATCTTTGAGAATAGCCGGTTTGCTGGCTAAAGAATTGACAGCGGCACTGCGGGTACGTCATCTACACGCGGCGTCGGAGAGAGGGGGCTTGTAGAACTACCGACGACTTCAATTGTCTAATCAACGAGTCGGGTGTTGTGGATGGTGCGGAAGGATCGACGTGGAACGGGTGGATCCCTTTCGTGCCCTTCGTTTTCCGTACGCGCATCCGCCATGGGTCCTGCGGAAAAACTCAATACATAGATAGATCATCTAAAATTTAGCGAGCGCATTTCAATGGTTTTCAACGAGTCGGGTTGAGTCGGAGTAGTCTGGGGACTGTTGATGGTGGCGAACTTATCTACGGGCCGAAGAACGGGAAGAAACGAGGTCCCACTAAAGTTATGATCTACACGCCATTTCCAGGCACAAGATCCCGTGGGATAGCTTTTAGAAACCGAAATTGGAGCTCCGCATTTCTAGCATTGGAGGTCTCCGCATGGCCGATGTAGCCGGTTCCCCAATTCTTGAGACGATGCCCGCTTTGCGGTTTGAGTGCATATCCGATTATGAATTGGGCGGCGATAGGAGCCATAATGGCCGCCATGCCCGACGACACCCGCCACGTCTTCTCCACTCACCCCACTCAGCCGCCAAAATTGTGGAGGCGCGACATCAGCCACCGCACTCTTTATTGGGCTTTCACATGTTCGTCACACAAATCTCTATCCCACAGCCCCGCTATGGTTTCCGACGCGAGACGTGCCTTACAGTAGAG
The DNA here is from genome assembly GCA_024516155.1 of Pyronema omphalodes. Taxonomy (NCBI): domain Eukaryota; kingdom Fungi; phylum Ascomycota; class Pezizomycetes; order Pezizales; family Pyronemataceae; genus Pyronema; species Pyronema omphalodes. The sequence continues at coordinate 71,203 of JAJJXM010000090.1, forward strand.
CTTCACAAGGCCTGTCTCGGCCTTCAAGCGCCGCCTTGACTCCGCCCTCCGATTCACCCAGCCAACTGGCTTCCAACTGGCTATTTTCATCGTTTATTCGGAGATTCTGCAATCAAGCACGTTCTTCCTTTAGCGTTTACACCATCGATATGCCATAGGTACAGCCCCAGGGGACTATCCTTTGGCTTCGCTGAACTATCATGACCTTACATCAGTCTTCCCCAACGACCCCCACTGTTTCCCCGCACTTGCGATATCCGTGTAGATACCTCTATCTACCATTCGTAGTGCGCGGCAAATGGTGAAGTGTGTATTTTGTTCCACATTTTGTCTGCTTTGCAGCTCTTCAGTCCCATTTTGTGCTCCTTGGTTGTCTTTGGTGCAGTTTTTTTTTCTTGCCAGCGAAGCTCGACACTGCAAAACTGAAGTGCGGAATTCCAAAATGAGAGTTGTGCAGCGCGCTGATGCAGCTGATGATATGCCGGGGAATGTTGGTGGCCTATCGGGGCGCATGGACTGCCTTCGGTGCGGTGCGAGTTGCGCTGCTGCGTTGCTGCGTTGCGTCGGTCGTGCGAGCAAAAAAAAAACACACCATCGTCGCCAGCTGAGAGGTGAATGCAGTGCGTTGACTGGGTGAATGGGGTTTTTGGTCCATTCTAGACACGTTATTGATTATGCGTATGCTCACGACTTGCAAGTGTTATGCCACTTTTGTTGATGATTATCGAGCGAGAAGACGGCAAATTTTTTGTTATGCATATCATAATGAATTGCCAAAGTTCGAAGTGAAAAAAAAAAACAACGTGGTATATACAAACTAGGTAGAGAGACTCCGTCCGCGCCAGAAGATGAATGTGTGAAGCAAAAAATCAGACCGCCCCGTTGAAAATGAATACAGGAAGCAAAAAACAAAACAAAAAAAATTCCTCTATTCCAACCCAAGCCGAAAAAAAAAAACACCCCAATTGCCCCCCTCGCGGGATTGCCAATATAATCATTATCCAAAATACACTCGCTTGCATAGAAAAATCGTTGAAGCTCCTCCTTTCCTCCTTCTCAAATCCTCCAAGCTCGATTCCTCCACATCCCGTGTGCCCACGTCCGATGAGTGCATCTCTGACCGACCCTGTCCCAATCCTCCTACATACCCGCCCCTGTCGATGCCACCTATCACCAACCCTCATCCTGCCTGCCCGTTGCACATTCCTCCTTCCAGCCTCCTCATGAAAAAAATAAGAAGTATCAAAACGCCAAGCTCCAATATGAATGAAGTAACAAAAAAAAACAATATTCACAAATAAAAAAGCAATAAAAAGATATTTACCGGGGTATGACTGATTTGACGTCATACCGCGTGCGTTGAACGTGCGGCCCGCAACTAGCATGGTCTGTCGTTTGGTTGATACAAAGCGGGGGCTTTGCATCAGTCGCAGCGTTACAAAACTCGACTTGACTCTACGTCGTCATCGTCCGCGTAGGTGGCGTCGGTCGAGATTTATGGTCTTGGTGATGCTGCTCGGTCATTGTACTACTTCTAACCAATGGCTTTGGTTTGCGATGGAACATTTCCTCGAGGAACTTTTTCGGGCCGACATATTCCATATCCATTTTCAAGGATGTAGGACCCCGTGTAGGAAGTGTCAGCTGAACAGTACGCTTGGTCTTTGATTTGCGCTTGATGCAGTCATCGATGAGTGCGACGAGACCAGTGGTTACGATAACACTACAAATATGATTGTTAATATTTGCCTCATTGTGGCTGTGTAGCACTCGGATTGGTGAAACTTACTCAGCGACGTCTGCATTCGAACTGTTGACCGGATCTGCCTTATTGTTGTAGATGTACATCGATGAAGGAGGTACAAAGCCTCCTTTTGCCTCCTCGATAGCAGCCATGTATGGTGTGAGGGTGTCCGGACGGATTTGTGCAACGATATTTGCAGTCGCATTGTTTGTCAAAGAATAATGAATGTGTTCTCCGACAATAGTGCGTCTCCAAGAATAACTCTTTCCCCAATATTCAAAGTCGTATTTCTTGGCAGTCTTTGCACCTTTTCTTGTAAGGTCGACATGTGCGTAGTTGGAGAATTCAAGCGTGCAAGTATTGGTAGCCTTCTTGTTGGCGGGGGTGGTAGCTCCGTTTGAACTATCCTCCTCCTCATCCACAGACCCATAGCCACTATCTGAGCGCTCAAGTTTCCTGCATTCAGGGTCCGAGTCATGCTTTGGCATTAAGCTACTCAAAGCCTTAGAAACTGATCTCTGCAAGTTGGGTCGGGCTATCGTCTTTTGCATCTTTCTCTTAACATGTGCGACCTCGCGACCACACTCTCTTCCATATCTTCTAACTGAGAAGTCGCGGTCATTAATATCATACATGCGAACATGGAAGAGTGTCAAGCGACGTTCGGACATTCTTGTTGTTGCAGGCGCCATGGTATCCACACGAACGTTCATGTGGCCGTCTAATGTGGAATCATCATGCTTGATCAAAAGACGCTTCTCACCAGACGGAAATAATCTTGCAAATTCCTCGGGAGTAGCAGGTGTCGCGGTCTGTTGTATTCGGTGGATGTATCCAAAGCGTCCATTGTAGTGATCATCTTCGTCGTCGTCGCAGCTGGCTACTGTAGTGCAATATGTGTTTGCGGACGCATGCGGGTCGGAATCGAAAATGGACTCTTGAGGTGTAAAGCTGGATTCGACAGAGTTGTGACGGTGGTCCAAGGAAGGTACAGAGTTTGGCACACTGCTTTCCCTTGAGGAACTATCGTATTCTGAGGAGGAGGCTGAAGAAGTCATAGACTCGTTGTCGTGACGGTTGTATTCGACGTATTGCATCATGGTTGTAGTTATGAATAAATCGTTTCGAAACTTTCTGATATTGATAGTGATGTTGAAGGAATTATGACGATATTTTCAATAGTGGATGCAAAATTCATTAATATATACCAGATCGATCAATAATTGACGACAGGTACCAATCGCGGATAGGGCGTTGTGTGGCGATTCTTATACTAACGAGGTATGTTGTTGCGTTCCGATGAGTTGAGTGTTGCGACGGGAGAACGACCAAAGTGGCGATCCACCGATGTTTTTGTAATAAGCGAAATTCGGAAACGACGGCGACTGGTTGACTCTTGGTTGTGTCTAAACTCTTCACTAGTTCGTGGTGTTGATGTCGGAAGATATCATGAGAATTGAGGAGCAGCTTCGGGATTATATCAAGGTCCGTTCACGTAACATCAAAACGTTCGGAGAGTGGGTGAGAGTAGTCGATGCTAGAGTACTTAGACGAGAGAGGGGGAGGAGGACTTATGATATGCGACCGTTTGCGTCGTACCCACAGCTTTTTACTGGCCCATTCTACGGCCAGAGCCTTTCGGGCTGGACTCATGTAAGGCAGGACGAATCACCGATGGAATCACCCCTGGTGCGACGGTGCAGGCTCTCTGGAACTGCAGCTCTCAGTCTTGTCGAATTTGGTGAGGGGTGGTTGCTGAGCTAGGTGAGAGGTTGGTGGCAAGTTCAAGGCACAACGCCTTATCCCAATCTCGTCATGGTGTGCATGGAGAGCTTCCGGAATAGCACTGCGTTCATCAACCCTGGTTTTATCCAACCGCCTCTGCCTTGGCTGCTGGTATTTTGGGGACTCGCATTGGCTCCAGCCGGTTTCTGAGAACTTGTGAGGGAGGTTCCTATTGATGGATCGAAATCATAGCCGCCGCCGCATAGAGAATAACAGATGCATTATGATAAAACCGAAGATGCATCGCTGATGAAGTTGAATAATTTCTGGATTGCTGCCATCTGGATGGATGTTTCCGATGATTACTTCATTACAACGTCATGTCCTAGCTACCGTATCTGACTGACGATCACGAATTTTTCGTTTCTGATATCATCAATTACTTAATCTATCATTAGATTTGTTTAAATTAAATCAGAAGCTGTGATCACAACGCCGAGTCAGCAAGGTCTTCTAGAAGGCAGGCGATAAAAAAAACTCTTCAGGTTACAGTACCCGTTGGGAAGTCATGCCAACTGCAACAGTAATCCTACTCAGAGAGACGAGGTGATCACAGGCGGCTATTTTTTCAAGCTTACTTCAAGTACAGTCTGGCAGATCACGTTCAGATAGTGGAATACTTCTGCCGACAGATCTGCGCACGTCGTTTCGTTAGGCACATTTGGTTTCTCTCGGTCTATGTAATCGACATGATAGCTTCTGCCGTGTGACCTCGATTCAGTAGGTAAAACTCACCAATGATGTGTACAAGTTACTTTTTGGCTGGGTGTTCCCCACACTTTCAATGACGGCTACTTGAGATCTGGAAAATAACCGATTTCAAGCGGTAACTTTTTTATCCCTCAACTCACGTTTCAAAAGCGGGCCTTGTGACTTGACTGTCAGACTACAGTTGTTTTGTGTAGCAACGGAATATTAGCCGCACCACGGCACGTTTTCATATGTGTTTCTCCAACTTTGTAAAAATATATCTCAACCCACGTTCCAATATTTTTTTCGTGCCACATTCCCCGATGCAACTGGTTATACAAGGAAATCAGAGTGTGCATGTCACAGACGGACACTTGGTCCGTGCATCGAAAACATATTCTCGTTCCGCTATTCCGGCGTTTCGTTTCGTACGGAATCCATGCCAATTGATCCGCAGGCTTACGATACCACCCATTAGCCAGAGAATATGGTAGAGCACTTACGAACAAGATCGAGCTCGTGAATCCTCCAGTGATTGGAAAGTTTCAATCTCACCCGTTCAGCGTATCATAAGAGTGCAATAATGAACTTATCTTGGTCCAATAATGGAGGTCTGACGTGGTCAATCATATTCGGTGATTCTTGTGATGAGAACATGGACTCCATCCAGCACACAGCACCGCCGATGATAAATGGGATAATAACCTTCATCCCACCCATCCATCCAGTCAGACACCTCTTTCATGTGCCTCCATCATGTACGTTAAACTCCTTTTGGCTTCCGATCGTTACCATTTTCAACGCCAGAGTACGTAGGAACGTGGTGCAGTTCTACCGACCGCTATCCAATGGTACCGAGAAGCCAATACTGGTTACTCGCGCGTTCTGAAACATTTACTGAATTTTTAGGAGTTGTTGCGCGCTTTTTTGCACTCCATTCAGGGTTAGGGGTGGTTGAAAGACCATTCCGTTCGCCAATTCCGTCCATCAATCTATTTCTTTACCATGGTTTATGCCGACAAATTATTTCGGCGGAAGCTGATAAAGAAAAACAAAAACAGTGAAATTTTCAAGTGGATACCGTCCATCCTTACTCAGAGTAGTGATGGATTCCAAGATCACCGGCTCCAAGCGATTCGATTTTCAGCCAGCTGCACCAGGAAGCACACAGAGGTACCTGCGATAGTTACTGTCACCTGTAGCTCCTCACCACCGGGCACTAGGGCTAGGCAACACGAGTGAGAGGTTTGTACTTCGGCGGGGGACCGGGCGTCTTCGGGCACAAGTAGTATGTGTATGCGCATCACCTAGCCGGTCGCAGATAAGTAAGACGACGATCCGGTTCAGGGCCGCTCCGCACAAGAAGCACCAGGTGTTTTCTGGTGCGTTCCTTTACAATCGGTCGGATACGCTTCTGCGGGTGCGACTTTCGGTGGGTCTGGCAGGTTTGGGTTGCTTTTGGGATTTTGGATTACAGTATGGAAAGTTTCTTTTGGAAGCAGCAGTAACAGCAGGTTTCCGTTCGCTTCATGGAATCCAGGAATTATGATTACAGCTATGCTTGACTTTCGAGCTTCCGGAGCTTCTGCGGAAAGGTTGACCACCCTGCTGGCTGCACTGACATCTGGCAGCAATCAACACTTTCGACGTGTGTGGTCCTGGCACGAGTCGCGCTGGTTTGATGACAAGCGAATCCAACCCATCCATCCGATGGACCATCGAAGAACACATGTTGTCTCACGACCTTTTTTTGCTATGGGCAGCGAAACCGCCGATCGTGAATTGACGTAGAAATGTACCTACATGCCAGAAATTCGGAATGACGACAGCGCGCTGAATCGCGAGCTCCGAGAGTATGGTTCCGTACCCGGGGTAAGTAGGAAAGAATGATAGATACATTGGGTGATGATGACGATGCACGAATTAGTGGCCAGAAATGATACTGGAGAAAAAAGCAGGTCCCCGGCCTAGTTTGCAAGACCCAACTTTGAAGTGCAGAAGACAGTTCGAGACACTCCATTTTATTCCCAAAATTTGGCGAGATAAACTCGCCGAAAAACAACGGGTATTTGCATGTTACTACATACTTTCTTTGGCCAATTACTTACTGAAATTGAACTACCCAAGCTGCTCCTTACCTCTGTTCTGGGCCATCAGTTATCTTTTGCACTTAACCGTACGACCTGCGGGGTCATTTCGGAAAACAATCCAACGCACGAGGTGCAAATCATCCAACCCTCAACTCAACTCACGAGCTCCGCATCAAGCACACCATTGTAACCCCACCCCGCCACGAGTTCATCGGGCGACTCCGTCCGGAAGGCCGCCCGCATCCCGTACAGAGTGATATTCACAGCCACAACAATAATCCTGCAGCCACCATCGAGAATTTTAAATTTAAGAAAGCAACTATCAACACCGTACTACAGTATTCTCGAAGCTTTGAAATCCCCGGATACGCACCATATACATAGTCGGAAGAAAAAGATCCCATACAGTAGTCCAGCTGACACCAGCATCCGATCTGGTAACAGTGGCGGATTCTGTGATATGTTTTCGGCTAGGAGCCTGCATGCCAGCACAGATGAGCTCGATTTCGTCCTATTATCTCCAGACTTGGGCAAGCCATCGAAGCCATCAAGTGGATATCGAGATTTTGCATTTCGCTGCACGACGGCGGATTTGATGCAGGGTCGAACCCGCACATCTTTAACTTTGACTCGACTCTTTCTGCCGTCCAGTAAATTCAAAATTCCCTAACAAATCTATATGGCCCAGATGTCTCGGAAGTTGATATAGCTACACGTGGGTGGCAGCTATCATACGATGTACAGTATATCAACCAACCTATTTTCACCGGCCGCGACTTCACTGCATTGCACTCGGCAAGTCGGAAGTCCCGCTGTCATGCCCGTCACGTCGGGTATGCATTTCAGGTTGATATGAGAAAAATGGAGCGTGTATCTAGCTGATAGAAGCATAAATATTCCCCTAGTGTCCGGTGCATCTGGGGTCCACACTGCCGGAAGTGGCCCAAGGCGATCGACATGCCAACAGCAAAGTTGAACGTTAACGAATCTTAAACCGTTCCATGTAGCTTTTTCTGCAACCGGCAGTTGGATGAAAGCAAAGTCGTTGGCCAAGTGCCTTGGTGCCGATATGATATCCTCCAACGTTCTGTATGAACCCGACGACCAGGTGCCCAACGAATAAAAGTTCATGATAGCCGGTAACCTCGCAGAATATCTGTATGACGGAGAATTTTCGGTGGATCGCAGCACAGCGAGAAGCAGCTACTATAACTAGTCAATTCATAAGCAAACTTGTCTCACTTCTGTTGCATATACACCGCCGTTTCAGATTCGGGAATCGCACAAATCCTTCTTGAAGACTTTCAGTTGGTTATCCTTCCGACTAAGCACGGCAGATCTTTATGCCTGCTTCATACACGTAGAAATCACAAAAATCACGGCACTTGACCCAAAGGTTATTCTGCGCTTACCCCAGAGTCCAGGCCCATCACGGACTCTACACCGTACTACCATGTAGATTCTCCATGTTTGCATCAGTTGCTTCCTTAGAGAGTTGAAGATCCTGGGATAACCACTCAACACAAAACGCCGTAAGGCGCGTCAACGTCATGTCAGAACTTTGCGCATCAACGTATCTTCCTCCGTGTGTTGATCTATCAGCTTTGCATAAGTTCTTCGGGGGTAGAATCCCGGTTTAGAGTTGACTAGGTATGCGTGGTCGCGTCTCTTTCGCTAAAAGAAACAACGTTTGTTGTTTTTTTCTGACCGGCCCGTATCAAGTATTTTCGGAATAAACACGTACGTCGCCGTATTCCCTGTTCATCGGTATCTTCAATCTAAACCCTCCCGGGCCGAAAATCGTCAATGACGAAACCTCCATGCCAACAAAGAAAACGTTTCAACTAACCCTGCAAAATATCGTCACACCATTGAAGCTTAAATCAACCGACGTTCCAATAAACGCCCTACCGCGCGTCTAAACATTAGACTCCGTAGTTAACGCAAAGCTCCTGCTAAACCCCTGTCCCCGATAATTGGCTGGACAAATTCTCCGGGGAAATGAGCTATCGAAAGCGGGAGGAAGTTTGGGAATCGACACTATCCTGCCAAGCGGCACCGGACCAGAGCCGAAATATGTGTTGTCCCGGAGGGACTATGATAGCTCCCTTGGGACTCAATCTATTCGGGTCAGATAAAAGCTGACACTATGGTCACCGGTTAACTCGTACTTCCCCGGAAGCTAGCTGTCGGCGGCTTTGGAAATCCGGTTACACATCCTGATTCTTGATGAGGCAGCAGATGTAAGTAGGTCCGGTAACTTGGGTCCACAGGACTTTAGGTTGATTACGTTAGCAAAAGTATGTGGTGAGTTGTGGCTGCCATCTGTTGGTCCGAGTGACACTGGTCGAAGCTTCTCATGTGGAGACCTCGTGTAATATCGGAGGTAGACGCGTACTCAATGAGGCCGCGATGAGGCGGAGGTTCCCATTGAAGCGGATATTGAACCCCCGATGGTCATCGCGGGCATCTCAAACATTCAACTCCGAGTTGTCCCGGAGAATCCATATTCCGAAACCGAATCAATGATGAAGCTGAAGCTGTCTGAGATGATTTCCATCCTGATCCTTCCGATTCTTTCTAGAAGCTTGTCATGTCAGCCTCGTCTGTCATGACTTAGGTGGCTAGTGAGAGTGGTCATGTGTACCTTTTGACAACCCATCAATGTATCGTGAGATTCAATGATGTCGTGAACTAGCATAGCAGCCTCAAAAAATCAAGTTTCCATCAACGACAACACAGAGTCTCCAGGATGACTCTCACTCGTGTAAGAATCAGTTACGAGAGCAATGATACACGTGTGTTTTAGTTGATGATATTGATGAAATTAAGCTCAAGACCAAGCCCCGGATGTATGCAGGTTCGCCGAAGTTCTCTGCATAAAAAACTGCACCAAACCGACCGATGAAAAGTACCCTGCGTTCCGTCTATGCCGTACGCTATGTAGGGCTTGCTTTTCGTCCGATTCAGAACGTTCGTAAGTTCGCCGAAATCAATATCTCTGAAGCCATCAAGCCACCCGCCGAGCTTTGTCCGCCGGTCGTTTAGTGCCGAAAATATAGCTCACGCCATCATGTGCAAGCTGTTCAAGCTGTTGCGCTGGCAGTCCAATAAGCTGTGAGAATTCGTGATGCCATACGCTAATGTCGAGCGAAGTAGAGTTGGAAATCAGGTTTCCAGATGAAGCGATTTCGAGGGTACGTAGGTGCTGTGGTGGTTAAGTTCGAAGCCGCACTTATTTCCAAGTCAATCTGGGCCAAAATTCAATGGAAGTTGGATGAATTTGATGGTTTCGATGGTTTCGATGGTTTCGATGGTTTCGAAGGCATCCTGAGGTAGTTCATATAACCAAATCTCGCCACCCCCACAATCCCCACAATCTCGGCTGATAGATGTTCTGTGGCGGATCCAGGCTATTTTCATCAAAGCTCCCATGTCATCGCCCGTCAGCCGTCCGTTGTCTGGCGAATCAGGTTTGTGTTGGACGTCGAAACGATGATAGTGTTTAGCTCGAATCATCTTAGCCAGAATTAGTGGGATTGAAACTAGCTAGCGTGATCAGGTGTGAACTTTTTTGTCGATCATGATCAGCGAAAATCAACGCCCAGTGATAAGTCGTGATTGGCAGGGCTATGTCGGGCAAAATCTCAAAAGTGCACAGATATCCAGACGCCCGTATATGGGCTGATTAACAATTACATTGAAGTGGGGAAGATATAGAGTCGCGTGGGTTTCCATTCACCCAAAATGTGGGCTTGCGCAAGGCAATAAATAACCGGACGAATCGTGTTGGGCGCAGTGTCTTTCCCATCCGATGATTCCGCCACAAAGCGCACCTTTTCGTACTTCTCAACACATCGAATCAACGAATCAAGCTCATACGGAACTTTGAAGATAATATAAATGCTGAGTAACCGGCCTCGGTTAATCGTCTGTTGAGGGTCTAATTCAGCGAAAGTCATGCGCAAATCCTTTTGTCGATCACCAATCAATTGTGAGAGCCTATGATGGAATGCGCTAACTTGGGGCTGAACGAAGATCTGCGGTACAATTGAGTTTCCAAGATTAAACGAGAGGTCGAAAAAGAAAAAGGACATAAGGTGCTTCAACGAGGAATGTGGGGAAGCGGGGTCATCATGAGCAGGTGGGATTTTGAGGCGATTTGGTTCGCCTTCATCGAGTGTATAGGTGGTATCGCGCGATGATGTAGTTGTTTAATACTAGTAATACCTGTGGAATGCCCAGTCCGAGGAGCACGCGTACTTCGGCCAACGATAAACTGGCCATCGTTGGTTGAGCCATCTTCAACTACAGAATAAGCTTTGATGTGTTATGTGCCCGAGTACATGATAGACAAACACCAACATCGCCGATGATAGGTACTGACCGGAAGCTATAAAACTTCACCTTTGCTGGACGACGCATATTTAGTGCAAGTGAGAAAAACTTTCTCTCTTCGGACGATACGTTGCGAAACGCCGATCACAGTGTAGACACGCCTACAAGCCTCCGTTAGGGTTCAGGGTTTGGTGCAATTTCCAACTTTCTTGGACTTTTCTGCCAACGCCGTGTTTGCAGCACGGCGACAGGTACCGTCATCAACGGCTAATCGGTAACGTGCAGAATTTACATAGGCTTACCGTGCCCCGAAGAAAACGCGATTGACACGCGTAAACCGTGACAGGACCACCTTTAGCTAGATACGACCACTGAAGGGTCGAAATAACTCCACGAGCCAAACACTGTCTTTGCTACGGCATATCTATCACCAGTCAGAATCTGCCACTCATTCAATCGTCTGAGATGTACATGGAAGCTATTCTTCTCATCGTAAACTAGTTAAAACTTTTAAATATTCTTACTGGGAACTTTGATCCGAAGAGCTTACTAGTCGGAGAATGTAGTCAAAACGGTGTAGTGATTGTTCACCAAACTCCTGCCGATCTTATGATACGTGAAAGAATTAATGGAATGTATGGACAAATTTCTTCTATTTTTTCTCAGCTAAATCAAATAGACCATCTCCCAGCCATCGAATTGATGAATGATCAACTACCCAATACGAAACAAAGAAATTGGCAGGTGACCTTGAAAAGGCTCATCCGAAATCTAGGTCACCACGACAGCTAGGATAGCCGTTTAGAATACTAAGCCGCTGGGTATACTTGTGCATCCGAGTCCATCTAATAACTCAAGCCAGCGGCAAAAGTTTCCGCTTTAGATAGGCCACATGGAGAGCACAGTGTTGTATATGGCGTACGAGGTCTCGATTAGCATGACCAAAGACACGATAACTACAACTTTGAAGATGTGGGGATGGTTGGTTCGAAAGTTGCTGATTTTCACCCGGAGTTGGCGTCTTCTAATGTGGTCCCGTATCACGGCCGGTAAAGTCATGTTAGGTGGTAGTGTGTGTTGTAGTAAGATGCGAGTGAAACGGCTTCTGAAAGACAAAATTCATGGCTTATATACTAATTTTAAGTGAATTTGAAACGTATCTAAAGAAACTCATCATGTATGGTTGCCGAATTACTTGAATTAATGGCCGCTGGTTGAACGAATTCCGATGTGCGGAATGTTTCATATTGCATCACTCGGTTTTCGATATCTTGATTTTCAAAACATGTCAAGGAGCCGTATTGAAGCTCGAATCTAGTTAGGTAAAATAAACGAATAGGTGCCTAAGTAAAGCTGTATATTAGGTATCGATTAATATCCTCAATGACGAAAAATGAGTTTCGCCGTTATGCAAGTGCCAGTGCCATCACTCACGCCATCCGTTTTATCTCATAGCCAGATTGAAAACCAACTACACACATAGCTATTTCCTTGAGCATACAATCCTACCGTCGCTGCGGACTTTTCTTGTCCACCATGGCCCTGCTGACGCTTATTTTTCGAAAATCTCCTTCCGAGACCTCTCCTCATAAAGCCTTTCAGCTCTGGTCTATTTACACTGGTCCAGGCAAATTGCCCTAATTCAGCTTACCTACCACCAAGGTGTCTTTAGTCCATAGTCCTCTGACTCTAGCTGAAAACGATCGAATCTAAATCCTCCAGTCTCATTTTTGGGGGATCGATAGGGGAATTTTGGTGATCAAGCAGACGTAAGAACATCATTAGCATATTTTTCAAAGTAGAAAATCGGAAAACCTACTTCATACTATCTCCTACACATACCGTCAAACGATTTTGACTCGCAACTCACCTTGGAAAATAATTTTCAGCATCCCGACAGTGCTTTGTGGCTCATAATACTGAACCACGGTATTAGGACGGGGGCAGGGGAGGAAACAGATGTGATGGCGGGGTTTAAACCGGCGTTGAGGAGGTGTGAGATGATGGCGATATGGGCGGAGGTAAGATCGGGGTACTAGATATAAGATTCGAAGGCGTTGATGGTGAAGTCAAGGAGCTAGGTGTGGCGTATCTCCATGTTGTAGTAATTGTCTGGGCGATATTGCAATATTTTCGCAGAGATATGGAAATCTAGTGATAGCCCGTGATCCAAAAGTTTTTGGATGGTAGATAGGCGGGAGTGGGATAGAGCCCAAAGATATGGATTCAGCTTATTCGGTACAGAAGCTTCAGCCAGAAAATAGTGAAAATTTATCGGATTTAATTCATAAAGCCAATCAATTCATCTTAATTCTAGTCTGACAGAAAGGGTGTTTTGTTTGTTGCTACTGGTGCGATCAGGCCGAAGAGCAAGACCAAAACAGTAACTGTTAAAACTGCAAGCAAGTTTTGAATATTTGAAGAAAATTATGAGTGTCATTTATCTGTATATATAGACACATTATTCACCATTCTATCCGAATGTATATAAATATTGCATCCTAGGAGACCCACTTTTGATAACGCACCCTTTCTCAAAATCCTTTCTCAAAATCCTTTCTCAAGTGTACAAAAATGGAAAGGATTATAATTCTAACCAACAAATTTCTAACACCACTTGGCTCTAATTCCGTGCTTTCAGGATTGTTAGCTGTATTATGGTTATCATATTAGCTGAGACATGACTCGACATGACGTATCAAGAAATTACCGAGAAAGGAAATTCTGAGTAGTGGGAAATGGCGTGTAATACCTAACGTTGTAACTTTTTATACCAAAAACCAAATAATAATCCTTCCTAGGCATGCCTGATTATTATCAGCGACTTGAATCACCTTTTCAACAGTTCATTATTATTCAGCCTAACTCTGTTATATATAAACGCCCATCTAGAAGCCCTACTTCAAGGCTACGTAACATAAGAATAAGATTCCATTGCCATTAGTGTTTGAATACTGACATATGTCAACTCCCGCATATTTCAACTACCGGTAGGGTATCAAAAACCGGAACCAGGGTTGGAGTAAAATGAACAACAACTTTCCAAACGGAGTTAATACCAAGATCATCACAAAGCTTTAAATGGAGTCGCTTAGAAAACTTGAAAGATCTGGCATATGATCTGCTACGCGGAGCTATACTTGTCTTTAGCTTTAAGTCTGGTTATATTACAACACGTTTCGGGCTTCCGCCGGTAGGTATCTTATTTGCAACTGGCTGGTTTCTATGTACAGTATTAGAGCTGTAGGGTGTTTCTATTGCATATACCGTCAATTATTGTCGTTGGAGAGTTGCTTTGATGAAGTGATTTCGACCTCGTTTTGTTGCTTGTAGGACGAGCCGCTGTAGGGAGTATGAAATCACCAACTGGAAGAAAGAATGCGGGTGGATACAGCATGGCTGGTGTAACTATTTGAATGACGTTTAAGATTAAGATGGTGAGTAGAGAAATCACCTGAAGAAATGAAAGAGTAGAGTTACAACAAACCCCAATCCAGGTAGATACTGTGAATTTTTATGGTGTCAATCTAGTGACGGTTCGTCACATTAATCACCTGAGGAACTGAAGAGTGAAATTATGACAAATCTCAATCAAGGCAGATGTTGTGAATTGCTATGGGGCAAGCCAAGTGACGGTTCGTCACATTTAATAAAGAATACGAAAAGAAAGCCGGTATTAATGTTGCCAAGACATGATTTGCAAGGAAATTCAAATAGAAATCAGTGATCTCCCTCTACCGACAAGAAATACTGAGCACTCTGCCATTTCAATGCGCATAAACTCAAGTCGCGAGCCAAGCAGGTTACACTACAGCTCTAAAAGAATCACCTGCCAGTTAAGCCTTATCCACCGGCGGGTAGCCGCAGCCAAAACCACGCTATTTCCGAAAATTTTGACTCCCGCAATGCGCCGCCAACACCCGTCATGGGTCCATTGCGAAAGCCCGTCAACGGAAGCTTTTTACCTAATCTTGCATTCCAGGAAAAGACAAAAATGATCACTGCAGGGGTCGAACCTGCGACCTTGGCGTTATCAAGGGAGCTTATTAGCACCACGCTCTAACCAACTGAGCTAAGCGACCGTTTGATGTCATTAACCATACTGTAGCGTTTCTGTATACAATAAATTAATTTGACGTCTTGGATAACACAGAATTTCTGTCCTGGAAACTGGATATCGATGAGGTTAATGGACAATCGGATTATGGATTGAAGTACGAATATTTAGATTACCGAATCTGATAGCACAATGGAACGCCAGTTTGGTTGGAAAGAAGTCTGTGTTCCTAGGGCGTTGTAACTCCGGTTTATTTGTAAGTAGAATTCCGGAAATATCAAGACAGGCGTGAGGATCTTATGATATATTTTTCAATTTTCAAACTGAGGCATTTGATTTTCAATGCCTAAAGCTCTCGCCAAGTCGTTCATGCCACTGATGTGCATGTCCACATGAGAGGACGAACTTACTGGGCCACTGCCCGGTGTAAGTTACCGACAACAAAGGTTATAAGGTTCGTTTTGAGGGAGAAAGCTTGTTTCAAGCACCCACTACTCCGGTATTGGGTGTATATTTTCGTGTTCTAATGTAGGCCACAGTAAAGCTCGTCTAATACGGATACGACGAACGTACCGACGCTCAGGCCCGAGTGATACAGTGACTACCCATTCCGATACTTATGGATCATATTACGTTTAGTTAATTCCCAACCCCATTCTTAACTCTCGGTAGTTGGTACCAAAAATCGTTTATACAGTTTTTGTAGAGAACTTAATAAACTTTAAATTCTCGTTGTCTACAAATACCTATCCTCATCACCATCAGTCTCAAGTCCTGTTTCCATACATCTCCACCGATCAACCATCCTCCACCTCCATCAATGCATCTCCTTCGCTACGTCCTCCTCGTCGTTTCTCTACTTTTTGGTCTCGTTACTGCTGCTCCAGCTGTTGCTTCTCCTACTGAGGGGCCGAGGCTTGTTCCAACCAATGTTCCTGACGGCAGCATCTCATCAGCCGATGCAGAGACAATCCTAACAACCCCTAACTTGGGGCTCAGCAAGCCCTACCCTGTTCCTATTGGTTATGTTGTAGAGGATCAGACTCCAGCAAACGAAACAGAAGTAAAGTCACAGAATGCACATAACCAAGTCTGGCTTTATTATTGCAAACACCCATATATGCAATTTTGCTATCACCGCTGGGCCGAACATCTCATGTGCTATAGGCTGACTTTCTTTAATAATGTGTAAGTTCCATTTACCATAAGTCTAGGACGGCAGTGATCAATCTTCTAACGGATAACATATAGCATTTCAAGCTACTGGGTCAATGAGGGCTGCTGTACCTTCTACTCAGACAGTTCTTGTCAGTGGCAATTCAAAATGTTCGAAGCCTGTGACCGTGGTGATGAGTAAGTTCCCTTCATGTTCCATTAAACCATGCTCTTTTTAATAACTCAACCTATAGACGCATCAAAAAGAGCGAAGACGACAAAATTAGTAGTATCATGTGCCACCCGAAATCGTTTGAGAGATGAAAGAATTTGGAATTTACAGGACTATTGTGACGATGTGGTGGATAAAGTACCAGGGATATTTAGAGTTAGATTTGTTGTCAGATACGTAGGTCTTTAATTAGAGACATCACACTCAATGATCTTGTTGCTACTTGTCCTCAGATATCCGCATTCGGGCTCTGGACTCTGGGATCTCAGAGTAACTCCCCTAACAGATACTAAAATCTGACCAGTCTTCAGAAGCTATAATCATCTGATCATATTATCACCAGTAACCACAATAGCACTTTTTCTTGGGTTTTACCTAAGGGTTGAAAATTACGTACTCGGATACACGGGTATGCTCGGCGCTCTTTTGTATCACTGCGCCTAGCTTTGTTCTCTCATACAACCACAAAAGCCAAGATAACTGCTCTCCATGACCTACCAAATATTTTTCGATGATTATGTTTAAAATTGGCTAGTATAAGGCTGTCAAACACTCAATCTTTCTCAGGAGGCCCCTAAGCTTGTGGTTGTTCTGTCGCTATGTCCGAGTTACATAGGTGCGCTGTCTTTAGGGCCAGGTACTCATATTTTCACAACCCATAATACTCTTGAAATCTCTCCACGCAACTCACATCAAAACACTACCATTTCCTGGAAACTAAACGCACTATAGAATCAGCAAAGTACAGTAAATATCTCCCAAGTTCCACCATGCCACCCCTTCACACCCTCCTCTCTACATCCTATCTTAACTCAACCACAAACCACATCCCCCAAACCACATCCCCCAAACCTCAATACCTAAACATCCCATAAATCATCAAGCCATAAAACCATTCACATCCTACCAGAATTCGAAAAATCATAACCCTTATCCCACAAAAAATATGACCCCCCCCCACCTTTTCCTAGCTCTGGATAATGGAAATATATTCCTCCTTCTTCCCCCTTTCTAATACATACATTTAGCTTCCAAAACACTCCATGTTATTACAACCCATAATATCATGCATGCGTAGTAGCCTACCCTACTCTGATCTCTTCTACAGTAAGCATACTTCTACGCCTTGCTATATGTAACTCCTCCCACCCTGCACCCTCAATTTTTTTTCCACTTCCACTTCCACTTCCGCTAAGCTCCATGTTAATCGCAAGTATTTCAAGTATTTCAAGTATTTCAAGTATTTCAAGTATTTCAAGTATTTCAAGTATTTCAAGTATTTCAAGTATTTCAAGTATTTCAAGTATTTCAAGTATTTCAAGTATTTCAAGTATTTCAAGTATTTCAAGTATTTCAAGTATTTCAAGTATTTCAAGTATTTCAAGTATTTCAAGTATTTCAAGTATTTCAAGTATTTCAAGTATTTCAAGTATTTCAAGTATTTCAAGTATTTCAAGTATTTCAAGTATGAAAATTATATATCTTCCATTTCCCTCCATCCCTTCATCACCCGCATCTACAGTCTACACCCCGCATATTCCACCACACTTTTTCATTGCATCATACAAATATCACAAGTATTACTATTTATATTTATTTCTTCATCAACACCACCACTTTCACCAGAGAAATCTCGGTAAAAATCATAAACCTTCATGTCATTCATTTCTTACAACATAAAATAAGCAATACAATATTTTAGGATATTCTCTTCTATCGTGTCGGTCATAAAACTTGTGCATCCTTCTCCATTCCACATACCTCCATTCCCACGGTACTTCTTTCATACTTTGTTAACCTCATACCCCATAGCTTCATTCATAGCCACTACCTACTACCGATAATTTTTCCAGTCCACCCATCCCAAAGTCAATCCATATCAACCACCAATCAATCAATCCATCATTTGTACAAACTAAAAATCCCCATGGTATACACCTTTCCAACAAAAAACAAAAACTGACCCAAGGAAAAAAAAAGAAATAACTAGAGTGCACAAGAGCTGGATATAAAAAGCTCGATGCAAAAAATAGAAAAAAAAAACAAACAGGAAATACTCAAAATAGAGCGGGAAAAAATAACTATAAGACCACTATCACTTTTGCTGCGCAATTATTTAGTGCTGAGAAGCAGCAGCAAGTCCTGCCTCAACTTCAGGTGGTACTCCGGCACGCATTCCGTTGGGAGTGATGGTGACTGCACCGGCTTGGACAAGTGCGGTTTTTAAATCGTCGATAAGGTCGTCGACACTGTAACCACATATTAGCAATGATTCCTACGCAACAATCCCCCCCCCCCCCCCCCCCAAGGATAATACGTACTCTTCAATACCAACACACAATCTAATCAAATCCTCTGGTAGCTGTCTCTCCTCTCTCGTCTTCTTATCGATACTTGCATGGCTCATACGGCAAGGCATGGAGATCAAACTGTTGACACAACCAAAAGATACCGAGATAGCCCACAAGCGCGCAGCTTCAACGATGCGTTCCGACACACCGACATTTCCGGTCTCGAAAGAAAGAACTGCACCAGCTCCTCGAGCCATAGACCAATGCAAGTCGTACTGAGGATGTGACTTCAACCCGGGATACCGGACCTTAAATCCCCGTTCTTCTAAGAACTCTGCAATCCTCTGTGCATTCGCCTGCTGCTTCTCCATTCTTACTCCAAGCGTCTTGATTCCTCGTAACAACAACCAACAGTCGAATGGCGCCAATCCACATCCAGAGGCGTTGATGGTGAAGTAGAGCTTCTCTCCCAAGCTGGAGTCGTTTACGGCAATTACTCCTGCCATGAGATCGTGGTGTCCAGAAAGGTATTTAGTACCGGACTCGTAGACGATATCAGCACCTAGCTCAAGCGGGTTGAGAAGCATAGGAGACATCATAGTGTTATCCACCGCCACGATGGTGTTGGGGTTTGCCGCCTTCGCCGCCGCTGCTATACCAGGAATATCGACAATCTTGATCAAAGGATTGGTAGGAGTCTCTAGAAGAACCATAGCAGTTTTCTCATTCAAAACTGGTAGTACGGCATCAACAGAGGTAGTATCAACATGGTGAACAATGATTCCGCCATGGGTGGAAAGGTATTTCAACAATCTGTGGGTACCGCCATATAAATCGTCCCCGGCAATAACCTCATCACCAGGTCTGAGCATACGGGAGATGACATCCATGGCACCCATACCGGAGGAGACGACAAGGGCGCGGCGAGCTCGCATAATCTTTGCTAGATGCTTCTCCAAGTGTGAACGAGTGGGATTGCCGGAACGTGTGTAGTCATACTCTGCTCCACCGGCGTTGGAGGTTTGTTTGAAGGTTGCGGTCTGGTAAAGCGGCATGGAAGAAGAATTGTATTGATCGGAATGTTCAGTGTAGACGAGCTCTGTGGCGAGGGAGTAGGTGCGTCCTGTCCTCGGGGAGGAGGGAGCGGGTGTAGGTGGCATATCATCGCTGAGTGACAGCTTTGAAAAAGCGGCGGGGGTGGTCATGGTGAATTGGAGATGTTGCAGTGTCTGGCTGTCGAAGCAGTGTGTTTCTTCGTGATGCAGAGTAAGGTTGATGTATGTGGCTCGCGGTGTAGGTGACTCCAACTCTATCTATGGTGCCAATCCCACGATTCCAAGGGCCCTGGACAAGCTTGCAACGAGATGTGGGGTAGCACGCCATCGCCAAGATGCGCTAAATTCTAGCTTGCAGGGTTGCAGGGAGCCTCTTACATACAGTTACTGATCAGCTTCCGATCCGACGTCGCGTTCGAAGCCTTGTGAAAGAAAGACCGCGAAACACGACGCGTCGATTTCTTCAAAACCAACTATGTCGAGCTCTCCAGACAAGACGTATTTCGAGCAGCAGAGACTGCATTTGCTGGGAGAAATCAACCTTGCTATGGAGGCTGTTCTCAGCAATATGAACACGCTCAACAGAAGTGTCGAAAGCATTACTGCTGTATGTGTCTTTCCCTGGAGAGCTACTGAAACATAGCTGACGAAATATAAATATATAGGTTGGCCGGGAATTTGAAGCTGTTGAGAGACTGTGGACGCAGTTTGAAAGTGTCAGGGGGAAGAATCCTGGACCAGCAAAGCAGGAGGAGCAGTTGGAAGAGGAGGATGTCACTATGGATGGATAAAGGCCTGGAAAAGGCTACTGATGATTAATTTGGTGGAGAAGCGTAGATGTCATACCCAAAGCACGCCAAGCCAATTTACCATATCAAGAATTTTACGATAAAACGAATAAAACACCTTAATGTGATGAATTTACGATGAAACGATTAAGACATCTTAATGTGACGAATTTACGATGAAACGACTAAAACACCTTAATGTGAAAAATTCTTCCAGAAAACGAATAATAAACTTTCGAGTGGAAAATTTTACGATAAAACATATCAAAAACCTCAATGCGACCAGTTTGATAAAGAAAATATCTATTCAACCCACCTTAATGATTTATACAATCCATGATAAAATAAATGCCAAAGCCACCATCAAAAATTCATCACAACACATTATTGCAAGCAGTGCAAATCAATTCAAGTGTGTGATGAAAAGGTGTATTGTAAGTGGATACAGAAAATGTTTTGCCAAGCATAAGAGGGTTAAAAAAAATGTACAAAGTAAAACCATAAGATACCAACTTTTAACAACATTATGAACCATCCCGCAAACTATTCGAGTACAAAAAAGGGTATACAACATTTGGCCATCTGCAATATTTCGCATTCATGTATAATCGTTCCACTGCCTTGCTACTCTATACAGATATTGCATTAATATATCCTCCCTTTAAGAATACCCATACTAATAGAATCGACTAAATTCCCATTCCCTAATCATTCAAATCAAACACTAAAAAATAATTGCGCCGTAACCCGATAACAATGCAAAAAGGATAAAATGCCGATAAAAGTATAAAAGAGGTCGCTAAAAATTAAAGCGCCTAGAGGTAAAACATGGTCTCACGGAGATTTGGATGGATTCCATTTCCCCAGAGCTTCCTAGCCATGCGCATAGTCTCTTCCTTCTCCTCGTCAGAGGCCTTGCCCTTTCCGTGACCGGAGGATGACCCAGCGTAGTCAGTTGCGTTCATAAGACCGTTAATGTAGCATCGACCCCGTTCGCAGAGGACATCAGCATAGTAGGCCGGGGGAACAATTGACACCGACTTAGTTGCACGTGCAAAGAGGTAGCACAAGTTGTGCGTCTGCAGTCTGTTAGCAGAGTACAATATTAATTCAAGGAATCAAACATACCAACTCCTGCAATGCATTAGAGGTAAATCCAATCTCATCATGAAGCACCGAGTAGTGGGCCGGGCGAGCGGTTCCCTTGATTCCCTTGTGGGCTTGCAAGAAAAAGTCGAAATCATAGACCGCCGTGACTCCTCGATCAACAACAGTTCCATTAGCAGGATTTCCGTTCTCGTCGGCGTGCTTTGCTTCCGTAGGATAGAAACGAGTATGGTGACGCTTTCCAACAACGATGATCGTCACCTTCGGGTTGTACCCCGTAGGAGCTCCACACTGAGAAAATGCCATCTTAATCTTATGGAGTTCGATATCCAAGATCTTCTGGAACTCGCCTTCGGAAACACCGTCGCGGTAAACCATAATCTTGGTCGGGAAGCTCTTGTTGACTCGGTACCAATGTTGGAGGCGCTCAACCATCATCTCAGTTAATTCGGTAATAAGCTCGATTCTGTGCTCCTGAAGACGTAGCGAACATGGGTAAACGGTGTATAGCGGGTCAATACTGGCGACAACTCCAGCAACTGAAGGAGTTCCACGACGACTCTTCGGTGACGGGTGGGTAACATCGCAACCCACAAGCATAGTCTTTCCGTCCGCCAGAACCCCAAGCTGATCGGGTGAGATGTTGTGATTCGTTCCTCCCATCTTGAAGTTGAATTTGAGAGCCACGTTGGCCCAGTATTGTTTGTCGTTGTTGCTAAACTTTGCCCATTGACAACAGACAGTACCGACACCAGCCTTGACGTCTCCAGCATACTTGATGGAAGAGTAGAGCGGGCCAAAGCAAGACAGTTGTCTAGCTTTGGGTCTACCACCTCCACTGCCGCCCTCCATCCGAACTGAGTCAAGGATGACCAATGCAAATTCGATGCCCTTACTAGCAATTCTCTTCATAGCATTCTCGAGATTTCGATTCAAACGGTCCATTTCAGATTCGCCTCCAGAAGAATGACCCAACAGCCTGTCATAATAGGTTGAAACATATTCGGCATCAGTTCCAACGGCGTTCTGCATCTTCAAACCTGAGGCGCGGCACACCGCTGTAAAACCAGCAAGAGAAGATTGAAGTAAGTTCTGCGGGATATAGTCAACACCCTTGCCACTGTCAAGAACGACAAGAACAGTCCATGCGTTGACCTTCGCAGACTTTGCGAAGGAAACATCACGAAGGTTCCACGATGGGCCAGGTTCATATTGCCTATTTGCGTACGTAATTCGGGGGCATCTCAGAACACGGGCCGGAATGACCAACATCTTTTTCGATACCTCGATGCCGAAGTCCTTCTATTGGGCTTATTAGTAAAAAGAAATCCAGGACAAAATTACATTCACATACCAGATAATCTTTTCTACTGCCAGCTTCCATGAATCCGAGACTAGGAAGACCGGTGCCTGTAATAAGATCTGCATTTTCAACCGGAGGCCAGCAGGCATATTGAATCATCGCCGAAACGTGTTCACTGGTAAGCTTGCTGTCGTGACAGGGTTGACCGGGCAAGACTTTCAAAACCTCTGCAGGAACATCCATAGCATTCGCCCTCTGTGAAAGGAGACGGATACAAGGATACTCTTTATGTGTCAATCTAACCTTATAGACTGGTACCTGTTAGCACAGACAATACACGATGGATAAGGTGAAAGAGACCATTCAAGAACCAATCCTCAACATTCTCTTTACGCTCAACACCAGAATCGTTAATAGTGAAAAAGGTCTGAGACGGCGTCCGGTCCGTGACTTTCTCAATGACATGGATTGTAGTCTTTCCAAGGCGAGTCCATGCAACACGCACTCCTCTCAAGAATCCACTGAGGCCCCTGACCTTTTCCATGGGAAACCGCCCTGCGCCTAACCTATCACCGAAGTAATTCGAAATCACGCTTGGTAGAGGTCCAGACTTGTAAAATGCCTTTGTACAAGCGTTAATGTTTAGCAACATGCCACCGACGGTTGGGCGTATGCTGGAAAATAATCCCTTTCGGCCCTCAAGACCGCCAGGAAGCGATTTCGCATTTTCTCCATTAAGAAGGAACCAGCGGTTACCACCTATTCCAGCAATGCCAGATGATTCTCTCGCAAATTTAGCTAGAATTATATTCAGTGCTTGGGTCGCAGCTTGAATGTCATAGTTGGGCCGGTCACCGGAGACGAATGCATGAAGTTCGTCAGGGAAAATCTCTCCTACACGTGTGACTTTGAGAATTTGCTTCTTGTTTGCTCCAGACAGGTCAATGACGTGCGTATCGGATTCTCTAGTCGTAGCACCCGGAACCAGTGGCATCGTCGAAACAATCAACTTCATACCATCCAGCGCCATGTATCGTCCTTTGTTGGCGTAATCCGCGTGCTCAGCGAGCTGCTTGAAAATGGCGGCAAGTTGTCCTCGAACTTTCACTTCGGGTTCGGTAGTAACCTCGTACAAGTAAAGGATCTGCTCGGGAGGGAGCGTAACTCTGAAGTAATTCGCTCTAACCCAGGTAGACTCTCCTGTGGTACCAAAGTCGGGACGAGGTGGGAAGGGACGAACGTTTGCAGGATCGGGATTTTTGGCAATTCTCAAATCTCGCATTCTCTCCAAGAGAGCATCTCCGTCGGCAATAATCTGCTCATCGGGAGTCCAGCCATCACTGTGGGGATTAGCCAAGTCAAGAAGACTGCCCCAGAGTACTTACATATCAAATAGACGTTGGTTGTGGCCACCACGGCCACCACCACGGCCGCCTCTGAAACCACCACGGTCACCTCCAAAGCCACGGCCACCACCGCGTCCACCGCGATCACCACGTCCGCCGCCATAGCCACCTCTATCACCGCCATAGCCTCCACGATCTCCGCGTCCGCCTCCATAGCCACCGCGGTCACCGCCATAGCCTCCACGATCTCCGCGTCCGCCTCCATAACCCCCACGATCATTCCCATAGCCCCCACGATCATTCCCATAGCCCCCACGATCCCCACCGTGACTGCCTCTATCCCCACGACCACCTCGCTGCTCAAGGTATACGTTGTCCCGAGTACCTTCTCTGCTGGGCTCTCGACGGTCTGAAAATGCGTTGGTTCCAGAGCCACGTTCCCCGCGGGGCGGCTCTCGACGGTCTGAAAATGCGTTGGCTCCAGAGCCACGTTCCCCGCGGGGTGGCTCTCGGCGGTCTGAGAATGCGTTGCCGCCGCTTTGAGGTTCTCTCCTTGACTCCCGTCTGTCGTTCAAGGCATTTCCTGAATCACCGCGAGGAGGCTCTCGACGCTGACTAAATGCGTTGTCGGATTGTTCTCCGCGGGGTGGTTCACGACGTTGACTGAAGGCATTTGCAGACCTATCATCGCGGGGCGGCTCTCGACGCTGGCTGAATGCGTTGCCGGAATCCTCGCGTGGGGGTTCGCGTCTCTGTGCAAACGCGTTACCAAGGTTGCGGTCGTCCCGTGGAGGTTCGCGGCGTTCCGAGAAGGCGTTGCCATTACCACGGCGGCCATCGCGGCCTGAGTCGCGGCCGGACATGGCTATTGATGATTGTCCGAAAAAACTATTTTAATTTTTGTATGTCTGTAGTTCTGCTAATATTTTAGAATATTGGGAATAAAGTTGGATCGTGATCTTACGGTTTTGAAAGGACTGACACCGACTAAAAGTATGGTTAAGAATTTTCGTTAAACAATTGTCGGCATAAGGCAAGAGAATACAACGTGATGTTGGTGTTGTGTGAGGTTTGTGGTGAGGTCATGAATTAGGAGGGGTAGCTTACGATTAATCGTCGGACGCGTAAAGTGGAATCCGAGTCGATGTAAGTGCGGGGTGGTCGACGTGGCAGCCGCAAGACCACGCGGAACGCCGCGCAGCGTGGGGCTGAGCTGAAACTTGGCGTACAACAGAGGGCAATAGAGGGATCAGATTGAACAGTTCAGATTGGGCCACTGTAGTGTTCGATGCGGAACAATAAGAGAAAGATGCAACTGACAAAAGATGCGAGAGTGAAAAAGATGGAGGAAGCAAGATGGAAGCGAAGATGATGAGGAAGGAAGGAAGAGCAGGAGCAGCGGATTTCTCGGGTGGTATTTGTTGCATCTGTAGCAGGTCCAATACTGTCCCTGTCAGCGGCTGCGGCCAAGATGAGTGTTGCAGGTCCTCCACTACCGTCGTCCTCCATTTCTGATGCAGCACTCATTCTGGGAATTGACATTGCGGATCGGCGAATTTGGGACGGAATGCAGTGGCTCATCCAAGCTGAAATACTGTGAATTCAGGCTCAGTATTAAGCAAACTATCAAACACTTGACGAACTTTAAAAATGCTGATGCCTGCCTCGCTATGTGCAGCCATCTGCAGGTCGCCGCCGTCAACCCCAGTCAACAGCTTCGCAAATGTCATTCTCCCGAAGCATCTACCCGTCCGTCAGCATTTCAGATTTTCCCCGTGGCAGATATCTTATCACCACGGATCTCGGCGCTTAATTTTATCGTCAGGAGATATGATTAATTATTGCTGTCAATTAAATTCAATTCAAGCCCGAAGCTTACCATCGAACGGGTTACTTAATCAAAGTATCTCGATACACAATCACTGTGACAGAGATAATACAGCTGGTTCTGATTAGGCTTCCATCAGTGGTGGAAGAATTGGAAGCCTGTATTTTCCTGGAGAAAGAGTTGGCGGGGAGATTAAAGAGGGACTAATGAGCTGGATGGGCCCGTCTAGTCAATGAAAGGAGGTGTGTACGAATCAGATGTTATGAGTGATGGGGCTCATAAAATTGAAGGTTGACATAATGTCTTTTCCTTGTTGATCTACACTCGAGCGTCTAAGTCTATTTCTACAAGACTCAACAGGGAAAAAAGAACGAACCAAAGTTGAACAGGAAATTTGAATAGGACAGTCAACGCCAAGAAGGGTTGTGATATGTATGGCAAGTGATTCTACTGTAGAGTGGGACAGGTAGAGGATTTAGATTTAGAGCTGCAGACAATTCAAACGGCGAGCTCCAGGACGGCCAAGTATAAAGAATGTTTGCACTGCGTCTTTTTAGCTTTTATTGAAATTATCATGCCTATATCCTTTCCTGTGGATTCCAGTCACTTATTTACCGAAGCTTTTACGGCATGACAGCCGCGCGAAAAAGGTCTTTGGATATCCGTGGGGTATTCTTGATCTGCCCTCTGCCCTCTTCGGATTTCCAATTTTCCATCTGTCCTAGCCGTATATTAGTCGTATATTATTTCAAAAATACTGCATTAAGCTTTCAATGTGTTTTTCTGTTCTGCTGAGCTTGTCATTTCCGGATTACCAAGCGATGGAGGTTGGTTAGATGGATCGAGAGGTACAAAGGGGGGCAAAGAAGAGTGACGAGGAATGGGGTAAATACCAGTCTAGGATACAACACGTAGAGCAAATAGGACCGATTGAAGTGGCTTAGACAGTAGTATTCCTATCTGGAAACCAGTTAATGCTAGAGCGGACATCTTCAGCTGAAAGAACTCACGGTGGAAGGCGCGGGCACCACTGCGCATCGATAGACTATTTGTCTGCCCAAAATGTCCACAGCTAACATAAACTCCGTTGCAAATAAAAATTTATGTTACAAAACACAATTATGTAAAGCCAGTACTTTCGGTGTCACCAGTATTCCAAGAACACCTTCGCTACGCACTTGATCCGCAGCCGCTCTTACAATTACTCATGCCCCTTCTCCAGAACCACCACCACCTTCCACACCGTTGAATCTGTTACAGTAATTTATCTCTCGTAAAACACATCTTTTTAGAATAGTCAAAACATTTGACGGTGTTTCACTTGCTGCTATTCACGGTTAACAGTATAGACAGACATAGGTACCGGGATCAACGGCCATGAGCGCGGCTAGATGGACTTGCGCCTTGGACTACAGACTGTAACGGACGAGACGACATCAAATATGGTATGTTTTATAACTAAATATGTTCCATGGGTTATCGTGCTCCTCTTATTTGTCTATTTGCAACTGCTTCGGCGCAATTAACTCGAGTCGTATGGAGTGATAAGATGTGAAGCTTTCACAAATCACGTGACGTGATTAACGCATCGATGCGCCTCGAGCTTTCCTTTACGTTTGGGAAGATCAAATAGTAATTAATTTTAATCCGGATTGTGCGTTTAATATTTTAGTGGTTCATCTCAGAGGCCATTTCATTCTACAGCTGAGTGAGGTACTTGAGCGAACAACTCTTTGGAGAGAGCATAAGTTTGAACATAATGTGGCTACTTATTCAGCTTTCACGAATCCCCTGGAGCGGAAGAATAACTCTAATCTTCTTTTGCATTAAACACTACATAAATATCAAACCAGAACCCATTGAAAGAAAAACACCCATAATTCTAAACCATCCAGCCCTGAAGAAACTTGTATGTGAAGACATTGATTTTGAAATGAAGGATACCGAGAACATAGGTCAGTACGGTATCACAGCTCAACTCCGACTCTGTCGACCTGACTCCTTATCCTTATCCTTATCCGCATCCGGTTTTCTTCCATACACAATATAACTATTCTCACATTAGCCAAGTCCCAATACCTACACTTTGCTGGAATACTCACAAAAAGTTATACATATGT
This sequence comes from Pyronema omphalodes, assembly GCA_024516155.1. Classification (NCBI taxonomy): domain Eukaryota; kingdom Fungi; phylum Ascomycota; class Pezizomycetes; order Pezizales; family Pyronemataceae; genus Pyronema; species Pyronema omphalodes. Next base: position 99,132 of record JAJJXM010000090.1, read on the forward strand.
GTATTTTTATTTTTGGCCGCCTCCACAGCGTCATCACAAAGCTTCATGGCCTCCTCTGTAGCCATCCCCAATATTCTCGTGAATAACGCCATGAAATACGCCTCTACAGCCGTCTCTAAATTAGCCTGTACTAGCGCCCCAATCCTTTTCAATCTTTTATCTTTAGCCCAAGGTCCCATGGGTTGCTTTACACAGCTGACTTTGATATCCACAAACCCCGCTTCCTCCAAATAACCCCTGAGGCGTGCAGCGGATGGAGGGGGGCGACCCAGTCTGGATAGGGCTTGTTCCATCAGAGTTAAAGCATAGCGGAGGGGATTGTCGTCAGCCATCGTTCCATCGTCGGAGTAAACCATGCCACCAACTTCGGCGAGTTCAACCCAGGCACCTGGTTTGGTGCATCGGTAGACTTCGTCAAGAACGTTGGACCAACTTGTGATTCCTTGTGCTAGGTTGCGGATATGGATGAAATCAAAGTGGTCGGGAGGATAATCCCATTGATCTTCCGCGTCGGAGATGTCGTAGGAAACATTTAGTGGTGCCCATTTGGGTTGAATCGGACTATAGCAAGTGATATAGTATGAGTCATTGTTTCCTAGTTTTGCGGTAGATAAGAGTGGTTGAATTGTTCGACAAACCTGAGATCAGTTCCAATCACTGCGGCTTCTGGGAACTTGGTGGCCATGTCGATGGCCCAGATTCCAGTTCCGGTGCCGACGTCGAGAATGCGCTTGGGATTGTTGGTGATAGGTGCTCTGTAAAGGTCGCCCTTAAGGAGCATGAGCATAATCTCGTGGTGTAAATCTAGACTTTTCGCTGGGTCAGTCTCCGTAAAACTTCCGCCGTACAGTCCTCTGGACATGATTTTACTGACCGTTCTTGCTCAATCTGCTCAACAATTTTGTCAGCCGCCCATTTTTGAACTTGAAATGATGTATCATTACCTCGTCTGTGGGTAGGGGGTTTTTGTCGGCGCCAAAATACGAGTGATACCTCCGACCTTCAATAAAGTCAACTCTCCGCGAAATATACCATCAAGTCTTCCAAATCAACCGGGCAGTAATACCATTTTCGTAGACATGCTCGTCTATGGAGAAGTTGACACTATTGATGCTCGATTGATAACTTCCATAACTGAGGTTCCACTGTCAGCTTCTTTCCTTTACCCTTGATTGAAAATGGACAGCGATGGAAGAAAAAAAGCCTAAGAAACTGGCTGTTTTTCCCTTGCCACGGATAGTGGGGTTTCAAACCTGGATGATTGGTATTCATCGTCCGTATCTTCAGGGGTTGGCTTATAATAGTGTCAGCCTTCTTTTCGCGCAATGTGGGAATGGGAAGGAATGACAAGACGGTGCCCGACAAAACATTGGGCATATATTACAGCTCATATCATACTGCTGTTCCTGGAATACCTACCGCAAATGAATCAACCTCGATGGTGTTTTCAGCGTCTGAAGTCGACATGGTTGAGAAGCTCTTCTCGATGATGATGGTTGAGGTTGAGTAACGCACCCAACAACCGGGAACCCGGGAAACTGATGTGTTTGGGTGCTGTAAGATTCCGAACGACACAGGAAAGTGCAAATGCAGGTCTCCAAGGGGAAGTCGCTCAATAACGAACAGATATACGTTGCCATGCGACCCAATGACTTGTAAAATGAATGGTCAACAGAGCTGCATAGACTTGCATGAGTAGCGTAGGGATGGCCTCAATCCAGCTAAATCAGCTAAATCAGCTACAGAAAACTATGGCGACGCCTCAATGGCGCCGATTGATGCGACATGCTATGGATTCGATCCCAAAAAGAGGCATGCGTTGTTCAGCTGTGCACCCCGTCGCATGTTGGGGAAATTATCATTGGCAGTCAGCCGTATGACCAAAATTCAGATCCTTTTTTTTCGTTAATCCGTCTAAAATCGTACTAAAGAGTGGAGCTGACGATGAAGATGCCAGATATGCTCCGTGTTTAGTCAGTGCGCAGAGTGGGACCTCATCGAAAAACTTCAGACGAACCGCTCCGCGAGTGAGTGAGAATGACGCCGGCCGAGTCCCGGCATCCGAGTCAAATAATTTACCAAAAACTTTGACCGATTGGCGAGTGCCTCAAAATCAACAAGTCAGTACTTGTTTGAATCCCATGGTCGCTGGTGGAACCAACTGACAATGAATAACACAGCATGCAGTTGAAAACCAAACGTCGTCGTCAGATATCACATTCAAACTTTACCCCGTAGCCTGGAACGAGCTAGTTTGTTCCGACCGGCAATTTTTTTTTTGACAGGAAAACTAAAAAGAATTCGCGAAGAAGGCGACATACGGCTTGGTTCGCTCTCGTGGTTCGCCGAAATTCTTAGCGACGTGTGGAGTCTTGTGAAGACAATGACTGTGTCAAGAAGCTGCGGTGTAACTCGGCCCTCGTCTTTTCAGCTGGCGATAACCTTTGAACACAACAGCACCATCGGCCTTTTCCTTGAAGTAAAGCACGACCGTCCAAGTGGTTCAGTCCATCTCCAAGCAATAATCATGCGACTGATGCCATCATTGAGGTCATCAGAAAAAGAATTGAGCATGTAGCAATTGCCTGGTCCTTGTCGACAGGGTCCAGATTCAATGTGCTGAAACTTGGACCAAACGAAGCGATACTCTGTCTGTGGTCTGCCGTTGCGTTGGGCCAAATGCTGATATCATACCCCGCATCAGCGCTGTCCTCGGGTCTTTAAGCGGCTGCCAACCTCAGTCTAAAGGACTCATCATCATTCATCCCCGCAATATGTCATTTGTGGTAACATACCCGCACTTTAGGATCCGAAGAATTTGAAATTGGACCAGTGGGATAAAAAACTCCATCATCGGTACACAGGGCTCAGGGGCCAAAGTGACGCCAAAATCTTCAGCCAAATGGCAGCCGAACATCTGGGTCTTCGATATCGGAACAGACCTGTTGTGGGTTTGGAGTCCACGGTCCGAGGACTGAGTATCACGAATCCGGTTACGACATCCATTCAGCGACGGGCTAAGAAATTCTGAGACAAGAGACGACGCTCGCCGTTCGGCTAGTCGGCTGTCATGACTTTTGGTACCTGGTAACTCAAGGCGAGTTTATTCGGAATCATGGTCAGTGCACCCAAACCCAACCAGTCAAAATTGACTAATCGTACGGCACAGGAACCCCATGAATATTTGGGATGTATGGAAAAGCACCGATGATCCTCGGAGAAAGCACTCATGGGACGATTGTGGATCAACACAGGCATTTCAGTTTAAACCGTCGGCCAAATCCTTTGAGAGGATGTCTACTGTAGGACATACGCGAAAACAATTTCTTGGGACGAGGTGTGGTTTCGGCTTATCTGTGGCTGTGTCCTGAAGCAACGACCGTGCACTTATTACCAGCCACAAGTTTCATGCCTAGAAAACTTATGGAACGTGGTGATGGTGGTAGTAGTGATGGTGGTGCGCAGATTCCGCGCAGACTAGGAAAAAACCGTCATCGTCATTCTACATGTCACCGCCATGTCACGACCGCGATTTCCGAACGACGAATTTGCAACCTCACCAAATGACACAGTGGAATCCATTTTTCTTACTAGAAAAGGGGTTAATATCTTCGTTATGTTTTGCAGTTTATCGTCTAGCTTTAGTCTCGGACGTGGTATCGCATCACAACAGAGATCGCGTGCCATGACATGTATATACGTTTATACCCTGCCGATTTTATTAACTTAAGAGAAGGAAGTTACCGAAGAAATACAGACCAAACGCCATGGCCGTCCTCTGAGCACAATGGTGCTTACGAGTCCGAGTATTTTTCAAACCCCCTGGGGTTTACTCTGATGCTAACATAGAGTCAGATCATCAATGCCAGATCACTAGTAGCTTCATTATGTCAATTCGTGAGCAGCGTTGCGGTTTTTTACAGGAAAATATACCCTTTGAATCAACCCGCTTCGCTGGCAGCGTTCAATTTAGTTGAAATTCTTCCAGTATGGTGCACCATGGCGCTGGCCATATCATCTACCGGACCGGAACAGCGGACTTCCGGTAATACCAGATGCCATGCCATCCCTCCGCATCTACACCGGTTACGAATATAACTGAGCTTGGAGAACCGACAGAGGACATTTCAATGGCTGATACTTTGAAGAACGTCGTACAGAGGTATGGGCAGTTTGACATTACCTAAGTGTTCTTTAAGAATTTATGCAAGAATTGACTGCAACAAAATCCTCAAACCTCGGATGTCTCGGATCATTATTGTTAACCAACGATATTCATTCGAAGTTCTACTAAAATCTCTATGAATAGAAAAATTACATGACCGGCAAGAACGAAGGTTCAGTTTGTTATGGATTTACAGAGTAGTCTGTACCCTAATATTGATATTCGGATCCATACCAAACGCCGCTCTTGTAAATATTACCAACCGGACCAAAGCTTGAATTGCGTGGCTCAGCTCTAACTCTAAAAAGGTTCGAGGTTTGGATTCATTTATTTAATCATATGCTGACCGGGGCCTAAAAGGCCCATGCAGGACAAAAGAAATCCGAATTTCATGCTCGTGGTATACACCATCTATTGAACTCCCACTGATCCAGATTTTGAATATCAATACCCGCAGTGCAAACGAAAATGACCCCTGGTGATATCCGGTGATGGACGAAGACGACCACGCGTTTAGATTAACACAGACTCTCCGAGCCACGTTGTACCCGTATGATTACTCTTTTCCCAGCACGATTTGCATCGCAGAAGACAGCATATGGAACTTCCTCACACCCATGGATTTCACAGGAAGGTTTCATATCGCATATAGTTACAGAAACCGTTCCGTGACTGATTTCTGCTCACCGACTCAGGGGAATATGAGTGATCGTCGATGATCACAGCTAGAGTTTCCGGTGGGTCAGCGAACGTTATCCACTTCTCATGTATTTATGGTGCTTTCGATACAATCGTATGACGGAGACATATTCCGGCCGATCGCAAACTATGTCAATCAAAAATGGGGAAATGAAGAGAATGAAGACTTATAACCGGTTGCTGTATGTCTTACAGCCATGCTTTTACACTTTGTGCTGGGCTCTTTGTATTATCTGAGTATAGCTAAGTTTCTGCATTGGCTTTTTTGAGAAGGTTTTCCCCATATGTATTACTGTAGGCTGCTTTAACGGATGATCATGAGGACTGCGAGCACTAGGAAAGTCTGGTCTGTGAAATGGATTATCCTACGTCTTGCCTCCTGATATCCATCACCGAGAAGGTACTTAATGTTATACACCTTCAGGTACATACACTATTCAATATTTGATACATGCCTTTCACCCGAGTGATCCCAAGCCGATGATCTGCATGAAAACGATCGGCTAAATCAACAAACGGATGTTTTTTCTGCAAAGACTACTTAGTTTATGCAGGATGAAGCAAAAAATTTAATCAGAAGAAAGAGAGAGCTACCCAGCCTCTTTATCAAGCGTTAACCGAGTGAGAGTTGGCCAAAACCTGCGTTCTCTATGCATTTGAATCATCCCATTTGAAAGGCATCCAAGATGACATGAGGTGTTTCTCAACTCTATGCACAGTTGTAACCACTACGCCACAGCGATGCATCGCTTACTATTTTCATCTATCGATGTTACGTTTGAGATGCATCCACGAGGCAACTAACTACCGACAGGGTTTTTTTTTATCATTATCTACGGAAGAAAGGCCACAATCGGTGGGAATGAAATCCCGGGATGCCTTTATAGATGAAATCCCAGAGGACCGGCCATCAAAGAAAAAAAAGGTACCAACAGTCACACTCACATCTTCCGTGCATTATGTGCGTAGATGCATGAGATATCACCATGCGATGACCACCACCAAGCCTTCCCGCAACTTGATTCTGCAGCTATGCGGTTAGGATTCCGTCAAAAGTGGGCACAAATGTACTTTGTGCCTGGTGTTTTGTAAAAAAAAGCTAGGCTGATGAAATCATGACATACCTACGTTGGAAAGGGCAGTATTTCGTTTGCTCGAAAAGGCATTTCTCCAAAGGCTTGAAACCCAACACTCGGAGAATATCCTAATTCATCATGTCATTGGTCATTGGTCATTGCGTCTCGGTTCGGTGAACGGTAAACGGCCAATAAGCAAGCGCTGCGTCGCCACACTTTAACACCATCACTAACGTTTCTAGAAGAAGCATTCAAGATAGTTACCTATTTTGGATTAAACTTTATATCCAGTTATATCAGCGACTAATTTTCAAAGAGCAAATTAATTGACCGTGTCATGCGTCCTTACACCCTGTTCGTTTGTATGTAGCTCGAGCTCGATGACGACGAAATCTTACCATCTTACCATCAACCATCATCCCGAGCCACAGAAACGAGATTCCAAAACCAAATGATACGTCCGATACGTTAGCTTCAATAAGCGTATTCTGTTGTTCCATCGATTATCTCAACTTCTAGAAATTTGATGGCTGAAGGCTGGAGCTGTGGTGTCGGTGGTTCTTCCGGAGACATGGAATAGGGTAGCCGTCGTTACCAATTGGGCGGGATCAGGAACCTGGCCCCGTGTACCGGCGGTGTGGTTGTAGCCAGCGGGACGGGAGTTCCGACGGTCAGCACCGATTGGTTAGGCGAGAAGTGGCGTTTACCACACGCGAAAAGTTTTTGACTATTAGAGACGCGGCTGCATATTCTACATTCCAGTGGTGGCCAACTCACGCAGTATATATGCAGGTGCAAGGAGATGGGAAACCACATGTTTTGGAAGTCTTCGTTGGGGGATCTAAAGGAAGTTATTACATCGGGATCGAAAGGGCAGATCTGATGATGTTTCAATATCTTGGAAATCACAATTATTAAGAGTGATCGATACCCGGACGCCAAAAGGCATATCTTTTTTTGGGAAACTCGCTCGTCTAAAGTACAGCGCCTCTACCATACAGTATTCCAGCACGTTGGTAACGACCCCCTCAATTAATTCATACATTACTTTCACCTTTACCACTGCATGTAATCCACCGCTTGAACCTGGTTGTCGGTGCGAGTGGTGCTGGCCGGTTTGCTGGTTATGATCGAGGCTTTCGTCCATGAACGACGTAGCTAAAAACAGAAGAAAAATTAGCATCGATATTTCCAATTGTAGCCTCAAACCAGCTAGATAGCCTTTGCGAAGTGCTGGAAAAGGCCAAACACTTACAAAGAAACGTAAATATGAGCATTAGCCTCCTTCATAGATTTCAGCGCCTCTCGACAAGACTTGCTTGCCTTTTTCCCGCTCAGACCCAGGAATCCGGTAAAAGGTTCCATGCAGTACGCGCGCAATCCCGTCTCGGCAATCAACAAAGCCATGGAACCAATCTGCTTCAGAGCAGGATCTGTAGGCCAAGGTCCAATGGGTTGTTTCACTTTGGTCACCTGGACATCGACGAAACCTGCGTCTTCTAGGTAATCTTTCAATGTGACATCTGTGACTGGAGGTCGGCCCATTGCCATCATTGCTTGCGCTTGGAGTTCGGCATTTTTCTTTGCTGGATCAGAGTCGGATAGCGTTTCATCGTCGCATTCGAGTTGGATACCAATTTCGGCGAGTTCTATATATCCTCCTGGTTGCAAACATCTGAACGAAATTAATTAGTCCAAATTTCCGAAGCAAAAAAAAAGGATAAAGAAAACTGATCATACCGAAGTGACTGCGAAAGTAATCTTGGCCAATCACAAATCCCCATCGAGATGTTTCGTGCGTGAATAAAATCAAAATAATCGTCATCTCGATAAGTCCAGTCATCCTCTGCATCATCAATTTCAAATCTGCAATTTGGCGGAACCCATTTAGACTGGATTGGACTATCAAAAAGGTCAGTCAGTTCCCGTCTCCCAAATTTTCAATAAAAACAGAAGACAAAATCGTAAGTACCTCAAGTCTGTTCCAATAACCTTTGACATTGGATATTTGTCCGCCATATCTATCGCCCAGATACCCGTTCCAGTTCCAATATCCAAGATCTTTTGCGGATTCGATAGAGGTGCTAGGTGAAGTTTTCCCTCGAGGAGGAGAAGCATGATTTCGTGGTGCATATCCAGACTATGGAGTCGGCGATTAGATTGGGTCGTTCACATATTGGTTGTAAAAATCGTAAATTTTGGCAATATATTTTATCGGTTGATCGAAGAGATCGAGGAGAGGAAGATAAAGAGTACACACCGGTCTTGTTCTGGCTGACGGTCATGTTAGTGAGGAAATCTCAGAATTTCTACAGAATCCAGGACAAACCTCATCAGCGGGCACAGGATATTTCTCCATCCCAAAGTAAGTGTGATATGTTCGCCCTTCGCCATGATCTCAGTCGATTTGCTCCGTTCACCTCCACGCACATTCTCAATTGATGTTCAAATACCATGTTTATCCACATATTCGTGTATCGAGGAGGCCAAGCTCGCAACGCTCACATCATTTCCGGAGGAGGCATCTTCATCATCTTCATCATCATCATGATCATCTTGTGTATTTTCATAGTCATAATCGTCGTATTCTATATCTTCACTCGTCTGACAATACCTGGGTTATTAGCTATAGTTTTTCAATCGATAGATACTAATTCTTTGAGTAGGCAAGTGCGACTGACAGCTTCTAGGTCAGAATCAACTGATAACGTGTCGTCTGGGATTTGGTCCATATCTTTTTTTTGCACAGTGTAGCGTTGTTTTGTTAACGATATCTGACTGTTCTATCTTTTGATGGCAATCAATGGCTTTTATATTTTTTTGCCCCGAGGTGTTGGGTTGGGCGCACCCACACTACCCGTAGATAGACCACCGTGCAGATTCATGCATGCAGATGTATGAAGCACATGCATGGCAGCGAAGCGGCGGAGTCAACCACGAGCCGGACGCTATGAGCGGAGTGAATTTGAGGACGGACTGGCTTTTAGATTTAGGGAGCGGACTGGAGTTGGAGACCGGCGGCACGGTTAGTAGGTGGCCTGGGATTCGGCGGGTCCATCAAGAAGAGACGAAACCCGTCCATCGGGGCACGGATTTTATCAATTTGGCCTTCCTTTCCATTGGGATTTCTGTTCACGATTGACAATCACCATTGCAGGTATCGAAAATATCTCCCATCAAGACAGGCAAGCCCCCCAGCTCCAATCCCGGGGTATTGGCATACAAACACCCCCCTAGCCAAAGCTATTAACCCCATCCGGGAGTACAGCGGCCTTCCAACCTCAAAACCGAAGGAAGCAGTCCCCTGCAGACCGAGATATTTATTTTACCTTTGCGTAAACCGTGCATGAGATGGGGTTCACGCATGCTATGGTCCATATCTGAAATTGTGGTTCCGTAGCTTGCCATGGCAATTAATCCGCACCATTCCAATCCATCAGATCGCTTCCGTTAATGAGCGTCTATGTATGAAGCGCAAACGTTTCATCAACCATCACTCTCGCAAGCAAGTTAACTCCTCCACTAACGCCCGTGTCGACGGAAGCGGTAACTGGTTAAGGAATTTTTTTATCAGGGAAAAATCAGGCGACATTTTCGTCCGTGTCTAGTTTTCTGTGTCACTTTTGAGGAAACTTACTCCGACTAAGTCATAGCGGTTTCCTGTAAACGTTATGTACTCCGGAGACAAGGAAGCGCGCGTACAACCCAATTGCGTGTTCAACATGCGCCCTGGGGTATGTATGAATTTTTTATGGTGAAGAAAGATTTCTTTTTGCCAGCAGTGTAGCTGCATAGAGTCGATGTCGAGCGAGTGTTGGAATTGGGTCGCAAGGCTAACAGGTACTGACATCTCACGCGCGCTAGGAAATCGTCAGGGACCACTTCCAAAGTACGCCTCGTTTGTAAACCATCGCGAAAATCGTTTAGTACGGTGAAACAATGATCGGCACGAACATACTCTAGATCGTCGCTGGGTCAACGTGCACCATTAACCGGTGAGTATCCAAGCATACTCTATCACTCGTGCACAGACAACGTTTCCCGATCGAGTGGTACTGCACTGCTCGGTAGCGAGTACCAAGGAACGCGAATAACGGAGTTTTTTCGGTCCCAACATTTATTATCGTCTTAGAAGCCGATCTTCCATCTTTAGGATGTCATAGTTGGGAAACCGCTGGTTTCATAGCGATGGTATCCGCCGATAAAGATCTTGGCCGAGACTTGCATCGGAGAGGAGTTGGAAAAATATGATAAGGAGGTCCAGAATTGAAAATATTATTCATCGGAAATTCTCATCAGATGAAGACTGGGAATCTAGCGTGATTATGAGCTCTATTTAAGCGGGGATATTGGTTCCGATTGATATCATCACCCCCACATAAACAAAATCCTGTGCGACATGTTGGAGATTGATATGTCGATTGGCGCGCGCTGGATGGCGTTTATGCGCGGCTTCAGATGCGGTGCATAATTTCGAGTTCCAGACTACCGTACTTTAACACGCATGTTTTTAAAGAATTTGTGTTCGATGAGATTCTTGTCTTTCGCTCCAAGAGCAAACGCTAACTCGGTAGATGAGGATAATATTTCTAAAAACCCACCGACAATTTGCACCTTTATCATCGGAATAGGTAATTTGTTAATAACCAAGTTTTGTATAGTTTCAAATTACCAATCCTTATGCCACAACGACCGGATCAGAAGATACATACCATCATCGGTAATCAAGCCGAGAAGAAAAATTGGTATTCTCCACAACCCAGCGCCTAGTGATGTCTAACACGAACCTGGGGAATGTTCACTATATTTGCGGAAGCCTATGGAGTGGGTCTTATGCGAACATGGGCCGCTCCGTTTACAGCTTTGCGTATTTCCAAGCTCCTGGGACTCGGTAGAGACATGCCTCGCCTCGCCATGCTTTCGGTTCGGCTACTGAATGTAAGTAATTCTGTACAGCTTACTATGCGTATTTGTGCCAGGCAGACGCGTGCAATTGGCCTCGGCATCGTCATGAAAGTGCTTCTGCAGATTTCACTTTCCAATTTGCCATCTGGTTATCCGATTGCGAATTTTCCGGCTTTTAAAGATATATTTAGCAGCCAGATCCTCAGGATATTGTGCGTGCTCGTATCCATACGATACGAATGGGGGCTCTCGACTCCGCGGAGGAGGGAGCGTGGCGTCACCAGCCATCTCAGTTACGTAACTGGTCACAAAATTTCCAGACAGGCTCCCGAATGCTGGGCTGACCGAAGTTGATGGCTTCGAAACTTTTTTTTCATCGGATATGTACCCGCATGAAATGAAGGACATCGAGTACCGGACTATCGGATAAATGTAGGTACGCGTGGATTAAGGAGTTTGTCCCAATCACCGAAGATTTCAACGTATTTCAACGTGCGCCATCCTGCCATATTCCTGCCATCTGCACGCACGCGAGACACCGCACCGAAGGCTCATTGCTCTCTGCAGCTGGTGAAACTGGTAGGATAGTTCAGCGCGCAAGTATGGCTGATATATGAATTTCAGGAGTCAGTGATTCTGTGCCGGTCTTCGAGTGAGAAGTTTTGTAAAATTGAAAAGACACGGCAGTTGATTCGAAGGGAACTTTCCCTTGCTCGGGGCAGCTTAGCTTGCAATAAGCGAAAAGCTTGTCCCGCGGTCTGCCGACTAACCGGTCGGCTTTTTAGCCCGTTTCTGCTAGCAGCGGGAAGGTATCGGGCTCTCCGGTATTTCATCACGACGAGCGGTCTTTGAAGAATTCGATTTTATTATTAATGTTCCCTGGAACAGATAATCCTATTAGGTCCTAGTGAATACAGTAAAATTCCTGAAGAAAAGAATCCATCCATCAGCCATTCGTTCCGCTACCTCATGCCGTGCGAAATGTTTCCACGATGAACTCGGCTGTCTTCCGCGTGGTTTCCGATCTCTTGAAGTTGATGATGAAGTCCATCAATGGAGCATCGTGGACCTCCCCCTTAGCAATTAGAGTCTCGAGCTGGAAGCTACCAACCTCCTTCTCAAAAACCCCCTCCATAGTCTTGATAAAGACCCTGATATCATCAATCAATACCTCTTCCTCTCCAGCTGTGATCAAAATTTTCTTCGCAACGCTTCCAATGCCCTTCCACCAGGACTCAGGAGCCGGAGCAGCTTCACCCCAGTAGTTTCCAGAGGCCATATCAGCGCTGAATTCTAAGCTGTCTGTCATCTGTGATAACCAGTGCTGGCAGATAGCCGAATCCAAAACATCAATGCTTCCGTACTTCTGGAAAGAGGACGCCTTTGTTGATGAGATGCACGTTGCTGGTGATATCAGGGCCAATCCAGCCAACGGGCTATCCAGTGAAAGCTTTGAAATGGTAGGACGTGGGTGAAGAATGTGGGATACAACCGACAAAGCGAGATGGCCCCCAGCCGAGTCACCACTTATGGTAATCTGCAGGAAGTGACTTGTGAGCGGGTATGTATCGAGTACTCGAAGTTGAACTTACGTCTGATGGCGGAATACCCCGTGCTAATAACCGGGATAGAGCCTGTGTTGCCTCGCGTATCTGAAACGGATATTTCTGCGCTGGAGCAGTAGCTTTGAATGTGTAAGCTTCGAGTTAAGCAAAGACCAATACAATTTACAAAGGTCGCTTACTGTACTCAAGTACTGCGATAGCTAAGGAGTCGTTGAGTCCGCTATCCCCAGCAGTTTTCTTTACGAAATCGAGAAATCCAAGATGTCCTTTCATCATGGACAAAACATATCCTCCCCCGTGAAAATAAAGCAGAAGCTTCTGTCCTGGCCTCCATGCTTCACCGATCCACATAATTCTAGCCTCGACTTCACCATCGTTTTCGGCAGGAAGCACCTCGATGTTCGTGGCAAGCCCCTTGGAACGAGTCCATTTCTTGTAGACCGTCAGGGTTGAAGGGAAAAGATATTGTAGTTGTTTAACAGTCATCGAGCCAGTTAGGCAACGACTTCCGGCATTTTTGACGCGGAACCACCATCTATCGCGGACGAAGAGATTACGCAATATGAACGAGACCAGAGAATATGGGTCTGTAGATTTATTAGCCTCGTCATTCGCACTAGTTCGGCGTACTCACAAACAATAAGTATCCCCACGAGAAGAGAGAGCTTCTCTCTAAAAGATAGACTCGGTTTACTTGCCACCGCCATTTTGTAATTATGATGCACCACGCGTGCGTATAAACCGCGTCCTCAAGTCTTTTGTACTCAAGCAATGTTTCTCCCCACACTCCCTAGTGCAATCCTGGCATGCCATGGTAATTTAATCGAAACATATTCCCGAGGTACCGGGTTGAAAACTTTGTTCAGACACGTGCATTCGGAGTCGCCGAAGAAGCTGCATCTGTGATGTGGTCCGACTTTCTTTGAGTATTAGGTTCGTCACACAATAGTAATATAGTTTGGTGATACGCGGTAATTCACGGGGAGCTTCTTTTTTCCTTTATTTCGTTCTCTATAGGACACAGACGCTCAAGTCGTTCGGTGGTCAAGCGCGATGCCGCGTCTGCAGGCACTGGTTACTCGATCATATCTCCGAGAAGCTAGATATAAGTCATGTCCTTTCTATACCTCATCCGATCTGTCAGCAAGAGAATGCGGTAATGGATCGAGCGGGAACGGTACCAAACGGGCGGGTTTTGTGTTGCATAATGACCGGAGGTGGGGCTGTGGAGCCGTTGCGGAGTCTCGGAGTTTGTTTCGGCAGTGGTGAAAATCAATAACTTCGCGTGTAACTCAGCTCCGCCTTAATCAAAGCCCACAATTCATCATCTAAATTCGCTAGAAGACACGATAGAGATCCACGATTAGATCAATTAGTGGATGGGTACTTACCATTTCATTATTGATGCTCGATTTCTGAGTTTGCTAAAGCTTCACCGGATGCCGGACAGACATCGTTGGTCTTTGATCGTTGCAAGAACTGCGGAAGTAAGACGCTGTGCTATATACTCTAGCAGTACTATGCGATTGAAAGGTCGACGCCCTCGCGACTGGCGAAGATATCTCGATGTTTCTCGATTAGCAGCTGTCACAGGCTTCACTCCCGACACAATGTCGAGTCCGCTGGAAGAATAGTTTCCAGAGCGTAGTGATAGAATCAATATGACCGAGCACATCAAAGTGATAAAAAAAAGTATTTGAGACGATAGAATATGATGCCTCTTAGGAAGGGACTGTCGTTGCAACAGGTGGAGGAAGGTGGTGGTAAAGAGAGGATAAGAGGCTACAATTCGACAGCACGGTAGCGAGCCCGCCTTATGCAGCTCGATTTTTGACGGTATGCATAACTCATCGGTCTGTCTTTAATTAATCATGGTTTAGCTTTAGATTTTAGCAATAGATCAGCCGCCGATGTTCCACTTCTATTTTGGCCGTATTACGAGATATCACTCGGAATATCGATTGAACCACACGCTGCCGTTCCCTATTCTTGTTTTGAATTTTTCTTATATTTTACATTTTACTTTTAGAGTAGCTCTTCTTATTTCAAAGTCTATTCTCACTTTCAAACTCCATTTGAGATACTTTCCATCGTCGAAACCAAAAATCGTCTTTAAGCAATCGTTCCTCACTTTCGCGTGATATTCTATGACTAAATCTTCAACCACGTGACACCGCTCTTTTGTCCGTGTTTCTTTCCGCCTAAAATTCGTATCCATGGCATGCATGCTTCCAGGTGCAAACCAAGCAATGAGGGCCGCTAAAAATGTAATCGGAGAATCTTCCGCCTAGGTACCAAAACCACTCTAAATGCTGCGAAACATCTACTGCGGTGACATGCTCCAGCGCAGTCCTTTCACAGGCATGGAATATTCCTCGTATTACCTTCTGTTTCCAGGAACTGGCTGCAGAGCGCTCGATAAAGTGTCGGTGAAGGAATATTGTTAATAGCCGTTGACATGGCGGATGGATGAATGGATGGACGAAGGGATGTGATGGGATTTATAGCAAGTTAGATGTCCGCGATGGCCCGATACACCCAGTAATAGCGATATCATGGCGGATAGTGAAGCTTCACCGCAACATTTTGATGAGGGAATCGCGGGGGAGGTTTCTGCCACAGACGGACAGAACATCCTCGGACAGATAATTGAAGTGGATCCAGCGGTGGTAAGTAACTATGTCAATCCCTCAATTGAAGCTATAGTTGTTAACTGTGTTACAGCTAGAAAATACGGACGAAGAAGCCTATGGGTCTGCATCATCGGGGGCCGGATCTAGTACTCAGAGTCTTACAGAATCCATCCAGGAATATGTATTTGAAAATGGAAGACGGTACCATGCGTACTATGGAAAAGATAAGAATTTATTGCCGACAGACGAGGTGAATGCCCTTATAGAATCTTGAGGTTAGTGTGCTAAAGAGGGGTTTAGATAGAGCAAGATAGAATGGATATGCACCACGAGATCATGTTATTATTGTTGGATAATGAGTTGCATCGAGCTCCGTTGAGTACTCCTCATCGGATATTGGATGTCGGTACGGGTACTGGAATTTGGGCCATTGATATGGCAGATAAATATCCCATGGCGGAGGTGATAGGAATGGACCTAAGGTTCAGAATTCTCTCGTTCATCCGTAGGACCAGACTGACAAATTCATTCAAAGTCCTATTCAACCTCTCTGGGTACCACCTAACTGCAAATTCGAAGTCGATGATGCCGAGAAGGAATGGACATACCACTCTAACTATTTCGACTTCATCCACGTTCGGAATGTCTCTCAGGGAATCACGAACTGGAGTAAGATGATGGATGAAATATACCGGTGTGTAAAAAGTACTCTAAATCCTTTTGCTATTCCCCACTAACTTCAGTAGCTGTACCACTCCTGGTGGACATGTCGAGCTGGCCGAAGTTGGAACTATCGCCCAGTCCGACGATAATACAATGGCGGACGACAATCCCATTAAAATCTATTTTGATATGATAACAAAATGTTTTACCAGTATTGGTCGGCCACCTGCGACTGTAGAACGGATGAAAGCCTCACTCGAAGAAGCCGGCTTTGTGGACGTCTGCACCGAGACTGTTAAGCAACCGCTAGGACCTTGGCCCAAGAAGAGAAGACTCAAGAATCTAGGGCTGATGACTTTGATGAATTTCGAGACCGGTGAGTGAGTTCAATATTCCGACCGGAAACTGACAGCTGATGGATACAGCGTTTCATGCGTACGGAATGGCGGCCTTCACTCGGATCCTTGGCATGACTGAGGCAGATGCCGATAAAGTATGCTCTGATGCACTATCAGCTGCTAGGAATAAGAACTATCACACCTACGGACACTAGTATGTGGCCCCCACGCCTTCTACCTCGTGGACCTAGTTAATGGCTATTTAGTTACATAGTGTGGGGGCGAAAGCCAGAAGGTGGTGGAGACAACTAGTAGAAGCACAAAGCAACACATGGGGCTTGTCTTTTTCTATTGTGTTTGGTTTTGTCGCCGTCGGGAGTCTGGGCTGGAACCCAGAGGTCCCTTATTACGAAAATACTGTAACCTATCATGTTCTAGGCTAAGAAATCAGAGGATACAAATTCATCCGAGACAATTTGTAGTATGGATAGGAGCAGTAATTGCTCAGCATGTATCTGCGGTGTCAGCTGTGCGATATTTCCGGCGGTAGTACACCGTTGGTTGCGGATGCAGAGCCGGCAAATTAATCGCGCTTTGTGGTCCAATTACTGGCGCCCTTTCTTGCGCATAATATAGAGCGTAAATCTAAAGCCAAAAGAAAATTGACCCATTGCGTCTGGCAAATTCCGGCGGTAGAAGACGCGCATACACATATGTAGTATATGTGCAGGACTGCGGTAGTTCAAGTATTTTATTGTAAACGTTAGTCAATATATGCACGTGCCGACTGGGATATTGCACCGCCTCTTAGCGTTGAAGCATGAATGAAGTACATTACAAGGGCTCTTCAAAGCGAATGGAACTGTGGATAGCCTCCCATACCTTGAGGAAACTGAGAACCTACTTGAGCAAAGTGTTACTCACCAAAATTTGAAATTCTTCACCCACGGCTGGAAACCACGTGTTATCATTCAAAAATTTGCAGCAGTTTGAAATGGATGCTGTCCAGTCGGGAAATCAAATTTAGTTAGTGCATGTTAGCAAGAAGCGTGTGGCCGTACTTTCCTTTGATACAAACAGAGTACGGGGACCAAGGACTGTATTTACACTATAGTTAATAATACGGTACACTATCTAAACCTTATTATATATCATTGAACTCTTTAACAATAACAGGCTGCTTCTATACTATTTCCACACTGCGGGTAAACTGATTTAATGAGACTATCAAAATGCCGATGTTCTGATGATATACCTCTACAACCACGCATTCGCGGGTTTTTTTTTTTTTTTTTTTTTTTTTTTCTTTTCTTTTTCAAGTTGAGGAGATGATAAAGCCCATATACATTACATTCCAAGTATTTTTGTTCACAGTGATTATCGGTGGTCGAGATAGGCCTACTTCGTAATTAGTCTTTCGTTGTTATACGGGATGCGTATGAGAAACGATCCGATGGGCTGACATATGAAGACCTAAATTGGTCATTTTGGTCGTCAAACAATGAGCTGTTTTTGCACTGGTATCGCGGTATGTGATTCTTTGTGATCCTAAAGCTCTTTGTAGTGGACAATATATCCGACTTGAGAAGGTCATGTAATCTATCAATACCGATGAACTGTGTCCGGTAGTGTTATATTCACACCTTGCTATCTTGGGTGGTCCTTTTACGGCATTGATTTGATTTGATTTGATTTTGATTTTAATCATACACCGATCGAGGCCTCTAAGGCCTATGCGGGAGCTAAATATCCGTTTTTCCTGTCCTCGCGGTTTAAACCGCCTAACGAGGCAACCCAATCTCCTTGTCCCCAGTCTCCCCAGTTAGAAAAAATAGATATACGCAAAAAGCAAACAACCGCAAAAAGCACAAATAAACAAAAAACACTCTCGTACACAGTCTAGACAACCCCGTACAGAAACTCATACGTGACACCAAACTTGAGCCCAGCAATAACCGCCTTGCCGTACAACCATTAAAAGAATTCAAAGAAAAGAAAAACAACCCCGCAATTCCGTGAATTTCCATCTCCAGGCCCACCAACCCCAGCCTATTCGAAACGCCTGCCAATCTCCGTGGCTGCTAAATACTCCAACAACACCTTCGTATAGCGATCATCGCTAAACAGATCCACCGCTTTGAGCCTTGCTCGTGGTCTCCAGCTCCTGCCCTTAATGGCATCCACCTCTTTCTTTAGCACCGCGTACTCACGCCTCCAGCGGTGACACTCTCCGAACAGGTGTCCCCGGGTCTGTCGGACATTAGACGTGCACCACCAGCAGACGTCGGATTCTTTCTTTTTTACTCGAACGAGGTGGGTGCCGATAAGGGCATGTCCGGACGCAAGTTGGAGGAATACTGCGGAGCGGCGCTTAGGGAGAGAGCGGAGGGAGTCGCGCAAGCCCCATGTTTTGCGGGGACGGAAAGAGCGGCTGTCTTTGGCTCGTTGTGATATCCATCGCTTGGTAATGTCGCGGCGGGTTTCGGTGGCTACGCGGTTGAGGTGGGCGAGTGATACCTCATGAGGGACCAAGCACTCGGGGGCGTCGCACCTCATCAGGGGCAGGGCAGTACATCGGTGGCGGGTACCCAACTTTGCTGCGGCGTCAGCTGCTTCGTTCTCTGCGATCCCGCAGTGGCCTGGGACCCAGTGGAATTCGACGGAGATGTCGCTGTTCCGGCGTAGCCAGCGGACCTCGTCGGCGATCAGCCGAGTGACGGACTGTCCTGGGCCTGGTTCGTCGGACTCCAGACGTCGGAGGGCTGCTTGGGCATCCGAAAAGATGGTGACGAGCGGGGGGGGTTTAAGGATGACCCTGTCGAGGAAGCGGTTGTCCCAGAGCTCTTTGAGGGCACGGTACATTGCGAACAACTCGGCGTCGAACACCTCGGTGTGACGGCCTAGGTAGTGGTGAGAGCTTGTAAGTACACCGTCGACATATCTCACGAGGCCCGATCCGGTGTGGTCCTCCATGCGGGACCCATCTGTCCAAATGCATATGGAGTTGAGGGTCCTCCAGTTTTTGGCGTAGGCTTCCGCTTCCGCTCGGGGGGCGATGGTGACGTTGCACCACTGACGATGGGGGTCAACGTGGTGGACAGGCTCAGCGGACGCAAAACCAGAACGGGTCACTGCGCGCTGAGTGAGGTTGCGGATGACCATGGCTGTCGGTGTGGGGCGATTGGGGTCGGTGCTGACCGGCGGGAGCGGTCGAGTGATGAGTCGTGACCGGAATCGTGCCTCCCGACCTCGAACAATGGCTTCTGCTGGGCGAGTGGCTCCTTCAGCAAGAAGGAAGGCAAGAGGAGTCGTGCGCAGGCACCCCGTAATGGCGCGGGCCTGTTTGTTGAGCAGGAGTTGGAGGCGAGAGAACCTGCCGGCGTCACGGGTGGGAAGTCGACGAGCAGCGTGAATTTCTGCTCCGTAAGTGGCTACGGATTGAACGACTGCTTGTTGGATGTTCGCAGTGCTGCCCGGGGGTAGACCCTGGGAACGGCAGAGGCGAGCAAGGCGAGCGTGTTGCTGACGGGCGCGGGTGAGCCACTTCTGGTGGTGGTGGTTCAGGGTGAGCTTGGGGTCCAGCCAGAACCCGAGCCAGCGAACGGCGGAGTCGTTGAACGGCACATTGTGGATGACGCCGTCGTAGTGGATATCAACGGTCAGCGAGTCGGGGTTTGGGTTACCGCGTCGACGGGAGAATAAGATGGCCTCTGTTTTGTCGGTCTCGAATCGAACGGCGTTGCGACGGGCCCACAGCAGGCTTAGCTGGGCACACCGGGCGAGAGTGGAGGCGATTTCTGCTGCGTCGTTGCCCTCTGCAATCCATGTGACGTCGTCCACGAAGGACAGTCCCACCGTGCGTGGTAGCTCTGACTCGATCTTGTTAGCAAGATCGGCGATATATATCAGGAAAAGGACGGGGGAAACAGGGGAGCCTTGTGGAAGCCCCGTGTTTGTGTCCATTGCCGGTCCAGAGTCTCCTCCAATCGAGATTTCCACCTTGCGGTCCTCCAAGAAGCTCGCAACCCACCGAACGAGATCTCCGTCTATGTGATATCGCCGCATCTTTTCAACCAAGCAGTAAGGATTAACCGTTGGGAAGGCACCTTTGATGTCCATCATCAGGGCCCCCTGCGATTTTTCTCCTTTCCCATGCTCCCTCCACCGCTTCGATCAGCACCGCCGCCGCGTCTATTGCCGACCTTCCTCTTCTGCCTCCAAATTGTCCTACATGAAAAGCCCCCTTTTTCTCCGCCTCTTCTGCGATCATCATCGCCGCTACCTTTTCAACCAATTTCCCCACGCAGCTCAAGAGGGAGATCACTCGGAAGCTTTTGGCTTTTGAGTAAGACGTCTTCCCAGGCTTGGGAATGCATACCCCTTTCGCTACCTTCCAATTGTGAGGATGATAACCTAGACGAAGGCACTGGGTGACGACAGCGGTCACTCTATCGGGGTCCCACCGCATGAGAGCCTTAATTATTGGCACTCCCAGGCTATCACTTCCCGGGGCCTTCGAATTGCTTTGCTGGTTGATTGCAGCAGCGACAATGTCTTGCGTGACCCACGAGTGAGCCTCACCAGCCGGGCCTCTCGAGTGCCAGCCTCCCTCATACTCGTTGGGCGGTGGGAACGAGACATCGGCAAGCATGCGTCTCTTGTCTTCCTCCGTTTCCGCACGATTTCCCCGTTCGTCCTCGATGGTCCCCACCATCACAGACGCCCGTGGTTGGGTCGTACGGAGCACCGTCCAGAATGCATTTCCATCTGCAGATTCGAGAAAAGAGCCCCAACAGCTTCTCTTTTCTTTCCTCTGGAGACTGAGGTATGCATTCCGGCGTTCCTTCTCTTCCTCCGGGGTTGCACGGCCCGCCTTCACTGCTCGTCGAGTGCGACCATATGATCGGCGCGCTGACTTGATTTCGGTGCCCCACCACCGTTTCGAGCGAGCAGTGATGCGGATCTTGCGCGCATGTGCGTCCAAGAGTGCCGTCAAGGTCTCCCGTATCCAAACCACCTCTGTCTCCACCTCCTCCTCCGAGCAACGACTGGAGAGTAGCGGTCTGCGTTCGCTTCGATGGCGATAATCTAACGCCGCTTTCTTCGCTCTCTCCTCGTCCTCAAGCCATTCCTTCACCGCCCACCCTCTCGTGGGCGAGTCATAGTCTTCCGGCACTGTTACCGATGTAACTTCCCAAACAAGGGCTTCGTGGTCGGAAGTGGTTGTGTGTTCCGGGTCCAGGAGGGTGCGGGCACTCACGTACGGAGAGAGTTCCATTGTGGCGAACACCAAGTCGATTACGCTGTGGCGTTGTTGTCCCGTTTGTGAGTGAGTTTCCTCTCCATCCCCGACGTAGCGGAGGTCATGCGCGTCCATCAGGTCTTCGAGGAAGAGGTGGTGGATGGGTTGTGTGCAGCGGGGGTTCCACCTCGCGCTGTGCGCATTAAAGTCTCCGGCGATGACGGTGTCACGAGTGATTACTCGTGACCATGCTAAGTTCCGGGCTGGTCTGACGCCGTCGGATGCTCTAGGAGCGTCGTAGACGTTGACCACCCTCAGTTTCCGAAGTCCCCGACAAAGAATGTCCAGGACTTGGACGTCTCCTTCCCCTTCCGCTGCTAGTTCCTCCCGGGGGCGGACGGTCCAGGCAGAGTCCTTGCGAACCCCAACCAGCACTCTCTTTCCCCAGACGAAGTCGAACGCTGGGTGACGCCACCCTTGGAAGATCGGGGGTTCCTGGATTAGGACCACGTCGCTCCCCAGCGTCACTCCGCTCTCCATTATGGCAGTTAGAGCCTCACCGCTCTTCCTGCAATTGTGCTGTAGAACCTGAATTGGTTTCATAATTCAGGTTCTAGGGGCACAACGGCATCTGTCCCCGTCTCGGAAGAGGAGGGGAGAACGGTATCTTGCGTAGGAGCAGGGGTGGAGGAGGACTCGGGGACCCCATCGGATAGGTCCATGGCGGAGGCGTCGCCGGTATCGGAGGCTTGCTGTGCAGTGTCGGGAGCGTTGGCGGAGGGGGCTGGCTCCTCGAGGGCTGGGCGGGTTACGATTGCGGTGGGTTGACTCGTGCGCGGCATTCTGGCAAGGCGGGCAGCTGCTACCGCGGCCATGCGGTCGGGGCACGAGTGATCGTTTGCGTAGTGGCTGCCACCGCAGTTGGCACACTTCGGGTTGGGTAGGGTGTGTTTGCACGCTGTTCCCTGGGGTTTGGAGCAATCGGAAAGGTCACACGCAGGGTGGTTAGAGGTCGCGTGGTGCTCTGCGCAGAAGACGCAGCGGAAGATCGTTGGTGTTGAGCAGCGTTCGCGGATGTGGCCCCATTTGAGGCATCCGGAACACTGACTGTCAGGTCCTTCGAAAACGTACATTTCAGCGCGGTGGCGTCTGCTGCCCAGCAATACTCCTTTCGAGATCAGCATTTTCGCGGTGGCGGAGCTGCGTACGAAGAAGACAGCGGAGGAGCTCTGGATTTCGCCATTAGCGTAGCGGGCTCGAATTGTCTCAGTTTTGCCTAACCAACGGATGTTGGGCAGTACTTCTACTCCAGCGTGATTTGCTTGCACCTCGATTTGGAGGCGTTGGACGCCTTGAGAGCCCTCACCCATGAAGCGATCCAGCGGGACGCCGTGGACTTTCAAGCAAACCCAGCGGTCGAGTTCCTCAACTCCCGTAACCTCACTATCGACCTCACGCACGGCGTTGAGGATGTCTTTGCGGTACAGTCCTAGGAGGGTTGCTGCATCCACCCCGGGGACTGTTGTGGCGGTGATGGTGCCTTTGGCATTGCGGGCGACTTTAAGGATGCGGTGGAATTGGGGAGCGTTCTTGAACCATAGGCAGTTGTTGATGGCAGCGGTGAACGCTTCATCCACTTGTTTTGATGCTGGTGCGGTCTCACGACGGGTGAAAACAATGCGGCGTGCCTCAGTTGGGAGATTCTGTGCGGGAGCGTATGGATTTGCGGCTTTCTGTTGGAGTTTTTTGGAGCGACGGGACTGGTGGGCGGTCCATTCCTGTGGGGGAGGCTGGGGTGGGAGGTGTACACTGGATGCTGCTGCGTATGTTTGCGCAGCAGTGGGTTGGACAGCCACTGGTGGGGGTTTGCGGGGGGCCGGGGCGGCGATGGGCGGCGCTCGGGGGGCAGCGGGGGTCTTGAGGGCCCGCACCGCTTGGAGTTGGGCCTGGTGTTCACGGTTTACGCTGCGGAGGTGGCGCACCTCGGATTCCAGCGCGGGGACGCGATCTTCCAGTTCTTCGAGGCGTATTCCAAGGTTGCTTATGTAGTCAACATTTAGGATTGACGATATGCGGGCTACATCATCAGAGCGGCGTTCGCGATGAGCATGCGACGCAGTGTCTTCCTGGGTTCCTCCAGCGTTTGGTCTCTTGCGTGCTCCTTCTTGGGGAGGGGCAATGATGCGCATGGGGGTTGGGGACTGCGGGGATTGTATCTCGTGGCTCGAGACGCGAAGGGGGGTTGCGAAGATTTCCTCGTCGGTTTGGCTGCGTACACCGAGGGGAGACTGCAGGCGGCCCCGGTAGGGTGCGATCCTACGCGGGGAGGCGATATCCCCAAAGCGGGGCATGCCAGAGGGCCGTGGTGAGGCCAGGGCCGTGGGTGGGTGGGGCGGTGAGGCCGTGAGAATTCTGTACGATTTCCTAATCAGGAAATTTAAGCGAGAAAGTTGGCGTTGATTTAGCGCCGAAGTGGTGTTTTTTTTTTAACCGTCCTTTTACGGCAAGGACTGAGGACCTCGAAGATTCTGGACCCAACGAGCGAGAATTCATGATTTGACCTCGACCTTGTTTTAAACCCAGCACAACTCGAGCGTGTTCAAGGCATAAAATTTCACTATAAATACTTCCTCCCACTATACACTTCCTCTGCCTTTGCTTCATAACCAGCAACTCACATAATGGCGAAGCCTAATGAGGCAGCCCATCAACATCTCCCAATGGATTGATCGAGTAAGTTTCTCTATTTATTATTCTTTGATTAATACAATATTTGCAGTCACTGTTTGCAATTGCAAGGGTGGTGTAATCATGGCTCACCTTCTGTGACTACGACTGGTGCTACACTTTGCGTTGGAATTGGATTCGACCATCAGAACCAATATGTGGTCACAGGCGGTCGGGATTTGGTCGTCTCCTGTCTCCTGAGATTGTTAGAAGACTGGAAACTTCATACTATTCTCGGAAGTGGCTGTTTTTTTTCTTAATACCTCGTGCGCGACTGTTGGTGTATGTTTACTAAGACTGACAGTAGATACCAATCCAGGAGAGTACATCGGAGAAAAAAACATCAACCGACCAACGGTACAACCTCTTCGGAGATCAGTTTCCGATCAAGATTCTTCCTAGACAACATTGTTGAGACTGAAAGGTTCGACTGACTACATTTATCCAAACATGGAAATCCATCTCACTCGAGAGCTCCCGGACCTTATTTCTCCAGTGTTGCTGCAGTCCACAATCACGGATTAATCGCGAATCAGTTTACTAATCTCCAGCGTGACCTCGCAGTCCGTGCTTTTGCCTACATGACAGCCCCTGCCAACAACAGCCGAAGTGGTACAGATTTGCGGCGTCCTCGCGTTCTTGTATGGATGGGTGAAGCTGGAGTTGTATCTTGTCCCGGTACAATGGAGATTTGTGATAAGGATGTGGCGAGCGTTCCACTTGCACTGGAATCAACGAGGCTGATGTCAAGAAATTCGTGTCCAAGGAACTAAGCAAGAGATAATATCAGAGCAAGCGGGCCGCTGATAAGAGGTTGCTCAAGTTGGCTAACGCCACTGCCATCGCTTCTGATACTCCGGCTGCTCCGAGCACAACGAAGGATTCGCAATCATATGCCACGTGCTCTGCCCTCTCTCTCCTTCGTCGTCTCCTGAGTCCTCTGAATCCTTGCTTGTGGTTGGTGCCTTCGCAGGTTCGCCATCTCCGGATTCTTCTGCTGCCATCCCCGCTGTTACTTGCCCGGTTACTGGTAATTGGTTCGTTCCAGATGTTCATCTTGCGAGGGCTTTTACAGGACTGGATGTACAACGTGAGTTCTATTCATACTTCTTGAGAATTTTCATGTAAAATGATACTAATATTAGCGGTTGAATAGACCGGATTTCTGGATTATGACGACGTTGTGCTTGAGGAGACAAAGAATCGGAATACACAGACGGGCTCGGTATTCATGTGATGAACGGATGGGGTTTTCTTCGGGTTGATGTTTGTTGTGCGACTTCTTTGTACTGGCTCTTGACTTAGTTGAACATCTGAGTGTACTTTGAGTTTGTTACGAGTTTTTGGCGTTTTTTTTCTGTCACGTGTGCTTTGTGTATGCTCGTTTGTTTACGGAATGGAACAACTTGAGTTACGTAGTCAAATTTACCTATTGCAACCTGCTATGCCAGATTTAGTTGATAAGCCTGCCCAAAGAACTAATATGTACCCGCATATCGTGGATTCACTATCCACATGAAAATTGCATGCGGGTTTCTTCACCCAAGCCTCGTCTCCCATATTGGTTTCAAGGGATTAGTTCCGAGATCTTTTTCAGGCGTCAATTGATGAAGGTCCGCCAAGTCGCAGTTACATTGTTAAGATATATAGCGGATGCACACCGATAACCCTATCAACCCGACAACATAACTACTCAGGGTTCGTTCCGTACTACACAAGGCATCACTCGCATCTACGATGGTTTCATAGAGCGCGCATTTCCGGCATTTTGATGATTTTAGGCGACACTAAATCACAACTAATTCTTGGGTGGCGCATAAATGGTGCGGCTATGTTATATTTCATGTTTTTGGTAGATACCAGTTAATATCCCTTTCAGTTTCGTTTTATATTTCATACTGCTTTGATTTTTTGCTTGAAATTAGGTGTAATTTGATGCTGGGAAGTTTCAAGAAAAGACAATGGATCTATGTGTGGATCGGAATTCAGTTGGTTGCTATATTACATATCTTATCTACGTTATCGTTTAAGTATTCAGCAATCGTCGAGATCTTCCTTTCTCCACAACGGACAAGACCATAATTCAATTTACCTTCAACAAATACAAAGCTAATTTGGCTGTTGCTCAGAATGGAGAGACGTCATTATCAGAAGACGTTTCTTGAGATCTATATATAAATACATCGTTCATAAATGCCAAGTCAATTGACACCTACTGATTGGCTCGGTGTCACAGAAAACCGTTTTCGGCCCCCGTCGGCGGCAATATGATGCATAGGAATGTGCTCTGCATATGGACCCGCAGTTTGAAACACATGGTGCACCATAATAAACGCATGCATATATGACTCCCTCCACCCCGCTTTCGCCGTGAGTTCTGCAACATCTCCCCCGAGGACGAATCCACCTACAATGGCCCCAAAACCTTGCGTATTCTTCCTACAAAACCGTTGCACGAAGGGCTCAAGCTGCACATTTTCGCATGCTGGGAGTTGGCGGGCATCTGGTCAACCGCCTCCTCGGACGGAGGTCAACATCGTTCCCAGAAATAAGCCACCTGAGAGGTTATTTGTGCCATGCAAGTTCTTTCAGAATGGATACTGCAGCAGAGGAACATCGTGTCTCTATGCGCATGTCGCCCCGATAGAGCAACCTACTGCTTCGATTAATGCGCCGGACCGTGTGACAGAAGTTGAGCAGAAATCTGTGAGCATACTTTTACATTTTCTGTGACAGTCATTTACGTTCATATGATGCACGTACTGAAATCAATAGGATACCATTATAGCAAACAATATCAGAGTGCTTGGTGCAACGCTCTCTGTCACCTTCGGACAGGGTCTAGAGATCTCTAGCATCACTTCGGCTTCAGCTACTTCGATCATCACAATCCATAATCTTCCAACACATGCTACCTCAGACACAGTGCGAGAGATTCTTTCTACGTATGATCGCAACATTTCACCCGATTCCATCCGCATAATCCCGCTGGAAGACTGTACCTATGCCACTGCCAAGCTGTGCGACATCCCATCTGCAGAGAAAGCTATAAAAAGTCTCAATGGAATGACCTACGAACACCGAACTCTTACGTTCAATCCTTACAGGCCAAAGGGGCTATCCAACTCATCTCAATCGGCGACCCAGGTCATATGCAGTTGGTTTCCACCTTCAAAAATAGCAACCGTAAGGTTCAACACTTCCGCCGCGGCTCAAAACACCGTGAGGACTGCCCAAGGAAAGTTGGTCAGGGGGCGTGCTATCGATGTCCAGCTACACAATGTAGATAGGAATGATGAAGTGACGGTTGGAAACTTATCGATCAAGACAACGGATAAAGACCTACGCTTCGTGATGGGGAAAGATTTCAAGAAGGCAAACTTCCATCCACCTAACTACGATGAGTCTGAAGAGGAGATCATGGTTTATATAGTCAGTCTACTTGGTCAAAAGGTCGATGAGATTGTATCCTATGACCTAATGCCTACAACCAAGAACGATAGGAAGATAAAGGCGATCGTCAAATTCAAGTCCGCCGCGAACGCACTGAAAGCAGTACAGGAGCACAATGGAAAAAAGATGGGGTTTTTAGGAAACGGTCCGTTATATCTCAATCTCAAATACACAGCGAGCTTCAAGATTTCACCGGCGATATACAAAGCGGTTGCAAAGGAGCTAACAAAACTTACAACTGAATACGAAAAAGCGGTGCGCATTAAGATTTTTGGCGCCGGTACACATAACCTGCGTGCTCTCACCACCGTTCGTATTACAGGCCAAAGCAAAAGCGATATTTCTGCTGTTAAACTTCTCGTTAGCAAGATTGTTCGGGGTGAACCTTGTCGCCGTCCGGGAACCGGTGAATTACTTTGGGCCCCTTTCTTCGCAACGCCAGCCGGAATCAACTTTGTCACGCTTCTCGCATTGAAAACCAACACGTACATCTATGCCGATCGACGCAAGTCCCAGCTCTTTCTTTTTGGTTCCCCTGAAGACAGACAGACAGCTTCCCGCGAGATCCTGGATAAATTCACCTCGATAGAAGAGAATGGAAACGACATCGCACTTCAGAGCTCCGAATGGCGATATGTGATGCGTGGTGGTCTTCAAGCACTTCAACAAAGATTCGGTGATAAGATCAGCATCAATGCCTCCCGTCGATGCCTAGTCTTGAAGGGCACTCCTTCTGATGTATCAGAGGTACGGACTATCCTTGCATCCCGTGCTCCAGGCAACGAAACTCGAAACGACGTCGAAGGCGAATGTCCAATCTGCTTTGACACGGCCGAAAACCCGACCAAATTTGGTTCCTGCGATCACTTCTACTGTCAATCATGCCTAGTCAGCTACCTGAAATCTACTCTCGATACACACAAATTTCCTCTGATGTGCATTGGAGAGTCGAGAGGTGCGCAGTGCAATTCCGCGCTTGATTTCAAGGTTGCTGCCGGTGTATTGTCACCGTCGGAACTCGACTCGATCCTCGATGCTGCGTTTACGGACTACATCAGGCGTAAACCGGAGGAGTATGCATACTGCCCTACACCGAACTGCGATACCGTCTACTGTCCGACGAAGATTGGAAGCGTTTTCTCCTGTGTTGATTGCCTACTTGAGATCTGTACCAACTGCAAGGTCGAAGCACATGACGGTATGAGCTGTGAGGAATACAAGATATCGAAACACGATGACAAGGAGGCCGAGGAGCAATTTCAAAAGTGGAAGAAGAATCACGGTATTCAAAGTTGTCCAAAGTGTAAGACTGACATTGAGAAGATCTCGGGGTGTAATCATATGACGTGTGCGACTTGTAGAACGCATATCTGTTGGGTTTGCTTGAAGACTTTTGAGTCTTCGGGACCGGTTTATGATCACATGAATGAGAAGCATGGAGGGATTGGTATTGAGTACTATTGAAGCACAATCTGTTTAGTTTTCTTTACCCTGAGCATGTCTACCAGGTTCGAGTTTTTCACTTATGATTTACTGCATTGGAAATTGGCACCATTTCATTTCAATTTCAAATTTCTCAATTTCAATTCAGTTCAGTAAAACCAAATACCATGCAAAACAAAAACGAAAACAAACAAGCAAACAAACAAACAAAACAAACAAATAGCATCAGTAAAAAACCAGCTAGTAGTTATCAACCCCATAAAAATATCCCTCGAGGTGCATGATCTCCAGGATATCATCGTTCAGATATCAAGCTGCAGATCCATCTACGCCTTATAAACCCACTTCTCATTCTGCCAAGCATAGTAACCTCCAGCAGCAGGTGTAGCGGTAGCAGCCTTAGGAGCCGGAGCGCCAGCTACAGCGGGAATAACAGTAGGAGCCTGAGCACCGGGCATCCAGAACAACTGAGGCTGATTAGCCGGCTTAGGGGGGGCCGCAAACTGAGGAAGAACATATTGAACTGCGGGCTGGACGGCTGCAGGGGCTGGGGCGGTTGCAGCAGCGATAGCGGCAGCCACACCTGGGTTCGTGGTTTTGAAGCTATCAACATAGTTCTTTAGATAATCGATTTCCGCCTTCTTTTTGGTTTCGGCTGCATCTGCGGCGGCTTTTTCCTCTGCTTGTTTCTTAGCGGCGGCAGATGCGGCATTTCCGGCAGCTGTGCGTACTGCCTCTCGTTGGGCTCTAAAAGCGCTCATATAAGCGTTTGTAGCTGCGAGGGCTTTTTCATGGGCGGTTTTCTGTGTTTGGGTCGCAGAATGAATTTCGGTGATCTTGGGGACTCCGGGGACAAGAGAGGCTGGTCGGAGGGCTCCGGATGCATCCACAACGGGAACAATTAGACCGTTGGGATAATACATATAAAGATAATTATCCGTGGTGTTGACGTTGGGGTAAAAGCTGGCCATTGCGATGGAGGAGAGTGAAGGATGTTTGGTTGAAGTTGTTGGTGTCGAGAACGATTGAAGACGCTGGCTTTGGAAGCGAGTGTTGGATGTCTGATGAGGATTGCAACTGGAGTGGGGAGGTGGGATGTTTTATAGTTGGGGAAGAGACGACGGTGAATAGAGGATCCTCTGTAAACTGGAAGCATTGTATTAAGGAATTGTATTGAGGAATTGTATTGACTGTGGAGAATGGGGCCAATATTGGACTGAATTGTATTTTAGCTGCCAGGAACAAATGGTCTAATGAAGTTCGAATTCTATCGAAAAGTTCATCAGGGTCAAAATAGCGGATGAATAAGGTTTCTGCTTTCTATATCAAGATTCATCCGGGTTGAATCTCAATGCTGAGTAACGGGTCAAAATAATCGCTTCTCGGATAATTTACTTTCATAACATCGTAGCGTCGTTATTTTAGTAGGTATCTTGACGATAATAGAGTGCGGTTATTGAATGTAGCCTTATGTGGCGGGGCATGTCAGGCTCAATCGCGCGAGCCATTCAACTGAGGTTTGCGTGTACTATACACCTCGGATTCGAGTCGCTCGAGTCGCCACTAGCGGCTGGTTTCAATGTTGACTTTCTATTTATATGTATGTCTACAAAAGTTTTCCCAGAGAAGTAGAATATCACAGCATAACAAAGATGAAACTTTTATTACTTATTTAGGTGCTCTAATTCTCCGGATTCGCCTAGCTCATGATCACATCTGGATCTTTCACCTCATAGCTGTAAGGTTTCCTTGCGTATACGATGTGACTGCGCATGTTCGTTATCATTTCAAGGCCACAGTGATCGCGGGCTGACTTACAGAAGTTTGTAGACATGATTATTCCGATTGGTGATTGATTTATACGCGTCATTACAAATTTTCATAGCCTGGTTGTTTGACATTCCTAGGGTGCGAGTGAATGCTGCTAGGCCGTACGACTATAAACAGATGTTAGCTAAATGAATTTTGGGGAGCACGAAAGTCACCAAAAATGACAGGGTTGAAAAGGCCGGAAGTACTCCCAGAGACTCCTTACCTGGAACGCAGTCTCTGCATGAACCATCATCATAGACCCAATAGTCTTAATACGTTTATCCTTTGGCCAACCTCCAAACGGTTGCTTAAACCGTAATACTTTGACATCTACAAAGCCCGCGGCTATCAGACGGGCTTTCATCATGTTTGATTCCGGCTGTGGTCGACCGATCATTTCGAGGGCTCTGTTGAGGTGTTCGAAAAATACTTTGACGCCGTTGTCAGGTGCCATGGTGCCATCGTCGCTGTATGGAACTGTTCAGACTATTAGCTACTGCTATTGTCTTTTGCATAGTCATTGACAAACCTGCACCACCTTCAACTAGTTCGATATAACCTCCAGGTTTTATGCACCTATCCGTTTTTCTCAGCTCCATTCCGCGGCCTGAATAGGTCCAAAAGTTCACGGAGATCTCAGTGTATCACAGGCTGCATACCGGTACATCTCCGAGCATAGCTTCTCCCAGTTTTGAATGCATTGGTTTATTTGCCGTAGGTGAATTAAATCGAAATGATTCTAGAAGGCTTATTAGCCACCGCGTCATAAGATCTCTTCCGG
This sequence comes from Pyronema omphalodes, assembly GCA_024516155.1. NCBI lineage: Eukaryota > Fungi > Ascomycota > Pezizomycetes > Pezizales > Pyronemataceae > Pyronema > Pyronema omphalodes. Next base: position 130,634 of record JAJJXM010000090.1, read on the forward strand.
GATCCCAAATATCCGGATCCAAAATTTGTGATCCACAAGTAGTATTTAAAGATCAGTACGTACGGACTGATAATTCCAATCCTCCTCGGCATCATCTATGTTGAATCTACAGTTCGGCGGAACCCAGGGAGGTTGTATTGGTCTTGAGAATGGCGTTAGAAATTAGTGTTTTTGCTTACTCCTCTTTCTCCTTTACCCCTTCTATACATTCACATTCCTTAACTCGCCAATGTAGCATAGGTACATACGTCAAATCGATTCCTAGCACCTCGGCCTTGGGATACCGGTCCGCCATTTCAATAGCCCAGATACCGGTTCCTGTTCCGACATCTAAAATACGTTGTGGATTCGGGCCTATTGGGGATTGATGTAGCCGCCCGTGAAGGATTAACAGAAATATGTCGTGATAGCAATCCAGGCTGCAGAGAATTTAGCAAACGCAAAAATGTAAGCGCTTGGTGATAATGGAATACCGGTCACGCTCCAACTATGCATGCTGGTTAGGTTAACCAGAAGATGAAGCTTGTGCCAAGTGATTGATAGATTTACCTCATCGGCGGGTAGAATATTTTTATTTGCACCAAAATAAACATGGTAGCGGCGTCCTTGAAAGGTCTTGCGTTAGCCTTCTCATGTCATTACTGGGAGTTGTCCTTAATGAATATTCACACGCACCATTTTCGTACAGGTATTCGTGAATTGAATTATTGATGCTCTCCAGAGTTTCTTCATAGCTCCCATAGCTAATTGATTGGGTTAAATATCAGCAGACGTAGTCGTGGTTTTAGGGTAATGGCTACCTGGACGATTCATACTCAGAATCCTATTGAGTAGGTTAGCTTATCATTGACACCAGAAAGAACCGCAATAGAAAGCCAAGGCCTGCCTAGTGACAAATGGCAAGTGGTAAGAGGGAATATACCCCTGGATCAACTTCTAGAGTAGAGGTAGTATCGCTCAACGCCATAATCCGCGTAATATGTTGCCACTGTACCCGCCTCCAGAAATGTGGTCGACTAGAAGATTTGGCTATCCGGAGGAGGTTCTGCTTTATAATTATATGATGGTTGAGATAAATTGCTCGGGGATTCGCGAAACTCTCCGCTAGGGTTTGCAAGCTTGGTTCTGTAATTTTCACGTTCTGGAAAAGCCGTGAGACAAGCTGTGACGATCCTCTGGGACTTTCGGCGTTAGCTCGGAGGGTTTTACTACACGGAAGGGCACAAGCTAACATGTATTAACGTGAATTCCTGACTCTCCCTAGCTATTCGGGCTCGTTTCGGATTAGAATGTGCACTTCTAACGCCCAAGAGGCTCGGCAGAAGCCACGATTCGCTTACTTCGCTTAAACTTCCAACCAGAGACGCTTCTAAATATAAAGCAGAAAGTCGGATTTGATATCATGTCCCAGACTCTACCTTCAGTATGTACGCTCAGAGACGATTGTCGTTGCTGTATACATTCCGAGGATGACATCAATTGACCGCACCCCATGATAGTAGGGCATAGAAGCAGCACAACCTTACCTTTAAAAGTTTCTAAGAACAGGTAAGGATTGACAGCTTTATGATATAAAGTTTTAACCATAACCATTAAAAAATATTTGATGGTTCATGGAAGGTGGATGTCTTGGCATTTGCGGTTATTTGAGGGGACAAAAGGCACACGCAGTGATACAAAGGACTGCCGAACCAACCCTTGTAAGTAGTACACAAGTACATATCAGAGTGCGAAAGATTCGCCACGCGAGCAGGCGAGGGAGGCGACCAGGAGTGGTGAACACATCACGTGCCCCTTTTCGACGTTCCTTTTCACATCCGTGATGGTTGCTTTCTGCAGAACCAGATGCTCATCGCGGTAGACTTGATACGAATGCACTTCATCCGCAAGAGACCTTATTGCACAGAGTAGGCTGCGGCAGGGGGAGTTCTCAGGTGTCCAATTGGGAATCCCTGTATTGTTCCGCACGGTTTTGTTGCAAAGAACGCTGAGATTCTGAAATCCGATACACTAGGGAGGGGAAAATATCGAACACAACTGATCAAACGGAACTTAAAACGTGTGGTTGTGTCAGCCCTTCTGGGGCTGAAATAATAATATTCAGAATCCTGTACTTAGCTCCGAAGGTGAGACAGGTCTTCTCCTGTGACCGGTGTTTGACAAAAATAGCAGTACTGTAACAGTTTCACGCAAAGATATACTGTACATTTTACTGATACTGCGGGTGAAATTGTCCAAATAGTAGAACGAAAAAAAAGTAATTCGCGTCCAAAATCACACACAATTGGTTCATATAAGGGTACATGCTTAATCAACAGGCATGGGGGATACATAAGCAGTTTGTGACTGGGAAACCGTATGGTATGTGGGATGAAAGAGCTCTGTGATCCGTGACTGTATCAGCTTCAACGCTCGGTACAGCACCGGGGAGAACACAAATGTGGATAGGCGATTGAATTCGGCGAATCTCAAATCATCCACCGACAGTTCTCCTCGGGCATGACGTACCTATGATAACTGGGTCGGGTCTGTGCGCGTATCCTAGCACGTATCAGTGTTCCGTGGTTGTTGGCAATGATCCAGATTGTTTTTAACGATGATATCTACCATGGATATGATTTCCGTCGGCTAGGAACTCATACAACTTCAAACCTTAAGTTAACAGTCAACATCAATTTTATGTACTTACGCAAAATATGCATTCAGGGTCCTTTACCGAGGACCGCACGGTTCGCCCGACGGACGAAATCTTAATGCGTCGGAGTATGCAGCCGCCCAACCAAAGAAGGTCTCAGCTCTATAATAAAGTATTCGTAAATGGAGCGAGTAGACAGCGATAAGTCATTCTGATATATCAGGTGTGGTAGTTTAGATGGAGTATCATAACATGTTGAGCAGGAGAGAGGAGGTTACGTTGCGATGAAGAATTCGCGGCCCGGTATTTCCATGACATCGTCCACCAATCGACCTCAGACTATACCCGTTCTAGCTAACTTCCAACCATGAAAGTTTCAAATTGCAAGAATGAGCGATAATAATGGCTGAGAAAACAATGTATATTCGGCCCTAATTGATTACCGCCTGGCCTTTTGTCGACCTCTCGAGTGACGTATCATGATGGTTCGCTAAGGCACTTTCTAGCTCAGAGCTCTATTCATCTGACACGATGGCCGTTAGATGACGCAAGAAAGATTCAGCCTGCGCTTGTAACACTTCATGAATTTAAAAGAACCATATGACCTCTTCCATGAGTTCTTATTGACCTCCTGCATCCAAACTTGAATCGAGTTGTACTGCTACTGACTGGAGACATTTGAACATGACCCGTGATGAGCTTGGTCCATCACGCAGGAAGATTTTACCTATATCTTAGGTAGGTCATAAATTCGCCTTGAAGAAGCTCTCGCCAATTGCCTAAACAACTTGAATGTGCCATTCCTTCCCCCGTTTCAATCGCCATGTTGCGATGACGAACGGCTACCGGTAAATGTCTTAAGGTTGGCCACTGATAGGTTTCAAGGTTTAACAATGTTTAGCCGAAGTCATCATTCTCCGGTAGCTTGAATACTTCTGACGGGTAAGATGTTCAACATGTTTCCGCTGTGTTCTACCCTTCCCCCATATCCTGGGCCTTAAATACCTTCCCGCCCTTATTTCCGCCACAATCATTCATCCAACATCTGAAGCAACCACTCTCGCTTGAAGAGTTCTAACAACTACCATTATTCGAATCAAAAAGCCGAATTACGAAAGAAATCGTCAACCGAATTCGGTTAGCGCGTACGGATACCTGAAGATCTCAGAGATGACGATCCCACCCAATTCCGATAACGCGCTATCATACAGTGCCCTAATTGATGAAACAAGACGCGTATATAACCGCCAAAAGTCTTTCAGTTCACAGATCGCGGATATTAATAAGAAAATCGATGAGATTTACGGAAAACTAATGGAGATGAGGTATGTGGCGCTCGCATCGATAATGACGTCATTAGTGAAAGGCTACGGTGAGACATAGTACTAATTCGGGATTGAGTAATCACAGGACATTATTGGATGCTTCTATGACAGGAAACATCAGTGGGCCGGTGGCTTCTGTCGTGGCGCCTGAGACTGGGGATTCCGATGACAAAATGAATGCTATAGAATTGGACCACCTTGATGAATTCGTGGATACAGAATCTGTCTCGGAAGATGAAGAACCTTACGACAAAATGACGTTGGGAATTTACATTGACAAAAACGAAATCAGTGCAGCGGAATGGGGACAGCTTCCTGGATTGACGGACACAGAATTTCTGCCAGAGGATGAGCTGCCTGGCGACAAAATGAATACAATCGATATGGGGAATCTTGATGAATTGGCGGATATGGATGCCGTCTCGGAAGATGAGGAGCCTTACGAGAACATGACGTGGGGAATTTACATTGAAAAATCGGAAATAAGTGCCGCGGAATGGGGAAAGCTCACACCAGAACAACCCAGACTGCGACGTTCCAACCAATCCTCGTGCTGTTGAGTATGCATAATCCCATTTACCGGAACCATTGACGATAGTTGAACTCTCACAACAGGTAATCTGACTACATGTATTGGTGTGTTAAATTTGGCACAAGATTGACTCCTTCAGTCTTCAGACCATTATAGCTTTGCTTTCATGGATAATTGCATCCCGGTCTAGTAGCTCGAGTCAGGTGAAGGATATCAATGACTTCAGCATTGTCTAGGATTGTGAGAACTATAGGGGTTGGTGGATTTGGTATATTCCGTATTATTACATTTTCATTGGTCAGGATTATGTAATACCGCTTTTCTCAATGGGCTTTGTGTATTACTTGCAGGACTTTTACATAAATGGGAGATGCTTATGAAGCTGTACGTAGAAATTTTAATATTGACACCATACCCACCATTTCGAATGTTGGTATCATAAACTAATGTATTCTCTCTATACGTAGTAATCACCAAGCATCCGAATGCATAAACCCTCTCTCAGGGATTAGAACACAGACTCCTTAGTCGCCCAACCATTGATACTCACTGCCAGCAATATAAACCTTAATACGTAACCCTCGCACATTTTCAAAGCTCCACGCCGTGGGGAACTTGGCAAAACATTTGCCAGCTTTTAATGGGAACATAGAGGTTATTCTGGATTTTTAAATACTACGTACATCGATAAACTGCACCGGCCCAATCACACGAGCTGTGTCAGCCACCCAAACACGGGAGCTTAAACCTTGACACACAATCCATCACAAGTCCTAGCAAACAAGAATCCACAACCCGGGGTACGTTGCTTACAACCCGACGCGCCTCTTGCACATCCCTCACCGTTTCCACAATAGCTACTCTTACTGGAGCATTGACAAACTGGTTGAGCTGCATCGCCCTTGACTTCCATCTGAGAGTTCGCTTCTTCGTTCAGGTCAACAAAGATAGCTCGGGCTTGTTCCTTTCCGAAGACTTCGATAGCCGCCTCTTCGAGTGAATTGAGCTCGTCTTCAGATCTCTCGAGGGAGGTAATGAAGGAGACGGCCCAGTCGATAATGTAGGATTGATCATCAGTGAGACGATGGGAGGAGCGGTAGGCATCGAGATGGGAGAGACGGTCCTTGATACGGGTGATTGAAACCTCGGATGGAGGAAGAACAGCGGCGAGAGTTGAGGTTCCTAGAGCAAGAACGGAGAGGAGAATGGAGAACTGCATTTTGATTTGGCTTGATGGGTAACTGGGTGGTATATGAGGTGATGAATCGAATGATGGAGAATAATGATGTAGGGAGGTATTTGGAGTTCTTTTTATACACGATTCTTATCAGTTGAGAACCTGAAGAATTCTCTATATTGGTTTATCTATCTCTGTGTATTCCCGAGACCGCTGCACGGTGATCGACAGGTGCCATACTGTCACGGTGTAGTGGGAACCAAGGTCTTGGAACTGGTTTCAAGATCGGGTAAGCGGATCCCTCGTTCTCTATTTCTCACTGTTATTATATTGAATAGAGATTCAAATTGCTGCGCATTTTTTCCTCTAGCTAAAAGCGGAGGACTTGACGCGACCTGTAAGCGCGTTTCCATCCGTGTGATGCCTCATGACTTTCTTCACGGTAACCTGCATAAATCAATAATGTCCGAACCTTAAAAAATGATCGTGAAGCGAGATCTAAGGTTCTTACCTACACCATATATGAAATAACAAAAAATGATATATCATGGATACTGCGGATTTCCCGTAGGGTAGGTACTTCCGGCTTTAGTTCGTTCGGAACGGTTTGTACGAGGGTATTTGAAGAAATATTCTACAAGCACAGTCAGCAATTCGAATATCGGAAGGGTGTTTACATAAAACTTTGTTGAAATAGGGTTCTGGATTATCAATTGTGGATAAACAAATAAGATCATCCGACAAAGCCTGTATAAGCAGTATCACGGGCCCCTTGCTTATCCGGTCAAGAGGAACATAGTGGAATACTGAACCCTCGCGCAATCTCCATCACGAATACCGAACCAATACAATGCTGACAGTGGTGATATCTTGGTGTTTTAGCGCCCCTTCGAAGTGTCGGTATGGTATTTACTATTTACCCATCGTGTAAGAGGATTGATAGCGGCTGTCCTGCAGTGAATCAGGCGGTCCAGGCCACCTCGATGTTTTATATCATCTAGGCTGTGAGCCGTTGCATAAATCTTGGTATAAGACTAGACAGGGTGCGCGGATCGAGATTTGAAGTCTTATTTTCAAAAATAAGAAAATAAAAAATAAAAAATAAAAAACGAGAAGTGATATATTGTTGCCGCTGTATATAGTTGCAATTTATGGAATAAATCAACGTTGTTGATGAAGTTGGCTTCCGGAATAACGTAATAGATATTCTCATGAAGTTGAATTCTGGATTTCAACGATCACCTGATCAACCCAACCAAATCCGTTTTGTCGAAATTTTGTCAATCTTTCACCCCACAACACCAATCCCAATAATATTCAATCATATCTGGGCTTTTGCAACAACATTCGAATTAAATCCTATGCTCTTCCCCCACATAAATCAGAATACACAACTTTCCGGAATCCTCACTCCGACAACACTAAAAACCCACTACCAGAACCACCCAAAACATGTCAGCTTACCCAATGTATCGCGTCTTTAAAAAGGTTATCTATGGTAAGCCCTACACTCTACTGTATCACCGACAAGTGCTGCTGACATTTCTCCCATCGCACAACTGCAAATGCCAAGACAACTGATCTGATCTGATCAGATCTGGTTTGATATGATTTTCATTAAAGTACTCAACCCTATGGCTATGAAGTTTGCAACAAATTTCATACATCTCCGGCGGCCCTGGCTGTTACCTCAGGGTCTTTCTGGGATGCGCCCGGAGCAGAAATTATGTTTTGGTCCTGTAGTCATCCTTCTTCATCGTATTGATTTTTCTTCTCATCAATATATTGAGAGCCTTGTTGGCTCGTTGCCATGACAACTCCTTGCCATGATGTAGCAAATAACTTTCAATCCTCATGAATCAACCAGCCATCACCGGGCCATTGAACCCCCATTCTTTCTCAGCAACCTCGGGAGTTGCAGATGCTCCATTGCAATGCCTGTTACTATATCTGTTTTTATGTTTGTTGCTATCCCTGACTTATATTGGGTTCACGTGGTGCTGTACTTAAAGTATCCTACCAGTAAACACAGTACATCACTACCTTAGAAAAAGTCCCCCCTTCTCTTTCTCTTTCCCTTTCTCTTTTCTTTTTCTTCTCCTTACTTTTTATTTGTTTCATCAGACGGATTGGATTATACAGCTCCACATAGGAGATCATTAGGCAAAGTGGTAAGTGGTAAGTGTATATGATTTCAGTCACAAGAATAGAATTTGGGTTTCTTCCTTCCAAGCACCGGCCAGCATATGATGTAACAGATTAATGAATCATAGCGATACATCTGATATTAAGAAGTAATTTCATCCACTATTCTGAAATCAACGGAGGAGCTGGGTGGAAATAGGTAGATGGGAAAATAGGAGACGCCCGGTGAGAGGAATAAGGTTATCGTTATCTTGAAAGCTAAGTCGGAAATTATTGTGCCAGAGTCTGATAACCGATATTGCACACCCTGGGTGTTGTTTTACATTATAGCGGTGAGGAGAGAAGTCGGGCTACGGAAGAGAAGGTTGTAATAATATGGATATGAGGCTCTCAAATAATTTGTTGATCAGTGGCCTTGTTAGGAAGCTCCGAAAAAATTTCGTTCATGTTGAATATTGTGGGGGATTAAAGGCGGGTGAGGAGGGTAGAATATTGGGTTCTCTTTATCATTTTCTCATTGCTGAATTCCATTTACCGTTATATCTGCTATTGGTTACAACTTACCCGGTCCAGCGCTACTTATAAACCGCCGTTTCCCTGTCACTCTTTCTGCTCATCGCAACATATTTCTTTTGAAGGCTATGCGTTTAAGCGTCGTTAAGAATCCGTGAATGAAGTGCATACTCCTCATACATCGTTCATATGAGTCATGTTTTCTCTCCTCGCATCACCGTGTTTCACTTACACGTTTACATCATATGATCTATTCTGTTCAACCCTTAATCATTGTCCTACTCAATTACACTACGGAAACATGATGCAGCAACAAACGCAGTATCTATGTAAGTATACAAACAGTTTTTATTGAAAAACGTATTTTCTTGATTAAATAGACTCGAGTCAACAACTCTTTTGTGGGGATTGAATGGTACGTTAATCATCTAAGGCTGCCACTGCCACTGATCAGTCCAACTAACCGCGCTAGACACATCAGCCTCTTCCCATCCCATTGTCCCCAACCCCTGTAAATCCACACCCAGTCCCTCTTGATCCCTCAACAACCATTGATCTTGCTGGCGTATCCAGGCACCATTTTGTTGCGGTTGGTATACAATTCCTCCACCATGAGCATATCCATACTGATGTGGCTGAACCATCGGTGGTACCAAATGCTGAGTTGGCTGAGGGCTTGCCGGAAGTCCCTCCAAGGCGGTTGCTAATCCCCATCTTTTTGCCTCATCTCTCTTTCTGTCGAGAACAGCTTGTGCTTCTTCTGGAATGTCAATTTTCCATCGGCGGACAAGGATAGCGATGATAACCAAGGAACGACGAGCGACAAGCCAACATTCCCCCATTTCTTCCAGAGCCTGGCAGGATTGAATGATATCCCTATGAGCAGTCTTGGTTGGAAGATTGAGGAGATGGATGGTAGCCGCAGTGTGAATGAAGTACCCGGCAACATTACAAATCTGTCTAAGCTTGTAACGATGTTTATAGAAACGCAGATATTTGGAGATTGTGTTTGCTGCGCCGAGACATGCTTTTCTTGGGTCAAGGTGGGACAATGGAGAAGCGTTATTGTTGTTGGCTGCGTTAGCTGAAAATTTTAAGAACGGGCGGAAGAGATGGATGTAGAGCGTTTGGTGGAACATATGCATAAGTAACGTGCTCGGTAGACTTCCTCCGCGGGCATCTAGCTCTGCGGGGAGCTTTTTGCGCCATTCTTCAAGCCGGTTAAAGAGTTCACTCAGCTTTTTAAATTCGGAGTTAATGGTAGATTTCGTGGGGAGCTTGGGACTAGGTTGAGATGCTGGGTTTGGATTGTAAAAGGTGAGGAGAATATCGTTGGAAATCTCACAGAGGAGAGATATTTGGAGGCTTATGGCACGGATACGTCCAGGTTGCTGATCGTCTAAGTTGGCGCCTTCGTCGCTGTAAGGCATCCAGTTATCGGAATCTTCATTGGGAAAGACTTCGACTTTGGGAACGGTAACCATTGCCGAAGGTAGTTGCGGCATGCGGCCCATGTAGAGACTCCAACACCTAAATTGTTAAGAGGGAATCAAAAAAAAGTTGTAAGGGTGTAATACTTATCAAAAAGAAAGCAACCCCAGAAAGTTATCCTGCGCGCATCAAGCTCAAGATGATCCATTTTGTTTCCCAGTTCTTCAGGATTTAGGTGCAAACCCAAATCCATGGCCATGCGGAAACTCATCCCAGAGTAAACCCATCCTCTCGCTTCACGTCCACAACCAGCCTCTCGTACACTCATCAACGCCAATGCTTGTACGGTCGTTAAGCGGGGGTTTTCATGCTCGTCGTTTTCAAAAATCAAGCGCTTTGCCTCACGAAAGAAATGATCTCCTGCCGTTGTCGGGTCCTTCGGGTTGGCCCGCGCTCCTTCCCAGCTAGTAAAATGACATCCTAAGGCCAACATTATATTGACAAGTAGTGGCGTACAATAGACAATATGTCCAGGCTTAGGTTCTTGTGGGCCACGGTGAAAGTCCCGAAGAAAGGGTGCTTTTGAGAGAGTTGTGAAAAAAGGATAATGATACGTAAAATACAAGTTCTAAGCCTACGTCAGCAAAAATAGTTAGTGGAGAAATATGTCGCCTACCATCAAGTGTGAGATCAAATCTCTGTCATGCGTTACATTTGTCCATGATGAAATTAGAAAATCATTGGAATTTGGCATTGTCGATGGCCCAGGCTTATCGTCCTCCCTAACGTCGTTTTCCGATGGCGGTAAAAGCATCAGGTTAGAGGTTGCACCGATAAATCGTACCTGTCCACCTTCTTCCAAACGCAAAGCACCCATCTTACTACTTAGGGTTGTTTCTAAAGATGGCGGCTCTTCTCCATCCTCTTGTCCCCAGAGTGCGCTGCCTTGTGATGCAGGCGAGTCACCTTCCATCGCACTCTGGTCATTTTGATCCGTCGATTGTCGTTGCTCCTCAACGATGCGTTCCGCAAGACCCTCTAAAGAGTCGCACGATCGGATTTCTCTTACAAGTTCGAAAGCTTTATCTTCGGGAAACTGGAGCCGTTTTCCGGATGTCAGCCCAGCAACATCTGTAACAAGTGTCCAGGAGCGGTGGGTGGCACATTTAAAAGAGCTTCTAGCAAAGTCTGCAGAGTTCCGTTCTGTGTCTTCAGGTTATCAATATCCTTCTTGTAGAAACCCTTGCGACGATGGTCGCTGTTGAGGTCGTAGACGCATTCGGTATGGTAGACTGAAGAGCAGGCAGCACAAGACGGTTGTTTGCCATCGCACTGTGAAATGTCAGCTTCGCTATGACACATTTGTAGAACAAGTGTATAAACTTTTGATTTGCGTTTGCGACAAGAGATACAGGCGCTGCTGACACAACGACGTTTGATAGGCCTAGATGCATCATTGATTTTGTCGCGACCAGTCTTCCCACCTCTGTTTGCCTTTGCGGTCGGCGAGTTTGCAACTGATGGAGACTCCGAGGTTGCCATTTCGGTAGGTCGTGCGGGCGTTCCCGACGCTCACCGGGGGTGCACAGTATGAACTGGGTTCTAACGCGCACTGGTTTCTGTCGCCTGTTCAATATGAATTGTGAATAACGCACGCGCTATGCCCCGATTTCAACGATATGGTAAGGCTAACAGCTATGATGCAGCGAAATGCTGGGTCTAGGGCGAAATGGTGGCAGTCGGCAAGGAGTCGGTCAGAGTGCCTGCTGGTGAAGGCTTTTGTGGTGGGATGAAAACAATTGCCGAGTGGATGCTGAGAAATACTCAGCCTGTGGATTGACTTCGGGGGTTACTTTTCTGCCTCCACTGGAATATTTGGCGGCGACGGAGGACGGTGGAGAATGTGGCTCAGGTTAGTGGGGGAAGGAGTGGGGGTGAACGGTTGGCGGCGGCGATGTCTCTGCTACTCGCACACGTAGCGACCGGGCTGAGTGGCTGTTTGAGCTGAAATTTGTGAGAAGAGCCGAACGCGTCGGTATTTTGGCTGGATGGCGAAGTTCCCTCGGTGAGGTGGTGATGCTGCTTTACGGAGATTCGCTTGAACACCCAACAGCAAGTGTCACCTGGAGAAGGGTAGCGGGCACGTGAATCGCGTGGGGTGCGAAAAACGCTAGGACCAAAGCCGCTAGCCCGCAAAGACGCAGTAAAGAAGCGTAGACGCCTGGCGAGAGATGCGATAAGAAGATGCCATGATGATCAGAAACACCCAGATCCGCTGCTTCATCAATGACAGCGGAAAAAATTGTCCATGTCCCGGAGATAGCCGTAATTCGATATAGAAAACCCTTGCTATAAGACTACCGCATGTAAGAACAATACCATACCTGACCAGAAAGTGTTCATAGGAAATCAGAATATAAATGACCTAGACAAATATTCTCACGAATCCATGGCTCTTCCCACGGGTGACCGGATTGTAGAAAATTGTTCGGCATGAGACGGGATGCATTAACTTTCAGCATCTCATTTTTCTTGGCTCCAATCCAGTGCTTATTCGTAGAATTTCCAAGCACTTCCCTGTGACTGTGTGGATGTTATTACGTACAGGTTTTCCTTGTAGAATGACCAGGAAGTTTTGGTTGCAGCGTGTTCAACCGTAATTGACCACCTTAAATCGAACATATAAGGATGATCCTCAATCATGGTTAGAACCATCGGATAAGGTTCAGTTTTCGTCCCAGGATATTTAGACGTTGTTGATGACCGTGAACAGCCGCGAATGACGACATAACAGACTGGGAGGTAACCGCATAGCCGCGCTTGGTACTCGGGCCTATTATCGATACACGAGTTCAACGTGTGCGAAGCATAGCACACATCGCTAAACTCGGTAAGGACAATTGATATGCTAGCAACCGCCTAAGCATATTTGTGCAGCATGTGACGAAATGGCGTCAACGCCATTAAGCCTTCTAACCAATTAATAGAGAGACATTTGAGATACATAAACTCAAATCAATGGTGCAGTGACTACCGCCAGCATCGAATTACCTGATATGAGTTGCTAACTCGGGGAAATCAATGAGGAAGATTTTTGCGAGGTGCAAAGTTCCACCATCTGCAGTGGCTTCCGCACTTGTGTAGAGGAATTAACATTTAAGTCCAATGCTGGAAAATCCACCTTCGGTATGAGGGATGAGCTGCGGAAGGGCTCCTCCGATTGGAGTGATGGTTCAAAGGAATAATCTCATTTTCAGTACTCGTAGAGCATCAGGCGGTGGAGAATATGAGCAGCAAAAGTGTTGAGGCCCGACCGTCATATTTGTCCTTTGGGTAATGTTAGGGCCTGTAATTGATACGCGAGAGCGAGCAAACCAGCTTTCTACAATCAGGTGTTAGTTTGAATCGTAGAGTACGCGGAAGGAAAGATTTTAACCCGAACTCAACCGGAAGACATCCGCAGATTAAAACACTTGAATAAGGAGCTTTATACTGTCTGGGGGAATTTTCTTTCACTCGTATGAAACCCCGAATCGGTATCAGTAGAAAGCATGGGCCTTTAAATCCGCGTTTACGGTTATTTTGGCCTGTAAGCCAGCAAAGATCGCGCTTGTGTACGACAGGAGTTCAACAGAAGTTGCGGGCATATTGTATGGAGGTGGAGAATCGCGAAGCGGAAGCAAAGCAAAGATCAGGTGGAGCACCGGGGTAAGCAGGGTTTTCGAAGATGGAGATGGAGGACAGAAGTAAAATTTGGCCGGCAGTGCACAGTTACTACAGTATGAAAGATACTGGCCGCTTATCTGGCTTGGTAAGAGACGAACAATTCCCTTAAGATCGTGAGACAAGCGAGGTTACTTTAACATCCATCGCCGAGTCGGGATCTTCACTTCAGCCCATCCCATCACATCATCGAGCACTTCCGCGGAGTATAAAAGCTGTTTCGTTTCTGTTTGTTTCTCCAGATTTTGACTGGAGAATACTTATTCATTTACTGTTGTTTCTCAGGATTTTAACTGGAGAATGCCTATTCAACTCCTTCGACCACGGGCTCTGGTGTTTTCCAGGATTCGTCCGCCGAAACAGCATACCAATCACAATTAAAATCCCGTCAGACAGCGAACTCAGCAGGAGATCACTGGATTGACTGGCTTTATTCTATGTACGAGGAGCAGTTGTACCGTGAGCAAACCATATGTCTCAATCTTCTCTGAAGATTGAGGAGACGAGACTTGGCGCAAAAAGTCGAAACCTGAGCCCTAAAACCTTGGGTAAGTTTCACCCGGGGGTTCGGTCGCAGTACCGCGATTTAATGACATGTCAGCACAATATGATTGCCTTCTTTATTCCGAAGCTCAAGCTGACTCCATGATTGGCTTTCACCAGTTCATGTCTAGAAGAATGAAATTGACTGCCAATTAGAACATTTTAATCCCCCCACTTTGTCCCGGAACCATGTAACGAGTTGTTTGTCGCAGATACCGTCAACCATCGCTACGCGCCGCAATCCTGCATGTCCGCGGAATAATTTCCGCGAGATTCCACAACTGCGGGTCCGGATAAAACGCAAAGGATACCAAGTTCTTGGGATATGTTGCTTCACTGGTTTTCTTGGCCAAACAGGGAGATCTCCATGACGACGGAACAGTGGACAAAGACCATCTTAGGAAAACGGGCCCCTTGCTACAAACTTCATCAATGCCAACACATTCAGTCACCACCCATCACCACGAATCGTTGATGATATATCACGTGGCACCATTCGATACGCCGAAAGATCCCCTTCAATCCTGATGCATAAATGGACTGGGAAAAACCAACAAGCTGAGAAAAGCCACCTTAAGCCGATGATAGCGGTTAAGCTTTTCGAATAATGCCAATCCTATTGTGATGGAGCTTTCTGGTTTACAGAAGGACTCGGTATCTAACAAAGAACAATTTTAATATCTCGAAAAATGCGAAGCAAGTTGCGTTTCAAACGGAACGTGCTAGATACGTCACGCTACACTAGCTTGCGAATCTTCGGAGGAACCCCACCAACCCATCAAGAACATCTTCATAGAACATCGTTATTGAGATGTCTCAGAATTTGAGCTGGCCAAACTTCATGATATGTCAAGATAGTGTTGGTAAATGTAGAGTACCTTTCATGATGGAATAGCTTGGAAAACTAATCATAATTTCTTCAGTTTCTTTGACCAACAAATTCTTTTTTCATTAACCAACTTTTTCATGATTGGTCCCGGATGAATTCTCTCTTGTCCGTGTCCGGTCCATGGCCGAGCATGCAGCCAGCCAACTGAAAGCAAGCGAAAACAAGCCGCTGGTTACCAGTGTTCTCTCCCCATGGTTGGGATGATAGGCGCTCCCCCAAATGGGATTCCTTCGGGCCCAACCTTCATGGCGCAACTTACATCTCCTTTCTCATTGGCGACCGATTGATGATAGCGCGATCTACAGAATCCCTACGTATCGACGCGGCGGTTCCCTTCGCTGGTCTGCAGCGCTGAGCGCTCTAGGGCCTGTAGCTCAAGTTGTCAACCAGATCCCTGGCCAATCTAGCCGGCTTTCCCTAGACCAAAAGAGGCGGGTACAACCTCTACTATTTCCCCGAGTGCGGGGTCTCGCTCACAATTACACAACCGCCGTAAACTTCGATTATCTTTCATTTTCGTTTGTGGGGAAGGAATCTTGTTTTTGTTTAAGGTCAACAACAAAATGGTGCATCGCAATGGACAGCAAGAGGTGATTGAAGTTGACCCAGCAGTGGTATGTTCATTCGAGAAGGAGAAGAAGAAGCTTTATCCTCCCTTCTTACCCGGTTTCCTGAGTTTCAATCAGGAGTTCCAGAAAGCTAACAACTGCTCTGCGCGTCTACGGTAAAGCTTGAAAATCGCCATCTCAACGACTATGCAGCATCCGGGTACGTAGAAAATATCGGACAACGAAAAAAACAACGCGAGCGCACAGAATCCAATGCCTCGGACTTTCTCAAGCTTGTAGATCATGGTTATTCTAACTTTGGTGTAGAACCGCATCTTTATGTTCCTCCGTCAACTCTTACATTCTCGAGAATGGCCGGCGATACAGCACCTACTTTGGAGTGGATAGGAATCCTTTGCCAGTAGATGAGCTGGAGCAAGATCGGTACGCGTTTTTGGTGTTTCTTAGAAGCTCTCACTGATGGATACGAATTGGAAGCTTGGATATGCATCATGAGACTATGCTACAGCTTCTAGATTACAAACTTTACCTTGCCCCTATCGAGGATCCGAAGACAATCATCGATATCGGCACTGGAACGGGAATTTGGGCAATTGATATGGCGGACACGTTCCCCGACTCTGAAGTAATCGGAGTCGACTTGAGGTAGCTTCCATATTTCCCTTGAAGCTCTCGTTGAAGCTCTTACTGATCTCCACAGTCCTATACAACCAGTATGGTGAATACAGCCTTACCCCTGAATCCAAGTGGCAGTTATTAACAGGTTGCTGTACGATGTAGGGTACCTCCCAACTGGTAAGCCATCCGGTTACAAAGTGCAACTTTCCGTGCAGCTAAACAAGGCAGCAAATTTGAAGTAGACGATGCAGAAGAAGAATGGCCATATCCTGATAACTATTTCGACTTTGTCCATTTACGAAATATTACACAAGGAATAACTGACTGGCCAAAACTGATGGCAGAAGTATATCGGTACGTGTCCTTTTTTTTTCTTCTTTTCTTTCCTAGTTACGGCATTTCCCTCAAGGTAATTCTAACCGAGGATTAGGTGCACGAAACCCGGCGGCTGGGTAGAACTGGCCGAGCTCGGAGCGATCGCCCATTGCGACGACGGCACAATGACAGAAGATAACCCAATAAACATCTACTTTCAGCATCTGGATAAAGCCCTGAAAATAATGGGTCGGCCCGCAGGAAATCCTGAAACTATGGCTTCTCATCTACAAAAAGCTGGCTTTATTAATCTTGGAGGGGATGAGAAAAAACAGCCACTTGGGCCATGGCCAAAAGACCCACGGTTGAAGAATATCGGAGCTATGGTTCTCCTCAATACTGAAAGTGGTGGGACCTCCAATTCTCGAGTTTGAAATGGCTGGCAAGAGGGAGAAAAAAAAAAACAAAAGAAAAAAAAAGAACCAAGGCTAATGCGCGTGAAGGTTTTCATTCATATGGAATGGCTGTGTTCACAAGAGTGCTCGGTCTTCACACTGATCATGCAGATCGATTATGTGCGGACGCATTTAATGCTGCTAAGAATAAAAATAACCATATTTATAATATGTTGTGAGTTTTTTATTTTTTTTTTATTTTCATTCCACAATCGAAAAAAATTTAATGACAGAAGCTAAAAATCACGCGCTAGCTACGTTTGTTACGGTCGGAAACCCGAGGAGAACGCAGAATCAAAAGAGGCGAAGGGAAAAGAGAAAGAAAAGCCGACGGAGCCATTACAAGCGCACAAAGATGATGAGCGAGATGATCGTGGTGCAGTTGATGATGGGGAAGCTAAGAAAGAAGAGTAATGATGCTAGATATACCATCAGGTTCAAATTGACTGTGGATCATTTAATTTTTTTGTCATTTTTTTGTTTTTTTTTTTGGCGGCGGCGAAAATTCGTCTGGCCATTGGTTAAATCGCCCAAACTCCCGGGTTAAACTAAGGGCCCTGAGACTTGCATACATAGACGTTTATGACTCGCTACCGAAGCGGTGGGGGCTAAGCGGGACGCTTCGGGACGCTTGCTTGAAAAGAATTTGATGAAACACAGGGAATAGTGAGGAGGGGGGTGGTGGGGGGCCAGGGTGGTGGGGTGGTGAACGGAATGGTAAATTGTAGATGGCAAAATGGTACATTCCGTGTTTTTATTTTGCTTTCTTGCTACAAGTTGCTCTTGTGCTCACATGGGGACTATGGCGTGCCATATCGCTTCTATTTTGCGATGGATTTAATCCTACTTTGATTTCATACGCATCTCTGTGGCGGTCTTTTGGAACCATAACAACTTTTAACCAACCAACTTTCAATCCGGAGTCTCTGGAAATCAACCAGCCTCATAATCCAGCCGTTTGAAAAGATGGTCTGGGCCTACCGTAGTCGCCGTAATCGCAGTAGTCGGAAGACAAGCTTTCGACTTTGCTCAAGCAGGAAAAAGAAGAAAATTTGCGTCTGAGAGTATAGTATATTTATGGCGTAATGTTAATCAAGACACGTCCAAGTCCAGGTTTGAGGTGCCTCAACTCTTTTATCCTTTCTATGCAACTGCGTTGGACAGCTTGCTTTGTGTACCCCGACTTGAGCTGGTGGAGTTACGTTGTTGTACTATGTTGGACTGTCATGGTACTTTGTATTTATTGTGGCACCATACTAAGAACCTGATGGAATAAAATCCCAACCTTGCCCCCATATGTATCATCTTCACCCTTAAGCGCCCTTGGCCATGATTCAACATCATCTAAACCTAACCCTGGATGCTGGGAAAAGTGCACTTTTTTGTTTGTATATCTGAACAAAATAAAGATTGATGGGAAAGTCCTGTGGTGTATTTAGGGAAAGGGTATACATGCTAAGCGGTTATGAGGTTGAAAGAGAGATGGAGAGATGGAGAGAATTGATGAGCGGGGTTTGCCGCTTCATGAGATATCATTTATGTTACAATTAGAAGATATTTGCACCTTCCAATTCTGAAGACTGAAGTACAACTCGCGGCTAATGTTACCATCACAGTGTATGAAGAGTCACAAACGCACCCTGTCTTCCACTGCTTTGGTTGGCTGCTGAACATGAGTTAGTGAGGAAATCGATCATGTAATCATTGTATCCGCATATAGAACTTGCCTTTGTGCAGCCTGTTATGTAAATCCACAATGTACATACTTTACTTGTAAGCTGTAACCACCTTTTCGTTTTCTAACACAATACTGGCCAGTATGCATATATCAATGCGTAAGCTGTGCAGACCCATTGAGGATTCTGAGCGCACGATGCCCAAATATAACGATTGATGAAGCCCGACGTCTTGAACATAAAACTGCAGGTATTCGAGAACATGACCGTCCGCGCCTATTACCCCACAATCTGAGATATACCTGTGATATCTTCAGGCCCAGGTTGACTGACCGCCGACCGGATGCAGCAGGATGAAGTCTCTACCTTCGGTAATCCTATGGATGGCATTGGATGCTCAGTATGTTGTTAATCCCATGGCATGGCTAACCTTGTCCGAAACACCCTGCCAATGGAATTTTGTTCCAGAATTCTGTTTCTACCTCCCGAGTTTTATATTCCTGTCTCATGTAGCCACATTCTAACATACAGTTTCCGGATTCACTGAGTGCATATGATATCCTCTCAAAATCTTGAACGCATAGATGATAATCTAGTCAGCCAGAATTCATGTAGAGAGATCAAAGAGCCACTTTACTCGAGGAGAATTGGCTCATGATAACTGAATACAATTTGTGTTTACTAAAGCAAAGTGACGCGACTTATCCCAGGTATCCGAAGGATGTGTGTATGGCTCGAGATAGCGTACGAACCTCAAAGTCATTTTTAAAGTGAGCAAGCATATATAGTAGTTGAAGACGATCAAGCTAACATCAGAATGATCAAGTCAAGAAGAGTATGGAATATACAAGTCTTAAGAAGTGACGGGATATCTCGTCTTGTTGGGATTCAGTCCCGCCCAGTCTCATTAAGCCCAATCCCCGAGCTCTTGTCTCGAGTCTCTTGTCTCGTGTGCATCCCGAAGTCCAATCCCAGTCCATCCGACATCTAACTTGTATATAAGCATCTGTTATCGAGAACCGTTCGCACAGTGATGAAGCTACCAAAAATTTAATACAACTCAAAAACAGACCACTCAGCTTTGACATCCTAGTCACGGACTCACGGCATCTTGCTCAAGCCTCAGTTTTCCAAGAGCACATTGTCCGTTACAAAATGGCAAATTATATGATAAGCCTTATGTTCATTACTAACGTGTGGAAGCATGTATCCTTGATAGATGAGGTATCCTATGGCAAAAAACAGGCTGTCCCACAGTGAGTTGTCGAGTCACTTTCCATGATACAACCCCGATGGGGACGATTAAGATTTGTTCAACCCCCCATAGGTTGAATACGCGTCAGGCAGGACACCCCGTCACGTACTCTTTTTTCTCCTTTCCTCCTCTCATTCCTACACCCGCATCTTCTTCAGAGTCACACACCCGCATCCCTTTTTCAACTCCACACCTGCATCTTCTGCATAGCTATTCTAAAGTTATCATCATTAGGTAAGTAATGAATAACTTTGAAACTGTTCTACCGGTAATCCGTAGTTACTAGGCATTATTTATTCGGGACAGATTACTTTCCTTTAGATAGAGCAAGATGGAATCTTCGCCCCCTTCTCACGAGATTACCAACCTTCCATCCGCTGATCCTATCGTGCCTGCCGTGCTCCCTCCTTCTCCGGTCCCTTTCCTGTTCATGCCCCCCGCTCCTTGCATGGAACCAGTTGCACCAACCGCTGTGGTGTCCGTTCCTTCAGGTGCTGTTGCTCCTAAAGGCATTGTTTCACCTTCGTCGCTTCCATCCACCCTATCGGACGACCATCGCGTCGATATGCCGGCAACAAAGGCTCCGGATGCCCTTAGCACCACCGACAAAATCCAACCTGCTGGCACTCCTGGAGTTGAGCCTGCTGCTTCCTTGGGCTCAGACTCAATGAGCCAGTCGTCCGTTATCACTTCTGCTGCTGCTCCCTCCGCTGCGGCTGGTCTACCATCTCCGGATTCTTCTGCCCCAAGCCCCGCTATTGTTTGCTCAGTTTCTGGGTGGGTCGTCCCAGATGTCCAGCTTGCGAGGGCTTTCATGGGCGATGATTACTGGAGTATTGTAGACTCGGTAATCTCAGATGAAACTTCCAGAGCATTCAGGAACTGGGACGAACCAGTCCCTGCGGTTGCAGTCCACCTACAGGACTGGTTGTACAAAGTGAGTCTTATTTTTACTTCTTGATGATTTGTGTGGAGGATGATACTAATATTGGCGGTGAATAGACTGGATATATTGATTATGAAGACATCATGCTCTTGGGGGAGGACGAGAATTGATAGTCCAGTTTGATATATCCATGTAGTGAAAAGGTCTTTGTTGTGGGATATTTGCAGTCCCGGTTTCTCTTACGGGTTGGCTGGGGGGGGGGGGGGGTATTGTTTTTCAAAGCCAGTATTTGTTTTACGAATTTTTTGTTCTGGAGGCCAATTATGTTAGTTTCTATGTTGTGAATCATGGGTGGATAGCGTTCGTTGACGCTTTGCGTCTTCGGGGTCTTATTTGTTTTTTTCATGGAATGAGCACTCTTATTTGTTAACAGAGCGGATCAACTCTCACCACCTACCGAACTATCTACATTGCAATCTCTTTTGTCAAAGACAAATTTAGGCCTGCTTATGTGACCACGATTAGACTACACACGCCCTCGATGGAAATGTATAATCACGGTTGCGGCACGTGAACAGTCTGACTAGACACAGTCTATCACTCGCTTCTTTCGACTTCAAGAATTGTGCATGGTTTTTGTCTTGGTATTGTAGGCGGAGCCAATTTTTGGATACTGTAGCGGTGATGGCAAAATAAAATCAGCTCTGAAGATCATGAAAGAATGGGATTAGCGGTTCTGGTAGCGAGTTAGGACCCTGAGTGGCATTCACATTGCAGTGTCGAAGCAGTGGCCAAAGTCATTGTCTTGGCTATGGGACATGCTCTGGCGAGAACTTTGTCATCAGCAATCTTGTACATAAAGCAATCCATAAAGCGTCACACAATTCTGGTTCCAATATAGCCGTGCACGATTCTGTGTTCTCGGGTTTGGATATCTGAGTTTCCATACGAGCACCGTGCATGAGGTGCGCAGCCTATGCTTGGTACTCCGGTTGAGTGAAGCAGCAAGTATAAGATCTACGGAGAGGTATGGAAATTGAATGTTAACAACGGCTCCGGTATTGTTTGTTAATTGTCATGGTCCTTTTGTCCATTGTACATGTATTTTGCTCTGGTATTTGTACACTCATGGATATGTGAGTCATCAAGTTGAGGGATATCTGAGCAAATCAGAAATAAAATGCGAGATTTAGATGTATAGAGTAAATCGAACATTCCTAAAATATTCTCGGAATATACAAATCCAATAGAAAAATGAGACTCACTTTGACACTAGGAGTGGTCGAACGATGATCCATGATCGAACCTCACGAGTGGCGACTCCAGCATTCTCGGCCCCTTATGACTTGAATATGTTCCTGGTACAAAAGCCCGCCAGAGGCCATTTCTTTCCCATCCTTCCTCCAGCTCCCACACCGCAATTTGCTTCATCATCACAACCGCAATAATGATTCATCAAGCCTACTGAGGCATATCCCCATCATCTCCGGATACTCCGAGTAAGTCTCTCCATCATTTCTTCAGAAAACTGGCAGGCGTCTATAATGGCTTGCGCGATCTGAGATAGTATTTCTTGTCATCACCAGCAATTGAAGGCTACAGAGCCTGGCCACTGGGCCCAAAGGGTGAACGACCGTAGTTAGGTCTTAGCCGTCAGTAGGAATGCTAGAAACCTCGTCGAATTCCTCAAAATAAGCGTTCCTCCGGCATTTGCTTTCTACATATTTGTTGTTGGTGAAGGAGACGTTTTACTAAAATGATCATTAGATATTCTATCCAACCATTGGACCTCGATGATCAATTCTGCAGAGCACCAGTTGTACGACTTATCCGGTATGCGACGATGGATAAGAATGTTTGCCGATTTTGTCACTACTCTGGGAGATCTCACCGCCTCTATCCAACCATGGACATCCATCTTAGAGGCGGATGTTTGATCCGTACTCAGTACACTGAAGTCCTTGGGGCTGTCTACGAGACTTGGGGGGCTGAAATCAATCTGGAGTGACAAGTTCAAACCCTCTGAATCCGTTTACGGAATGGGCAAAGTTGTTGGACTCCTCCTCTGCTACTGCGCCTTCCAATGCTAGCCAACATTCGTTCCGGACATCATCCACATCTTGGAATCAAAGCCGCCTCTTTCGCTGACTGATTCGTCGCCGCTTCGACAACCCATACTATCAGGTACGCAGCTCACGATTTTTCAACTCTTGTATGTATAATGCGTGCTCATTATCAGCTAGCTCGCTCCTCAACCCTGATTTTCCGATTTCTCGCGGTGACAATGGAATATTCCAGCTTCGTCAACTGCAACAACGTTGGCCTCCGTTCCCCGTCACCTGAAATGCCTATCGAACCCATCTTGTCTTCTAGGATTCCTGCAGAGCCTGTTACTTCTGCACTTGCTCCAATGTTTCCTGCAGCTGGGTCTAGTGGCCTCACTCCAGCCGCTGTTATTCCTCCCGAGGCCACCGGAGTTCCTGGTTCTGTTGTCGGTTCCGAGGCTGCTACTTCTTCCGTTTCTGTTGCTTCTTCTGGAGCTGCGATTCCTCCAGCTCTGCTACAATCGACGCTTACCGACTACCACCGCATCAGCTCGCCGGCTCCTGCCCACGGTTTGCCTGTTGTCTCCATTGATGAGGAGCAAAGCCTTCTCACCAACCTCTCCTCGCATTCCTCTCTGCAGCGTGACATCACAATCCGACCCTTCGCCTTCATGGCAGCCCTGCCTACGGCGGCCGAAGTGGTTCAGATTTGCGAAGTCCCAGAGACCTTGTATGGCCGTTTGAAGCTCGAGATGTATCCCATTCCGGTTCAGAAAAGAGCAGTGATGAGGATGTGGCGAGTGTTCCATTGGAACTGGAACAACGAGGCAGATGTGAGGAAGTTCGTGTCGAAGAGACTTGGAGAACGGTTCCACCAGAGCAAGCGGGCTGCAGACAAGAAGATGGCAAAGTTGGCAGCAGGGAGTATTGCTAATGCAGGTACTACTGTTCCTGATGCTTCGGTTGCCCTCACTACTACAACCAACTTTCTTCCCAACGACGCCAGCCCTCCTGCTCTCGCTGATGCTTCGTCTTCCGATTGCTCTGGTCCTTTACCGGAAGCTGTCGCCTCCGCCGATCTACTACCACCGGATTCTGCTGCTGTCGCTGATGTTTCGTCTTCCGATTGTTCTAGTCCCTTGGCTACCGCTGCCACTGTTGCGAGTGCTCCTTCCTCCGAGTCTTCTGCTTCAATCGCCCCTATGACTTGCCCAGTTACTGGTTGGGTCGTCCCAGATGTCCATCTCGCGAGGGCTTTCATGGGCGATGACTACTGGGGCATTGTAGACTCAGTCATCTCAGATGAAACTTCGAGAGCATTCAGAAACTGGGACGAACCAGTCCCGGCGGTTGCAGTGCATCTACAGGACTGGATGTACAAGGTAAGTCTTATTCTTATTTCTTGATAATTGTCTGTGTGGAGCATGATACTAATGTTGGCGGTTAATAGACGGGGTTCATCGATTACGAAGATATCATGCTCTTGGAGGAGGACGAGCATTGATAAACCTGTTCGATACTGATATGGTGAAAAAGTCTGTGGTGGGGTGTTTGCAGTCCCAGTTTCTCTGATGGGTTGGCGATGGAGGTGTTTATTTTTTCATGTCCAGTAATTGTGTTGTGAATGTTCTGTTCTAGATGCCAATTCTATCAGGTTTATGTTTGAATCATGGGTCGGTAGCGTTCGTTAAAGTTTTGCGTCCTCAGGGCCTTATTTGTTTTTTTTTTTTTACGAAATGAGCACTCTTGTTTTTTAATAGAGCGGATCAACTCAGGCTACCTACCGCACTATGTATATTCTAATCTCTTTTCACGAATATGAATATAGGCCTTCTTATGTGTCCATGCTTAGTCTACAGATGTACTCGATAGAAGTGGATAATCGTGGTTGCGGAACGTGTCATGCTCCTAGAGTCAGATGATGAGCATTGATTATCGATGGGGTAGAAGGGCTGGATGTGCAAAGTTAGTCCTATTCTTACTGATTGATAATTCTTGTGGAGAATTATACTACTGTTGGCGGTTGATAGACCGGATTTATTAATTATGAAGACGTTATGCTTTTAGAGGATGATGATGAGCAATAATGGACTGATGCTTCATGCGTGTTGGGTGCTTGTGGGTTCTCGATGGTGAACGGGGAAGACAGCTGAATTGACGGTGAGATTCATATTTACAAGTGTGTGCATAGGTTGCATAATAAACTTGAATTCATCAATATATACCCGAAATGAACCGAAATAACTCGAACGGCTGAACCCGAAAGTAGAGATATGAGTAGATCGAAGAGCACATTGTCGTTGAGATAGGGACAAAATGACTGAGCGGAATCCATAGTACATTCAACCCTCTTGATATGGTGGCATCTTGCAGGCTTTACCGGATATCAATGCCAGGCTTTTCGGTTCGTGGGGCGCTTCCCCGTTGTCCTAGGCCCTGGAACTTACGTTGCCGTTACCCCCAAAAAATTGAAACATGCCGCCTATGTACAGATCTCGCTGTCTAGCAATAAAGGAAACGCGGCAAACATCTCAGCAAATCCTCAACACTACACCAGGCTTTATAGCACACCTCTCCGGCAGCCCGAATGTGGTTGGAGAATCGAAGAATCCACATAATTTTACACTTACAAGCAGACTGGACACTGGAGCTCTTAGAGCTTCGTCACGATCAACCGTCATCATGTGCAGAACTGCTGTTTCATGAATAAGTGCTCGTCTTTGATCCGGAGGACAGTATTCGCTGAAATGACAGTCTTTAAGAACTCAAGTAGTAGGGCTCCCACACGCGAAGCAATAAGATCGGTACTCCGAACACTGCCACGTGCAGTCCTGCGTCCGATTTCGCGTTTGTCACCACAACCATATTGACGATAAGTGACAGCAGATATATATATATCATCAGTCTATGTATTGCCATATACAACGTATTTATCTCGCACTCGTACTCGTTCCAACCTTCTCGCTCGCAAATCATTCGTCCTTACTCACGTCTCCCAACGGCCAAACCTACTCTCGACAGTAACGCCCATTCAATCGCGGTAGTTTTGAATTTGTGTACGATTTCGGAAAGAGACATGATTTTACCCCTTTCTCCAACGAATTTCTTTATCGAACCTCCCAAAACTAATGATATCACCAATGCAGCATTATTTACATAATGCCTCAACTGACCCCCACGCACGTAACGGCTATCGCAAACGGATAAAGTAGGGCGCGACAAAGCTAACTTTCCCCCACGCGGCGTCACTACGGATTAAGTATATGTAACGCGGAATTGTTGTGTTCATCGTCGATGGATACTTTCATGATCGAGCTGAAAATCTGGCATAACTGGAGTAACTGTGTGTAGGAGCTGATCAATATCCAGATAGTTTTCGAATCAAGTTTTTTCATGCGACGGAACATTACCTGGAAATAGCTGTTTTGAATAGAGGCATCGCGCGATCATAACGTCTCGTCATCGACGCGGTTGATATTTTTGCAACGATATAACGGATACTTTTTGAGATAACTCATAGTTTCATCAAAAAGTTGACAGGTTGATAGTTTCATAATCAGAGTTTCGCATGCTCGATATGTACAAATCTTATTTCCACGTTCTTCCGGTTTCGGCAATTATGCAGATGGAAGATGTTAAACCTGCATCATCGATGTTTCTGAACTACGAAGGCACCCTACCTAACCGCCATAACGAAACTCTGACGGTTGATGTAGCGAAACACAAGGGGAAGAATCTTCAGCTACAGTTAACTTTTGTTTTGAGTATTTATAGATACCAGTGCCGGAATAGAAATATACATTTCGGTAACTTTCCCACTCGACGGAACACTGCCGATCGCGGGTTCTGGGGCTGTACAGAGTGAACACGGATCCAGAAACCAAAGGAACTGATTTATCTATTACGAATATGTATCGAATGGTGCTATTCATGATTATTCTCCAACGGCCCGGACTATAACAATAATTTGGGAGTTATTGCATTGACAAGTGAAACAATCTCTCTTGTGGCACGATAATGCAACGTGGCTCTGAGGCAGAAAGATAGCCTTTGAAATAAGGTGTAGGTATCTGTTAGGTATCTATCATACCATGAATTGCTCAAGCACAAGCAAGCCAAGAATCCGTTAACGGGTTCGTTGCACTGGTGCTCCGTCTTGGACTGCGGGCCGCAGATGCTGGCGAACTACATTCTCTGGGATTGAAGCTTAAATAATTGCCGCAGAAACTCACTGAATAAACTTAGATCCTAGATAAACGTTATTCGAATCCGATGGCGAGATAAACTCCTCATGATGAATACGTTCCAGGTGGCATCCCGAAGTTCTGCGCATTTACCGCAAGGTGCAAAAGTCTGTAAGTTGCATTTACCCAGTCGCAAAGCATGGTTTTAAGAATGGTGTATAATGCATGAGACATGCATGGAATCTGGAGATGATTGATTATTCACATAGAAACATGGAAGTTCTTTCTTGCACTGCTATAACCAGCCACAATTCGGTATCACAACCCGAATGATGCTTCATACAATTATCTCAAACCCATCCATTTGCAGGTGGATGGTTACAGACTTCTGCAACTGAGCAATAGTTCGGCAATATATACACAATTATATTCATCTATCAGATCAGTTTGGCGTTTACTGGCAATGGAGCGCTAGATTTGAGGAGTCCACTCCGAAAGTCATCCGGCACCGAGGGGCATCAAGCACGCTTTCTAAGAGACGGCTTCACATATAAATTACGATACAGCCACAAAATCTAAAAGTATCTTCAACACTGGGGTTGTGGCGCAGTGGTAGCGCGTTCGCTTTGCATTGTCAATTCTGCGAAAGGCCTAGGGTTCGATCCCCTACTGCTCCATTTTTAGTTTTTTGCGCAGCATTTTCTACAGGCTTTATTTGAGAAGAATGATATGTTACACGAGAGACCATAGAGGCACTGAGTTTGTGAGCAGGTAGCATGCTTTGGGTAATAAGGGTGGTGATTCGGATGAAGTATTTTCGATGTAGGTATCACAGCATACTCCCCCGATACGCATAACGAATGTTTTAGAACATGACATGGGATTGGAAATACTGGTCGATGTTTCTTGGGGAATGAGTAAATAAACACTAATTTTCGACCTCTAAATCTCCAGACTATGTTTCTCTACATCGACGGAAACGAAGTAGGCCTGTAGTGGTGTTTA
Organism: Pyronema omphalodes; assembly: GCA_024516155.1. NCBI lineage: Eukaryota > Fungi > Ascomycota > Pezizomycetes > Pezizales > Pyronemataceae > Pyronema > Pyronema omphalodes. Next base: position 158,555 of record JAJJXM010000090.1, read on the forward strand.
GCACTTTCAGAATGGAGGTGCGACTTTTGCGGTGTATCTGACGACCATAATCGTGGGGCATTTCAAGCATTTGCACTTTAGTAACAGATGCTATGGGCTACCGTGGCTGAGTATTTATTTCCACGTTGATGGAAAACGCGAATCGGTAGGAAACTTAGAGAATACCAAGACTTTGGTTATGAGTGCACACTCTTGGTGGTTAATTACGGTTACATGACATATACATTATGCACCGTTATGCAGGTACACCTTACATTGACGGATTGTTCCGCATTTGTAACCCGTAACCTAAGGTTCTATGGCAATGAAAAATGTTGATCAACCCTTCAAGAACTTCAATTGGAAACGATGAACAAAGTTTGGATTGATACTTGATTTTTTTCTCTAAAACCCGGGAGATATTGAGTTAAATATTGCTCTGATATGGCTGTTCAACCGTTTCAGAGGAACGTGATACATACTTGGTGTACGACTGACGCTATTCCAAAGGCGAAAGTATGGAAAAATATCTCCCCGAAATGACTGAGACTTCAACGACTCGGAATTTGATCTTGATGAAGTGAAGTGCATCTTGACGGAGTACACTTACTTTGATTCAGCATCCATCATGACAGAAAGTATTGAGTCTCTTCATCCGCTCAATATTCTCCTTGATCTCCAGCACTTGACCTACCAAGTCGTTGTTTTCATTACCCGTGCTCCTCGTAAAACTATCAAGATCTTCCCCGATTGAGTTTTTCACCTCATAGATACCTTACGTTTCCGGTATCTTGAAACGCACGCGTCATCCCCGATCAGGCTTCTCGCATATGGCAGACACGGGGATAGTGTGTATGTATATTCCATTCCAAATTATACCCAAACTCATCAACCAGCAACTCAGTGAGACTAGTATTGCTCACGGGAAGATCTGCTACACAAGGTTTCGAGAATACCGCTCCTCCGTAAACATCATGAATCTAATGGTTATTCTGATGTTAGGCATGGTGCGTAATGGATAGTTGAAGTCGTACAGCTCTCGGCGCATGTTCCGCAATTGGCCCTCTCCTTATTTCTGAAGATTTGATGTAGCTAAAACTATGAGATATAAAGAGCATCAGACCCTCAGGTATATCAGTCATTCTCCAGTCAACCAATCACAACAGAAAATAAAAAGACCTTCGTTCAGTCCTCAAAAATACATATCAAAATGCAGCCTCTATCAGCCCTCTTCCTCCTTTCCACCTTGACAGTTGGACTTGTCAGTGCTCGTTCAAACGACACTGAACCCATTCCCGTCCCCTCCATTGGGCCGTGGCTCTACAAGGGATGCGCCAATGAAGTTCCTCCTCTAGGCCGTACCCTCAACGGACCGTCAGTCTCTGGCAACATTACCGCCGAGTCTTGTGCCATGTTCTGCACCAACCAGGACTACCCTCTAGCTGGTCTTGAGTACGGAGTTGAGTATGTTTAAACCCCCTTTCAATCTTCAACCACAGTTCTAATCATCACCCAGATGCTACTGCGGTTACTCTCTCCAGAACGGTGCCACCTACAACCAAGATGGCTGCAACATGCCCTGCTTCGCCAAACCCAGTGAAGTTTGCGGTGGTGTCGACCGTCTCACCGTTTACGAGAATAAAGATTTCGTTTTCCCAAAGATTGTCCAGGAGTACGATGGATACAAGACTCTTGGATGTCATACCGAGGGAATTACTGAACGTACTCTTGCCGAGTATTCTTTCGTTGATCCCGAGATGACTGTTCCTCTCTGTGTCGACACCTGCAACTCAAAGGGATACAAGTATGCCGGTGTCGAGTACTCCACCGAGTGCTACTGCGCAAACACTATTAGCAACCAGACCACCAAGGTTCCCGATGATCAGTGCAACTTCAAGTGCGCTGGTGATAAGAAGACCTTCTGTGGAGGTTCTGATAGGCTTGTTGTTTATGCCGATAGCGCTAAGGTTAACGAGTACACTGAGCCCAGGTTGGCTAAGCGTTTCTACAGATACTAGAGGTATTTCCTAGATGAAGCTTCCTTTCAATGATCACTTGCTAACATTCATCATAGGTAGTTTCAAATAGGTTTTTAGAAATTTCCTGAGAATTATAGTGGTTCGGATAGATGGCGCATAATGGATGAGATGTGGTATGGAAAGTTATGGTTTATGTAGGAGATAGTTTGATTAAAATCTCTGGCTTATAATATGCTTTAATCAAAGTTCCCTCGGAGTGAGACTGCATAAAAAGGAATCAAAAAAAATAAAAATAACAATTTCGTCTCCTGAAATTACCCGTCCTGCTTTTATAGCCAGCCGCAGCGTTTTTCCCAAATTGTAAAATTCAAGTTACACGCCGCACTTGCGATTTAATCATAATTTATATATATGAATGATTTTCAAAGCTGCCAGAAATTTAACACTCCTCTACCGTGTCTTTATGCCTACCCAAGCATCCACCCGAGATTTCCTCGTACTGTATGTCATTATTTCTCAGTCCAAGTTCGTTTTCCAGAAGGTGTTCCGAAGCGCCTGTCTTGCCGAGAAAAACACGGCAAATTACCCGCATAGCCTATAGTGCAGATTTTCATTCAACATACCTCTATGTAAATATATAGTCAACTTATGAACATCCATCGCTGTCAGATAGATAGATCACTTACCACACTCAGCTGTATATTCGATTAGCTCCAGCGTTCTGTTAAGAATTACCATAACGCGCGTGATGCAGAATGTGGCTCAGCCTCGAAGGTAAGTCTACCACGTCATGCTTGTAAGCTCTAATCACCATTTCTCACTAATGGATTCCTTGACCGTCAGCGAGTTTTCAAAAAAAAAAAATTTCAGGTTACCATATATCCCCGCTTTTTTGGTCAATGTTTGAACAAAGTTATAATGCCTGTGAGCTAAAATTATTGCGGTAACCCAGCACAGGCCATAAGTAGATGTGAATATACCATTATTGGTGATGTACAGTTTGCAACGAAAACGACGGAAGATATGAATACCAAGGTACCGAGTACGAGAAGATATTGGGAAATGTTTCTAGATATCGCGAGATAACCACTCTAGCGTTACCAGTGAGAGCGGACACGGTATTGCGCGACACACAATTCCTGTGCGAAAAACGATAACGCGGGTGATATCATCCCATGGCGAAATCTATGACGGCAAAAAGTTGGAGCAGTAGGGGATCGAACCCTAGGCCTTTCGCAAGATTGACAATGCAAAGCGAACGCGCTACCACTGCGCCACAACCCCAATTGATATTGGGCGAGCAAGTTTTAAATATATGTATTATTATTAATATTTCAAGTTTAAGCTTGATCTTAACCTGACTCTTGGTATGTTTGGCCCGTGACCCGAAATCTCAGCACGTTTCCTCGCTTATTTAGACGGTTGATTTACCATGGAACGGGCTACCTACTAAAAAGTGGACCCTGAAACTTTATTTCAACACGCAACATGCATTGCCGTTGCAGAATTGATGTCATTGTGATTCGCTGAAGTGATGCTTTGCTATGATTTGTGTAGAGCCAAAGTGAATCTTACTTCCAACGTATATCATGAATTAACGATATCAACATAGGGAAAAAACGTATACAGCCTTACAACACATAGCGCCACTTCTCCTCCAAGACTGACATTCTTGTCTTGGCACTGGCCGTGAGTGAGTGGGGTTGCTGCCATTGCCGTCAGCGCTCTCAATCCACCGAATATTAACAACCTCCACCTCCAATCTTCTACTTTATACGGTGCCCGTTATTTACCATCCTTCTACGCCCTCACGGGTTCTAAGACGAAACTTCCTCTCCATTTAATTCAATTCAAGCTGGTTAAGGGGTGTAAAATGACTGCTACTAACCCATGCCCCGCTTGAAACTTCCGGCGCGTTTGGCACATCTGCCATCCTCACAGCTGATTCGACGCCTGTAGACAACCTGATGCCTCGTGTATACTCAGTCCAGACCAGCGGTATCCAGCCAACCATTTCGCCTCATCCCCGAGACAAGGTTCGCGTGTTCTATGATAGATAAGGAAGACTTATCGCAGATCCCCGAATTCAAGATGGCCTTTGATCACGACGTTTCGGTGGATAATATCTGCTGCATCGAGCCCACTACATATCCAGGATCGAAAAGCTCCCTGTCTTGCATCGTTCTCCTCATGCAATTTAAGCTTCTTTGAGTCGAGCCCAGCAAGTTTCATTCACGTTCTGCAGGGAGATGTGCAAGACAGATACATCCGAGATGACATGCCTGCTCAGTCCCTGACCCACACTTCGCTCGGTATCCAGTCGTTTTCTGTAGCCGCCAGCATCTCGGCCAATCCAAAGCATTTCAGACCGTTTGCGAACTCACAAATTCCTTTTTGACCTGCGATGGCCTGTTGCACAGCATAACCCTACCCCTCCCTCCGCACTCGAGGAGCTCTTCTGTAAGCTCGTGCACCCTCTACGTCCACGTCCTCCAGCCTCGAGCTCGTCACATCCTCCACTCAGCCCGCAGTTATATATTTCAAATCTCGAACCTTACGAACACTTTGGAACACATTCCGGCCCCCAAAGAGCCTCCAGAAATTTTGCGGACCATTCGACAACAGCCATGTGCTGTATTCCCTGGAAAGGCCTCTGGGTCTGTCTCTGCCACAAGCGCGGTACCGAAGGTGGATTTAAATTCGGCAAGAACGAAAAGCTCGAAACCAACGACGAAATCCGGATTGCAGGCAGTGGTGATGCGTCGTTAACGGCTTTGCGCGTTGCCGAAAACCAGGACGACCGTGCATCTTTGACAGCATCGAATGGCGTTTCCACCAATGGCGCCGGTGCGACAAAACGGCGCAGTACAAGCACCACCGATAAACGCCACCGAAAATATCGGCGCGACTCTGGGTCCCGACATAGGAGTTCTAGGACGAGCGATAGCTGCGATTTGGATCGTGAGGAACGGCGAAGAAAGCGAAGGAGTGGAAGCGCAAGCTACAACTCGAATGGCAGGGCCGAAGCGGAGAAGATCTTGACAGGAAGGTCTACTGCAGGTTATGCGGGGGTGAATGTGGCGAAAGTAGATACTTCTACGGCTACAGGTACTGGCAATTTTTCTACGGGAAATATTGCGGCGGGAAACTATGTGGTCAGAGTTGACGTCGCTATAGCTTTGAATAACCAAGGTCGCGATACGAGAGAAGATGTGATGCAGACGCAGTACGCCACTTATCAATTACAGGATGCGAGCAAAGAAGCTGTTACAGAAGCACGGGAGGCGAAATATCAGCGGCAGCAAGCGACTACATCTGGGGGGTTTGAAGCATATAAAGAAAGCTACCGAGAACGGAATCGTCGCAGAAACAGCATCGAGAAAACGGGTGGGGTGCATGATGACAGCGGTTACAAAACAGAAGAGCGGCGGAGAAACGTGAGACGGAACACCGCAGCTGAAGTCCTAGACTCGACGGATTTTGACTATTCACCAAAATCGATGAATGGACAACCACTGCCAAAGCCAGAGCGACGGGTTAGTGACTTTGATTACAATGCTAAGACCATGGACGGAAGAGCGTTAAAAGAAGAATCAAATCATAACGGACTGCTATACGATTCGAATCAGTATAATAGCTCCTCACTGAAATCTAATATGAAACATGATACTAGACTTCAGCATGAGGGATACAAACAGCAGCGGAATCAGCAGGGTCACCATGAGCAGCATCATCAACGTCAAAAGCGCTCCGAAGAAAAGCATCAGCAGCAACAAAAGGAGCAGTACCGTGAAGAGTATCACGAAGAATACCAAGAGCAACGCCAGCAACAGAAGCTGCAAAAGCAACAGGACGCCGATGTGCAGTACGGTGCGGCAAGAAAGTTGAATCGTCATACCAGTCAAGCCGGAGGAGCCACCACCGGACTTGTCGTCAATATGCTACACCATGACGATGAAACTGAGAATCGGTATGAAGAGAAGCAGCGCTATGAGCAGAAGGATCGTTACGAAGAGAAAAAACGGTATGAGGAGAGACAGCGTTACGAGGAAAAGCAACGATATGATGAGAAGCAGCGTTACGAAGAGAAACAGAGTACGACTCGAAAGTCAGGTCGTCAGGCTGCCCAGGTTGCAGGCGCTACCTCCAGAATGACTGTCAACATGGAAAAGCATGATGCCGAAGCGGAGCAGTGGAGTGACGAGAAGCAGCAACGAACCACCGGTCGAAAATCCGTTCGTCAAACCAACCAAACTGGAGCTACTAATGGCATCAATGTGAATGTGCTTCACCGTGACGAAGAGACTGGGTATGCGCAAGGATACGAAGAGAAGCAACGGACAACTCGGAGGTCCGGACGGCAAACCCAGGCTGAAGCCACGGCGGGGTTTACTGTAAACATGTCCAAACATGATACCGAGGATGAGGAATGGCAGGAAGAGAAACGGCGCACAGTGCGGAAGACAGGACGTCAGAACAAGAAAGTCGAATCCGACGAAGAATACATCGACGATGGCTCTGAAGAGGAATATCAAAACATCCGCAAGTCAACCCGGACCAAGTCATCTCAACAACAAGCCAAAGCTGAGGCCTCCACCCGCGCCAAAGCTGAAGCCCGCGAAACTGTCACACGTACCAATTCCAAAAGCCGTGCCGCTGCTGTTGCTGCTGAAGCGACCAAAACAACCGCCAGAAAAACTACAAAGACCACTAAAGCCACCGTTGAAGATGATGACAATCAAATTCTGCGCCGCCGCTCCACACGAAAAAAGCCCATGCGTATGACCGACGTCGACCCAAACTACCACAACCCCTCCGATAGCGACAGTTACGTTGAATCTGAGGATAGCTACGTTTC
>JAJJXM010000091.1:0-162288 GCA_024516155.1 Pyronema omphalodes
TGCACTACAAGCCAGAAAGGTCAAATCAGAATCGAGAACCAAGACGTGTTAGTTCACTGACCTGCAGTAAATATATTTCATTTCGACCGCGAGACATGGTGCTTGATGACTCATACGCGTGCTGAATATTACTGTGTGAAAACATGTGACTTCATCTAGAGCGGCTCTACTGCGGAGCCGCAATAGTCTAATAGATGACTTTCCGCTTGGATACGGTACATCAGTAATCAGTACAATTCGCTGCCACTGTCGGGTAGCCAATCACCGTCCGAAAATACCATTAGCTCTGGGTGAAAGACCATTGAAACAGGTAAAATTGTTTGGGGCGTCACTGTAACCCTCTCCCGCCTCGTCATCCAGTACTAAAAATGTGTCGCACTGGAGAATCCGGATATTGGAGAATCAAAACTGGATTAGCAACAAGGCTATTATCTCAGATACCGTGAAACGGGATTCTGCTGGATCCAAAGCAGCGTGAAAGTTCAATGAGCATATCATTCTGGCGTGCCGGCTTGGTTGCTTCTGTGTATCAGTCTCCGTCAACCCACTGTGCACTATCCATTTGCAGGCATTCGGGCAGTACCTCAGGCGAACTGACTGCTTTTTCCATACTCTACTTAAGTCCGTCGAATCATGCCTGGGGTCAGATGTTTTCTTCCAGAAAACTAACACCCCATCACATAAACAATTAAATTCTTTCAATATTATATACTCCACGACTCGGCCAAATCTCTTTTTACCTCCCACCCTATCAAGTCCGCTACCCCCACTTGCGCCCCCGCGCGCTGCCAATTTCAACCGAAACAAACGCAAGGAATCTGGTGATTATCATCACGATACCAACAAGCAGCCGCACCACATGCATGAGCGTCCTCGCCTCGAAAAGACCAACAAATCAACCACCACCAGCAGTTCAAACAACAAGGCACTCCCCAATTAAGACCTCGAGACTAAGGAGGAAGATCCGATGACCATTAGCCCCAACAACGCTACTAGCATCGAGAAGTGTCCTGAAGCCAAGAACATCGAGAGACACAACGGAAACTTCATCACCGACATTCTCCACAAGGCCGACAACCACAAGTACGCCAGCTACGAATCAGACGACTCCGGCTATGACTCCGACTCCGACGATCGATCCGTATCCAGTGTCAGGCCGCCCGAGCGTCATGTATCCAAACACCAGCACACGGCGATTACGAGGGGTGACCGCTTGGACTTTGCAGTGGATGGTGAAACGATGACCCCGCGGCTGCCTCAAAACAAGCGCTCGGGTAACCCCTGGTACCACTCAGGATTACTTACACATCAAGGTCTTCTGTTTGTCTCTTTCTTTCTCATGTGTTTATGGTTTCCGTTTTCTTGAAGTTTGGTAGATATCACGCATCTAGGACATCAAGAGCGCTCGTCAGGTGGTTTTGATGACGAGCGCGGGTTTCGGATAGGTTCTTCGTCTTGTATGGGCTTCTTAGGCCTCAGTTAGTGTATAATTCAATAGATAAATAAAAGATATTTTTCAATGAATTCCTGTTTATCCGCGCACTAGCACATCTCTACATGTAGTTGCGGCCTCCATGGTTATTCGCCAAGCTGTTCGCATTTTTCAGCCCATGAACCTGCGAACATTCCAGCATCCCAACATAACTCACCCATTCACCCTCATTATTTGTTCTGGTGATAAATAGATTACCATCATCCACCCCCCACTTTTACGCAGCTTAAGCTAAGGGCTGGTGTGATAATAAATACACACGGGGGGAATCAGTACCTACATCTGCTGGGAGGTGAGGGGGAGGGAGCTTAGGTGTTTATTGGATTTTATTTAGTGATTGTGAGCACGCGATAATTATATAGCGGAGTAGGCGGACGGGGTGGATGCGGGTGAGTGTTTTGGGTCACGGGTTTGAGTTGTAAGTACTTTATTCCATCGTGTGGTGTAGCCTGTGTAGTTTATACACGTCCCACTTTCCTGTCACAACCGATCTAAACTCTGCAGCTTATCATAGATGGACAGAGGATGGGGGGGGAGGGGGGGGGGTCGGTGCATTGCGATGCTACGGGTGAGGAAATATAGGTAGTGTCGCGTCTTGTCGCGTAAAAATGATAGGAGAATGTTATCCTCCTTCTATGGCATCACGATGCTACCCCATTGCAGCATACAATGACTCTTGCCGTCTCTTCTTTGTCTTGCTTGATTTACATATATCCGCTGGTATTCCTGTCCCTCAGTGCAATCATGAACGACAGTATTTAGTATCGATCCAATATACCATTCTCCATCCTCAGTAATAGTATATGAGCTCCATACACATAACATCAAAACGGAGCATTCGATATCGATATTGACATGGATCCCATCATAATCCTCCGCAGATCATATCAATCAATATTATAACAATCGTTGCCATACACGTCGTATTTGATACTGCATGCGGAACGTAACCAGCCCGCCGAATAGGTGCATGCATCTTATTATCAGTCTGCTTTATTCATGCACCATCACTCGCATAAGTCAAAGTAACATCGATTTTCAAAGTTGTACAACCACCACTGAAGTAGAAGGACTGTATATCCCCAAGATGTCATAAGCTTCGGGAAATAATAGCAGGTTTGATTTGACAGTAAGAATTGGCCTTCAGAACGTTTAAGGCACGCGATAGCTCAAAGTCAACAAGGCTAAGAGAGCACATATTGGGATAAAGAGAACATAAACGATTGTGAATATTAAACATATTCCGTCTACAGATTCAAAGCCTCAAATGAAAGGGTTACATTCTTGAGGAAGCCTTGACACCAAAAAACAGTAACTCTGGAAGTAAGTGCCAGGCAGGCTTCGAGGGCATGCGAGCTGCGAGGCTGAGAGCGCAAACATGGTCCAAGACAGACAATTCAGCGTCCAGGTAAAGGGACGTTCTAGCTCAAACACACGCAACCAGAACAACTACAAACACACAAATCCGACAACCAGAAACACAAGGCCTACGCCCAACTATGGTACATTTTCGCCACCAAGATTGTATATGTTATACACGTTCCCCACCAAAAACATATACATGCGAAGAATCTAAACAGCATTTATACCGATTCATTTGTTAAAAATTTGATTTATCAATAGCATATGTATAATATTTCACTAGCGTGAAAATGTATACATGCCCGTTGTATAAGATTCTTCGGTTTATAATAGCATATGTATAGATTTTCCATCATCGTGAAAAACACTCACAAGTGAGTCCATGGGATTTTTGGAGCACATATGTTTATTTGATGATAATATCTACCGATTACCATACTGCATCACATTTCCTGAATTATATATTCCTTCCCCTGCAATAGAATAACCCAACCAGTTCTTCAATAAAAGTGATTTCAATCATCTTCCATTGACCCACGCGTGATTTGTATATTAATTGCCCAATCCGTCCAACAAGGACATCTTCAATGTCTTCAAGATCAATTGTTTGGTCATCAGAAAAAGTGATTGATAAAATCATGTATCATACAGAATTACAAGACAGTTATCGACCACCATGCCGAAAAAAAGTAATGAACATTTATTAAGATTTTTTACCATCCCTCTTCCCCTTCCTCAACCAGCATCACCTCTTATTCTGGACTGACCACTGCCTTATCCTCCTCGATATCCATTAGCGGCATCTGTACTGATCCCAGTTCATACAAACCCCCTGGACAAGGTTCCTCGCCACTCTGATTTCCCCCCGTTCGCAAGCTGCCTTATTAAAAGCACATGAGCCTTCAACGGCACACCATAGTATGTTCCTATTCGTTCCCCATAGCTTTGCGTTATCCCTCCATCTCAACGATAGCTCATGATATGCATAGCCATAGATAGTCTCAAACCCCAAGATATGGTCTCTCCTGCAATTGCATTGATAGATTTCCCGCAGCACTTTTGTAGTGCCACATCTAAATTGCTGTGTAGGACATCGCCCTTGAGTAAGAATATGTAGTAGTCGGCATTTCCTTCGATGCATTTGACTTGCATGGGTTTTTCTTTGGGCGGTGAGGTGTACGAAGATTTTTGAACTGAGCAACCACCTGCTGAATATCCACAGCATCGGCAAGGGGATAGGAGCCTATGCCAGCAAGTGTGTGCCTGTTCATTGACGTTCATAGTGAAACCAAATTTGGAGCTATGGTGCGCCGGCGAAAACACACACGAAGGGGGCTGTGGTTGCGGCAGTGGGGAGATGGAGGTGGAACCCTCTGAACAGAAACTATGCGCTAGCGCGCCTCAAACAAGATTCACAGGAAGTATATTAATCCCCCATCCTGGAGCAGGCTTACAACGCTACATCACCTCATGGACACCATCCTACTCTCCCATGTCTTTCTAATACGGTGCAGAACAACGATCAAAAAAAGAAATACAAATGTCAGCAAGCACTCAGGATATCGACCCTCATCGGCATGATTAAGATGATAACAATCCGAAATGCGTATATCGACCTCCCAGTCGTACGAACCAGGTTAAATGATGGTCAAAACAGACTGTATGGATTGTTGGAATATGAGAACTGTACAGCGACCCAGTTCAGTTTACTGTCAGTAGTAAAAACTGGTTCAACTGCAAAACCTAGTTAATCGAATGCAAGGCTTGGCAACCCAGGAGAACTGTTGAAAACTGCAAAAACCGGTTTGTCCAGAGGAAATGGTTTATGAAAGGGTAATAATATTATTCAGCGCATACATAACAAATTGCATACTGATTGAGTGTTCAGGAATCACAGCCGATGCCCTCCGATTAAAGCTCTTAAGCCCACTAATGGCCTCCAGGGTATGCCTGCCTGCATTCAATAGCGGACCAAAATAATGATCCGCTTGCATTGGGACAACAACAGCTGTTCTTTTTTAATTCTTTGAGTTTATTATTTTCTTATTTTTTGTATTTTTGTTATTTTTGTTATTTTTGTTATTTTTGTTATTTTGTTATTTTTGTTTATTTTTGTTATTTTTGTTTATTTTTGTTATTTTGTTATTTTTGTTATTTTTGTTATTTTTGTTATTTTGTTATTTTGTTATTTTTGTTTTTTTGTGTTTTTGTTGTTTTTGTTGTTTTTTGTTGTTTGTTGTTTTTTGTTGTTTTGTTGTTTTTTGTTGTTTTTTGTTGTTTTTGTTGTTTTTGTTGTTTTTTGTTGTTTTTGTTTTTTTGTTGTTTTTGTTGTTTTTGTTGTTTTTTGTTGTTTTTGTTGTGTTTTTTTTTTTCCAATATGTTATAGTATTGCTCGTCTGAATAAACAAAAATTTACCCACATTATTTCAATAAATCATTGGTAATTAGCTAGTATTGTGATGTTTTCAGTCCGAATTTTTTGTTACATTATTAGAATGTTATATTTTTTTTTATCTACGGATTGTATATTTTATAAATGTTATATCTTTTTGTTATCTACTGGGTTGTATTTCTCTGTGGAAGTTATATCTTTTGTTATCCCCGCCAATTTGGTATTCTTTGTTGTGGTATAAACGGGTATATCACATGTTTAAAAATGTATATGTAAACTCATAAACCTGTTCTATCCTACTAGGGCAAACATATACAGAAAGACTGTATAAAACTTATACCATTACATGTACCATAGGGGCCATGCTTAGTAATCACCACAACAAATTCAACACCCTTACATTACATAAACACGACATTTCAACAAACAAAAGGAATGAGTATCATTAAAATAATGTCACACACCCAGAATACAGATATTTAGAACTGAGCGAAGAACCAAATTAAAGTTCAGACTTACTCACTCGAAATGTCGAAAGTTTAATCACTGCTAATTGTGCAGAAAAAACAAGTCTAAATCTGCCGAAATTCCAGAACGCTAGTGAATCACATTGCGAGTTACGATCCATATCCATGAGCATACAGGAAAATGAGATGCAGCCTGGACGTTCGAGGTTCGTATTGAGAGAAGCAGAACGATGACCATTGATCAATGAAGGAAAAGTTTGGAAATATACAGATTGTTATTAATCATTAGATAACGATAAGCAAGTGCAGAGCCTAATTCAGGCAGTGTCCTGTGAAGTAGAGAGAGATAGTGCACGGTACTGGCATGGCTACATGGAATTAGAATGCATAGATAGAGCCTAGCCGGTGGAGTTATAGTGAGATATCCAAAGGATTCGTGGAAGACGTTCGACAGTACTCGATTGTTATACCTGGTATTTGAATCTAGCTGCAAGTTTCCAGAGTATTATTTGACCCTGATAACTCGGTTGGGAAAACATGCGTGGAAGATCTTTGATTGATGTGATCTGGAAACATTACGGCGGAGAAATAGTTAATTAAATTGTTTCTTCTGTAATTGTTTCTTCTGTTTCTGCTTGTTTTGTATTCGAAACGGGGAGTATGCTGTTCATGGACTAATTTCAATACGGAATTAACATTGATATCAGTCTAGCGAAACTTCGTAACAAAGCACTACAACTGAATTCATTCCTTAAAATACAGTGAGTGGTAACTCATATATGCGCATTTTGTACGATCCAATGTTACTAGCTGCGAGCGCCGCAATCTGCATACACCACAGAGAAGCCTAAGGGTCACCGCTTGACAGCAGTAAGCAGAGTGCAAAAGTCATCAAGGGAGGCTTTCTTCGTGACAATGTGGAGTATTATCACGTTACATGTGAGAGAATGGAAAGATAATACGTCTGGTAAACTGAGAAGAGCGGCGCGTACACTCTGCCTCCCAACAGGCCACCACAACGGCGCCGCGGATCATGATTGAGCACTCGTACAAGCCTCCCTTTACGTTATGAATTTTGCGGCTCACTGGTAAGTCTCTACAACGTGACGGGTGATTGTAGAGCGGTTGTACGGTGATTTATCTTTAACTCAGCTGCCATTTCCGAAGATTATAAACGATGGTGTACTGACAGCCTCGCTTCTTGCTCATCGTACGGATAGCCGCTTAAGCGACAAATTCAAGACAACACAGATGATCCAGATTGTTGGCCAACATTTCAGTACCCCATCAAGAAAGCTCGAGAGGTGAGTCACGAGATGGAATACCAGCATGGTACATACTGTAGGGATGATTCAATCCAAAGACTTTGGAAGATGAAAAGAATTAGTTGGATGGCGACCAAAGACATGCCCTTGCACGGTATACGTTGAGATGATCGAATCAGGGCTGGAGAGGAAGAAACTTGGCGGGTGACTAGCTTGATCAAAAAGGAAACAGCTGTTTGCGATCACGATGGACGACGCGTGATGACACTCGAGCGTGCTGTATATTACTCTGTTCAAGTCTATGACTACATCTGGTGCGGCTTTACTGCGGAGCCGTAATAGTACAATGAACATATTTACGCTCATGTAGTTTACATTAGTAACTCCGCCACAACTCGCTGCCACGTTCCTGTATGGCAATTACCGGGTGAGAGTGACATTAGCTCTGAGTAGCATACCATTAAAACTTGTAAAATCGTTCGGCGCGTCATTGGAGTTGACTACCACCCCGTCAACCAGCACAAGAAGGACGCCGCATGTCAAAAATCTGGATATTTGAGGAGAAAAACAGGCTTGGCGTAAGTCTATTATCTCAGGTACCGTGAAACAGTGTTCCGCTGGAGCCAAAGAAGCGTGAGAGTTCAATCAGATACCGCTTTGGCGTACTGGCTGGCTTCTGTCGATAAACTACTCCGTGAACAACTGTACACTGTCAATGCGCGGACATCCGGTCGATACGTCACACAGGGTGACCAATGTTTCCATACTCTATTTAAGCCCGTACAAGTCCTCTTTGAGCGAAACCATTGTGCTACAGAAATAAACCTCCCCTAATAACAAACAATCTTTCTCCAATTTCTATACTCCTCTACCCAACCGAATCGCCCGTTATCGACGACGAACATGTCACCTCGCAACTCCTCCACCGCCACTTGCTCGCCCACGGCTGTTGATACCGGCGTCAAGAAACGCAAGGCCTCTGGTGAGGGTGATGACGACACCAACAGGGAGCCATGCAAGATGCACAAGCCCAATCCCCGCCGAACAATACCGACATCAACAAAAACCACGACAACAAGAAGGGGCACTCTGACGATAGATCTGTGTTCAGTGACTGGTGTTGGCCTGAGCGTCGTTTCTTCAGATACCGGTACGAGTATATCATCTGGGCTCGCGAGTCAGACTTTGCGGTTGATATTTAGACGACAACAGCACAACCGCATCGAAACAAAGGCCTCATGATAAAGGTATTTTTCTTATCCTTTTTTTGTAACTTGTTCATTATTTTATTATTGTTTTTACATCTGCTGACTATCACGGGTTCAGGACATTGGGAGGGCTCATTGGGTGGTTTAGATCAGGGGGACAGGTTTCGGATATTTGCCTTCTCTTTTTTGGGCCTTTTAGTGCTTGATTAGTGTATGATACGATAGATAAATAAAAAAAATTTGAAAATGATTTTCCGTTTCTCTGCGCGCTATCACTACTCATCATGCATCTGTCGTGACCATCGTCATTTGTGAGGCTGCCCATATGTTCCTCGCCACAATCATTACTGCTGTCATCTGCGATACTTAGCGAACCGTTTTTCTCATACATAGTGCGATCCTGATCCCTTTGTTTCATCCTCCGATGCCTCCATGGCTCCTCAGCTGTCGTCGATAACACAATCTGCAGATTGCGATCAGCTGTATCCTCAGGACCCGCTTATCTCGACGCAATCTTTCCACGTTCTCACCTTTACCATGGGTGATGAATTATCTTTCATCTTGGATACACTTTGGGGCTTTTTTACCGAGGTATTCGTTTCGTCGATTTTGGTCTTGTTTCTGTTTGCGTCTGTGTTCTCATTTTTGTATTCTTTTTTGCGCGTGTACCAATGATTCTATGATATATGTTACTTTACATTATTCTATAGATTTATTAAAGATATTTTCATTACCGCCGTATCATTTTTGAACGTAGAACGTGACATTTCATGATACGCGGTTACCATTGCTTCCTCTGGAACGGACAGGGGTGTACACTAGCCACACAACGTCATTACGCGCGAATAGCGCACCTTCTCAAACGACGCGCATAGTGCGACGGAAAGTAAAAAATGGGCCGTTTGAGGCCGCACAATCGCTTGACTAGTACTTCATGCGATTTGGGAAAATTACAGCACACGTATAGGGTAGTAATGGAAATCCTTTTTTCCTTTTTTGCTTCGAATGAGACTATAAGAATACCAGGAACGCTCAGTGTTCAAACAGTTTGAGGGGAAAATGTTAATTTTGATGGGACCTTCCAGTACTACCGGACAGAAATAGTACATCTGAAACATGTTTTTACTGAGCACTGTTAAAGTAGGCTTCATGTTTATGTCCAAGGAAACGCTGTCTGCACCATGGTAATTGTCTGTTCTATGGACAATATTGTTGCATGTCATGAAGCTCAACTGTAATCATCATGACGGACTTGATTGCATGTAATGCCATTGCTTTTATTCAAGAATGCACACGCACAAGTAACCAAACACAGGATTAGATATGTTAGAGACGTATGTAATAGATGCCTGACATTCCGACAACCCAAGAGTTCCTCAGGATCCTGATGCGAGGGATAGGCAAGTTACGCCCTGCCGATGCTCTCCGAAGTAGCCGATAATTTGCAGTAACCCTTGGCATGGTACGCGGCGCATATGGAATATGGGAGAATCGTGACATTGTATGTTTAAAATGATGAGGAGTGTGAAGCGTAAACTCAAGCCTCCCCACACCCCCACCCCAATCTCTGGCACGAAGCATCATGAGGAAGCACCGGAGTGGAACTTCCCCAGCGATATTTTTGGCATAACAAATACCTGTTCTTCAGGTCTGGTTGGAACGTGTCTATTGTCGGGTAAGGTTTCCCGTTATACCTTGCTTCTATGTTTAATCATGGATTTCGCAACGTGAAGTTCTTAGACAAATTCATAGTTTGCATTATAGGAAATCCAGAACTTTGTGATGGGGAAAATGATGAATTACTACATCACGCTTCAGAGAGCAGTAAGATGCATTATATGGATGTTACGCTGCCACGAGATTATTATTGTATGACACTCAGTCATAAAGACTGAAGTTACAAACTGCGGTGTACTAATAGCGTCACGTCTAGTGGGTCTTATGGATAAACCACGTGAGGGATAAACACCAGAAAATACATATGATGGTCGGAAAAGCCCGAGTATCAGACGTGGAGGTGGTAAAACTAGCTGGCCGCCAACTATCTAGATTATTCAAGCCCAAAACAGTGCGAGATGCGAATCATTGGGACCGATAACAGAACGCTTGATGACTAATACGCGTTCGCGATATTACTGTGCGAAAACCTGTGACTCCATATAGCGCGGCTGTACTGCGGAGCCGCAATAGTCTAATAGATGACTTTCCGCTTGTATACGGTACATCAGTAATCGGTACAATTTGCTGCCACTGTCCGGTACCCAATCACCGTGTGACAATAATATCAGCACTGGGTAGCAGACCATTGAAACAGGTAAAATTGTTTGGGCCGTCATTGAAACTCTTTCCTGCACCGTCATCAAGTACTAAAAGGGTGTCGCACTTGAGAATCAGGATATTGGAGAAACAAACCAGGCTTAGCAATAAGTCTGTTATCTCGGATACCGTGAAATAGATTTCACCTAGATCCAAAGCAGCGTGACAGTTCAATGAGCATATCGTTCTGGCGTGCCGGCTTGCTTGCTTCTGTCTATCAGTCTCCGTCAACCCACTGTGCACTATCAATTTGCAGGCATCCGGTCAGTACGTCAGACTAAGTGACTATTTTCCATACTTTACTTAAGTCCGTCGAATCAAGCCTGTGGTCAGATTCTGTTTACCAGAAAACGTAACCCGATCACATAAACAAACAAATTCTTTCAATATTATATACTCCACGACTCTGCCAAATCTCTTTCTATCTCCCACCGACATGCCATCTATCAAGTTCGCTACCCCCACTTGCGCCCCCGCGGCTGCCAATTTCAACCAAAATAAAAGAGCAAACAGGGCTCCAAAATTCAACGACGAGAATAAAAACCAGCAGGAGGAAGAGAGGTGGCAACAGGCCCAAGAAATGAAGTACGCTCTGGGGCGGATCCCAGCGAGACTCCAAGGCAACAGCTGGAGCCTCGAAATGTAATTAGACTGTGGCATACGTCATAACCTTAAGGTTGGGAACGTTCAAGAAAATCAAATCAAATCAAATCAAGACCGAAACAAACGCAAGGTATCTGGTGATTATCATCACGATACCAACAAGCAGCCGCGCCACATGTATGAGCGTCCTCGCCTCGAAAGGACCAACAAATCAACCACCACCGGCAGTTTAAACAACAAGGCACTCCTCAATCAAGACCTCGACACGAAGGAGGATGATTCGGTGACCGTCAGCCCCAACAACGCTACTACTATCGAGAAGCATTTCGAAGCCAAGGACATCGAGAGAGAGGACGGAAACTTCATGACCGACATTCTCCACAAGCCCGACAACCACCAGTACGCCAACTACGAATCAGACGACTCGGGCTATGACTCCGACTCCGACGATCGATCCATATCCAGTGACTGGTCGCCCAAGCGTCATGTATTCGAACGCCGGTACAAGGTGATCACCAGGGGTGATTACTCCGACTTTGCCGTGGATTGTGAAATGATGACCACGCGGCTGCCTCAAAACAAGCGCTTGGGTAACCTCTGGTACCAATCAGGAGTACTTTCACATCAAGGCGTTCTTTATGTCTGTTTCTCTGCTATGTGTGTATGGTTTCTGTTTGCTTAATGTTTGGTGGATATCACGGATTGAGGACGTGAAGAGGGCTCATCAGGTGGCTTAGGTCACGAGGACGGGTTTCGGATAAGTCCTTTGTTTCCTATGGGCTTGTTAGGCCCCGATTAGTGTATAATTGAATAGATGTATCAAAGATATTTTCCAACAAATTCCCGTTTATCAGCGTGCTCTCACTACTCAGCATGTAGCTGCTGCCCCCCTCATCATCCGTCAGGCTGCCCCTGTCAAACTTACAATCGTTATGGCACTTGTGTCCTGTTATTCGTGCACTGTTATTAGTAAACATACCGCTTTTTCTGCTTCCTGTAATTCATTCTTCGATACCACACATTTACCTTGCCTTACCTGCGGGTCTCATAGCTTTTTTATTTATTTATTTGTCATACGCCATCGGTATTATCACTACCGACTCTTCTCGACGAAATAATCACGCGTTTCTACTTGAATCATGAGTAATTGGTTATCTCCCGGAGTATTTCTTACTCCGATGCTTTGTGTTGGAGTGTTCGATTCGCCGGTTCTAATTTCCTGTTTCTAGTTTTCTTATTTTGTTTTTTTTAGGTTTATTTGAGACACTTTTTCATTTTGTTTCATTTCGATTTCTTTTTCTTTAATTCTATAATTTGGTTGCTGTTGTGTCGTAGCTTTTGCTTTGGTTTCTGCCCCAAACTCACATCTTTCGTCATTACGCGAAAGTGATTTTTCATGACCCGCAGTACTGTCTACATTTTCGTAATCCAACAGTACTATGTAGATTGTAGATAAGACAGTGATCAGAGCGACGATCCAGAATCCATCCCAGGATATCAGCCATCTACAATAACTCAACAACCCTCGTCTGCATGCTCTGGCTATATAGATCCCATCATACAGCCCTACTTTTCAGCCTCGGATATCATCATCATCACCATAACCATCGTCATACTGTATCTTAGTCACCCCCGCCCCCCCCCCCCCCCCCCCCTCAACCACCATCCCAAAATTACGCTCGTACGTTACACAACCTCCCCCCCCCTCCTCCGAAATTCCCACAACACACGAACATTCTAGTATCCCATTCCACACCACCAACGTAACCCACCCACCCTCCTGCTATATTCTGACGATAAATACCATAACCAGTTACCTATCCTCCGCTTCAACGCAACTTAACAATCAATACATACGGGGGGAATCAGTAACCTACATCCACTGGGAGGTCAGGGGGGCTTGGGTATTTATTTATTTCTTTTCTTCCGTGGTGTGGAGCACGCGATAAATAGATAGACAGAAGCAAACAGACGGGGGGAATACGGTGAGTGTATTGGATCCGGGGTTTTGAGTTGTAAGTACAATAACTTTATTCTATCGTGTGGTGTATCGTATGTACTTTGGATACTTTATTTTCATTTGCCCTCTACATATATACATCCGCGTCCTATTCTCCTGTCACCGAATGTGAACTTTGCTGTCTAATATTCAAGAACTCTGAACAAGCAACAGTAGCAATGATATCATGCAACATCAACGTGCAACATCAAAGTGCATTCAGGAAAAATAAAAAAGAAAAGAATACCCAAGTGCAAAACCATATTTGCCTCCGGACCCCGCCTTCATATGCGTATGTAGGCGTATGTATGTGTATGTACTTATCTGCCGCCAGCGGACTCGAGTTCCGACATGCAGCAACAGGCAGGTAAAGGTGAAGGGTGTGTGGGCGATTCGTAGTAAGCCGTGCAGTTTTTGTATGCTGGCGGAAAGTTGAAATGGTAAAACTATTTTCATGCGGCTACAGAGACCTTGCGAGTGAGCGATACAGGGGGTGGTAGTCGGAGATATCACGGTGCTGGTCGCTTAGTAGTGAGATCTCCGAGGAGAAGCTGCGGGAGCATGAAGCTATGAATAGAATAAAAAAGGAACTCGCGAGCGGCGGAGCTCCGGAGTAAGATCCTAATTCCTCCGGTCAATTTCTTTTCTGTTCCAGTCCGCCGTCGCCTTCTCTGTTCATCAGGGTAAGGCGAAGTGAAAGCAACTAAGATCAACCGCATCTTACACTTTCCCTCTAACCACACCCCACCGCCCACTAGTAGTACTCCGCCATCGCACCGTTGAATCATCGTACCAGCTAACGACGAAGCGAGATCAAAATCGATAAGAAATCTTCGTCCTCGTCGTCATATCTAGGGTTTTACCCTCTCTCCACCTCCTGATTACCGCTAGAGTTGCACCAATGTAGAGTGGCAGCAAAACTCTACCACGCCCCCGCTGCGACACGGTGATCCAAATTCCAAGTGCGCCGTAAGCGCCGCGCTGCATGATACGGTTATCGCCGCCTTATACGTCGTGCATCACAGTTGCAAATTCAATTCAACACCATCCATCGGTTGGTTCGGTACCTTTTCATGCCTAGAATATCCCGTTTCGGTTGTAGATTCTCCGATTCCTATGACACGCCGTGCGTTCAGCCTTTCGCACCAAAGCCATCAAAAACAAAGCCAAGCCAGCTCATCTCGCCAAGATAACCAAGGCCAAGCCAGTCAAGCTCAGAGGATGACGTCTCTTCCGTTACCAGGGTCTTGTGGTCAACATATAACACACTAAGGTTTTATGGCTTGGAAAATCGAGATATGCTGCGGCGCTGCCGCTAGAGGATCCTCCCGCTGGTTCCCGGACTGAGCAATGTAACGCGAAGTAACTCAGAGCAAAGTAACGGATAGTAAAGGCATCCAATGCCCTTCTCACGGGGGCCATAGATAGACAGATAGTCTTTAGATAGTCTCGATATATATATATATATATATATAATCACCCTTAGTATGGTGCGATATGGTACACCCAGAACACGGACTGGACGGACAGACGGTATGGTATAGTTTGGTATGATCTGGTCTGGCCTCAGTTCCTATATCCTATACATAGCCATCCATCGCGAAAAAGACGCAGGGACATTGAATCATCAATCACGAAGCCATCCCAAATCCAAAGCTCTATATTCGGATCTCCCATATCCATCCTGTTCGATCCATCTATCTCCCGTCACATCTATAGCACGCAAAGGACAAAAAAAACACGCACGATCGAAAGGAAGGGACCGAGCGCTGATGCATCGGGCCGCGGGATTCGGTTCACGCCTCGGAATGGACACGCGGAAGTTCCATAGGCGAATGTATGTTTTTTTTAAGGTACCAGACTGGAGGGTATAGATATACACAGATATCCCTATCCCTATCCCTATCCCTATCGCTATCGCTATCGTTGTCGCGGTTGATGTCGCTTGTAGATGTCGATGACGATTTAGGGCTTGCTTGGCATAAGTGCTGGATCCGTATGAGGCTTGTGCAAGCCCGTATATGGAGTTTTGGGTGAGTGATGGGATGTGTAGAGGATGCATTGCGAGGCTGGGGGTGAAGGAAATATAGGTAGTTTCGCGCTCTCTCCCGTGAACAAGATACGATGGTTTTACTCTCGTTTCATGGCTTCGTGAAGTATACCCCTAGCAGCATACAATGACCCTTGCCGTCTGTTCTTTGTCTTGGTTGATATACATATATCCCGGCTGTATTCCTGTCTCTCAGTGCAGTCATGAAGGATAATATTTGGTATATATTATTCATGCCTTTTCCATCCGAGCTTTGTCATTGCATATGAGCTCCAGACAGCTTACATACCCATACCTCAAAATAGAGCATTCGATATCCATATTGTAATGGGTCCCATCTTATACCTCCGCAGATTATATCGATATTACAAAGACAATTCCATACACGTTGTACTTGATACTGCATGCGGAACGTAACCAGCCCGCCGAACAGGTGCATGCACTTCAATTATCAGCCTGATTTAGTCATGCATAATCACTCGCATAAGTCAATCTGACATCGATTTCTAAAGTTGAAAAACTACAAACTGAAGTAGAAGGACTAAATGTCCGCAAGATCTTTCAGCTCGCGAAAATGGCAGCGAGTTCCATTTGAGAATCATATCCTGCCATCAGAAAGTGTGAAGACGCGTGACAAGTCACGCAGGTGCATAAATGATTCAATAGGGTATCATGCCGGGACAAAGAGAACATGAATCAATCATGATTATTGAATAAGTTAAGACCACATGCAAAGCCTTCAATTAAAGGGTATTTTGACCTTATTGAGAAGTTAGTGGGCCCAAAAAAAAAATCGATTTGGCAGGAAGTGATCGTCTGCAAGGACGCGCGAGATTCGAGCGTGAAAATATGTGATATCGAAAAGTCCACGAGAGAGTGTATGCTGAAATCAACAGCGCAGCCAGCCTCAAATAAGTAAACAAAACAACCGACTCAGGCCAACTGGAACCTCAATTCGATAAACACAGGTCTAACCGTATACTCACCACGAAAAAGTCAAACACCTTACATAACACAAGATCAAACAAATGAATACAATAATGAATATGATGAAAAAATGATTGCAGACTCAGTATACAGGCATTCAGAAAGCGAGTGAGAAAACAAATGGAAGTTCACACTTATTCACTCGGAAATGGCGGGAATTTTCAAATACTTGCTCCTCGGTTGATCAAAAAAAAATCTAAGAATTCCAGGAATTCCAAAATGCCAGGGATCACATTGCGAGCTGCTATCCATATTGATGAGCATACAGGAAAATGAGAAAGCGTACCGAAGGAAGGAATGGGAAAAAAGTAAATAGAATTTAGACTCTGGAAATATGCAGGCTCGAAGTTTGAGGTTCGTATTGAGAAAAGTAGAAACGATGATATTAGTAGATGAAGTAGAAGTTTGAAAATATACAAGTTGTTATTGATTATTAGATGACGATGAGCGACTGCTGAACTTGGTCTAGGCAGTGTCTGTCAGGTACAGAGAGGTAGTGCAACGTACTGGTATGGCTACATAGAACTGGGATCTATAACTGAAGCCTGGCCGGTGGAGGGGTTTTAAGGCTTCAGAAGCATCTCTAGAACAAGGTTTACGGTCCTGGATTGTTGAATATTGTATTTTGATGTAGCTGAAAGTGACCAGGGTATTGTATGGTCCTGATAACTCTTTCGAGAAAACATGCGTGGGAGATCTCAACTTGATGGGATATGGAAAACTGGTATCAGAAAATTACTGAATTGCATCTGTTTTTTTGCTTTCTCTTGTTGCGAATAGAGAAGACTCTGATGACATTAAAAACGAGAGTATGCTGTTCAAAAAGGAATTTCGACACGAAATAGCCATGAATACTGGTAAAGCAAACAATGATAACAAAGCACTACATCTAAATTTATGCCTCGAAATACTATGCGTGATAGCTGATCTGTACATTTCTACGATTTAAATTACCAGCCGCAAGGGCCGCACTGTGCACGAGAATATGGTAAGCGGTGTGCAGCAGTCTACAAGGGAGGGTTTCTTTGTGACTATGTGGAGTACTATCACGACATTCGTCTGGTATATTGAGAAGAGCGGAGCGTACACCCTGCCTCCCGACAAGCCACGATACTGACGCCGCGGATCATGACTGAGCACTCGTCAAAACCTCCCTTTACACTATGAATTTGCAGTTTACTAGTAAGTCTCTACAATGTGACGGGTTGGTTTGGAGGGTTTTCACAGTGATTTATCCTCAATCAAGTGCCATTTGACGTCATTCAGCTGATGAAAAGAAGATGATGAACTACGGTGTACTGGCAGCCAGAGGCCTCGCTTCTTCCTGATCATACAGATAGGCACTCAAGCGACAAACGCAAGACAACACAGATGACCCAGTGCGTTGGAAAACTTTTGATACCCGATTGAGAAAACTCAAGTGTTAGTCACGGGATGGCATATCAGCATGGCACATAGTGTATGGATGATTGAATCCAAAAACTTTGGAAGATGAAAAGCATTAGTTAGATGGCTACCAAAGATCCGGCCGTTGCACGGGATACGTTAAGAAGATTGAAGCAGGGCTGGAGAGGAAGAACTGGCGGGTGACTAGCTTGATCGAAAAGGAACAGCTTTTTTCGATCACGATGGACAACGCTTGAAAATACTCAAGCGTGCTGTATATTACTCTGTACAAGTCTATGACTACATCTGGTGCGGCTCTACTGCGGAGCCGTAATAGTCCAATAGACGAATTTTAGCTTATCAACTTTACATTGGTAACCCGAACAATTCGGTGCCCCGTTCAAGTACGCAATTCCCGGGTGAAAATAACATTAGCTCTGGGTAGCCGATCTAATTGTAGAATTGTTTGGGGTGTCATTGCAGTTGACTCCCACTCCCTCAACCAGCACACAAAGTACGCGGCAGTGAACAATCTGGATATTCGGGAAGAAAAACAGGCTTGTCAGATGTCTGTTATCTCAGATGCCGTGAAACCGTATCCCGCTGGAGCCAAAGAAGCGTGAGAGGTCAACCATATAATCGTTTTGGCATACCGGCTGGCTTCTGTCGATAATACTCCGTCAACCAACTGTACACTGTCAATGCCCGGACATCCGGTCGGTACGTCACACAGGGTGGCCAATGTTTTCATACTGTATTTAAGCACACAAAAGTCCTCTTTGTGCGAAACAATTCCGCTACAGAAATAAACCTCCCCTAATACACAAAAAAAAACAATCTTTCTCCAATTTCTATACTCCTCTACACGACCGAATCTCCTGTCATCGATAACGAACATGTCACCTCGCAATTCCTCCACCGCCACTTGCGCGCCTATGGCTACTGATACCACCGTCAAGAAACGCAAGGCCTCTGGTGAGGGTGTTGACGACACCAACAAGGAGCCATGCAAGATGCACAAGCCCAATCCGCCGACCAACGACAAGAAGGGGCACTCTGACGACGAATCCGGGTTCAGTGACTGGTGGTGGCCTGAGCGTCGTTTCTACAAGTACCAGTACGAGTATAACATCTGGGCTGGCGAGTCAGACTTTGCGGTTGAGATTTAGACGACAACAGCTCAACCGCATCGAAACAAAGGCCTCACGATAAAGGTATTTTCTTGTTCTTTTTTTGCAACTTGTTCATTATTTTATTATTGTTTTTACATCTGCTGACTATCACGGGTTCAGGACATTGGGAGGGCTCATTGGGTGGCTTAGATCAGGGGGACAGGTTTCGGATATTTGCCTTCTCTTGTTTGGGCCTTTTAGTGCCTGATTAGTGTATGATACAATAGATAAATAAAAAAAATTTGAAAATGATTTTTCATTTCTCTGCGCGCTATCACTACTCAAGATGCATGTATCGTGACCATCGTCATCCGTGAGGCTTCCCATATGTTCCTTGCCACAATCATTACTGCTGTCCTCTCCGATACTTAGCCCACTGTTTTTGTCATGCACAGCGTGATTCTGCTTCCTTTGTTTGAGCCTGCGATGCCTCCATGGCTCTGTTGCTGTCGGTAACACAATTTGGAGATTGCGATCAGCCGTATCCTCAGGACTCGCTTATCTCGACGCAATCTTTCCACGTTCTCACAACAGCCACGGGTGATGGATTATATTTGATCCCGGTTTCAATTCGAAGCTTCTTTACTGAAGTATTCGTTTCGTTGATTTTGGTCTTGTTTTTGTTTGCGTCTGTGTTCTTATTTTTGTATTCTTTTTTGCGCGTGTACCAATGATTCTATGATATATGTTACTTCACATTGTTCTATAGATTGATTCAAGATATTTTCATGACCGCCGTATCATTTTTGAACGTAGAACGGGACATTTCATGATACTCGGTTACCATTGCTTTCTCTGGAACAGACAGGGGTGTACACTAGCCACACGACGTAATTACGCGCGAATAGCGCACTTTCTGAAACGACGCGCATAGTGTGGCGGAAAGTAAAAAACGGGCTGTTTGAGGCCGCACAATCGATTGACTACTGCTTACTGCGATTTGGACAAATTAAAGCACACCTATAGGGCAATAATGGAAATCTTTTTTTCCATTTTTTCTTCGAATGAGACTATAAGAATACCAGAAACGGTCGACGTTCAAACAGTTTCACGGGAAAATGAACATCTTGATGGGATCTTGCAGTATCACCGGACAGAAATCACCCATTTGATACTTGTTTCGACTGAGCACTGTTGGAGTAGGCTTTATCTTTATGTTCAAAGAAACGCTGTCGGCACCATGCTGATTGTATGTTCTATGGATAATATTGTTATATGGCTGATACTTCTTAAAAAGTCCAACTATGATCAATATGACGGTCTTGATTGCATGCAATCTCATCGCTTTCATGCGAGAAGGCACATGGACAAGCAACTGAACACCAGACTAGATATATCAGAAAAATTCGTACTTTATGCGTGCATATCTGGCAACTCAAGAGTGCTTCAGAATACTGACGGGAGGGATAGGCAGGTTACTCCCTGCCGATGCGCCCCATAGTAGCCGAGAATTTGCAGTAAATCTTGGCATGGTTGTGCAGCGCATGTGGAATGTGGGAGAATTGTGGTAGTGAACTTTGAAGTGTTGTGGACTGTGAAGTGTGAACTCAAGCCCACCACACCCCCCGCCCCAATATACGACACGATGCGTCATGAGGAAGCACTCGAGTAGAACTTTCCTCTTCCTAGCGATATTGTGGGTACAAAAGTAAGTCCCTTCGTTTTGGTCAGGTCATTGTAGAAAATATCTATTGTCATGTAAGGTTTCCCGTCAACCTTGCTTCTGATTATTCTAGCCAAAAACTGTGCCAGATGCGAATAATTGAGACCAGAGAGACGCTCGTAGTGCACTACAAGCCAGAAAGGTCAAATCAGAATCGAGAACCAAGACGTGTTAGTTCACTGACCTGCAGTAAATATATTTCATTTCGACCGCGAGACATGGTGCTTGATGACTCATACGCGTGCTGAATATTACTGTGTGAAAACATGTGACTTCATCTAGAGCGGCTCTACTGCGGAGCCGCAATAGTCTAATAGATGACTTTCCGCTTGGATACGGTACATCAGTAATCAGTACAATTCGCTGCCACTGTCGGGTAGCCAATCACCGTCCGAAAATACCATTAGCTCTGGGTGAAAGACCATTGAAACAGGTAAAATTGTTTGGGGCGTCACTGTAACCCTCTCCCGCCTCGTCATCCAGTACTAAAAATGTGTCGCACTGGAGAATCCGGATATTGGAGAATCAAAACTGGATTAGCAACAAGGCTATTATCTCAGATACCGTGAAACGGGATTCTGCTGGATCCAAAGCAGCGTGAAAGTTCAATGAGCATATCATTCTGGCGTGCCGGCTTGGTTGCTTCTGTGTATCAGTCTCCGTCAACCCACTGTGCACTATCCATTTGCAGGCATTCGGGCAGTACCTCAGGCGAACTGACTGCTTTTTCCATACTCTACTTAAGTCCGTCGAATCATGCCTGGGGTCAGATGTTTTCTTCCAGAAAACTAACACCCCATCACATAAACAATTAAATTCTTTCAATATTATATACTCCACGACTCGGCCAAATCTCTTTTTACCTCCCACCCTATCAAGTCCGCTACCCCCACTTGCGCCCCCGCGGCTGCCAATTTCAACCGAAACAAACGCAAGGAATCTGGTGATTATCATCACGATACCAACAAGCAGCCGCACCACATGCATGAGCGTCCTCGCCTCGAAAAGACCAACAAATCAACCACCACCAGCAGTTCAAACAACAAGGCACTCCCCAATTAAGACCTCGAGACTAAGGAGGAAGATCCGATGACCATTAGCCCCAACAACGCTACTAGCATCGAGAAGTGTCCTGAAGCCAAGAACATCGAGAGACACAACGGAAACTTCATCACCGACATTCTCCACAAGGCCGACAACCACAAGTACGCCAGCTACGAATCAGACGACTCCGGCTATGACTCCGACTCCGACGATCGATCCGTATCCAGTGTCAGGCCGCCCGAGCGTCATGTATCCAAACACCAGCACACGGCGATTACGAGGGGTGACCGCTTGGACTTTGCAGTGGATGGTGAAACGATGACCCCGCGGCTGCCTCAAAACAAGCGCTCGGGTAACCCCTGGTACCACTCAGGATTACTTACACATCAAGGTCTTCTGTTTGTCTCTTTCTTTCTCATGTGTTTATGGTTTCCGTTTTCTTGAAGTTTGGTAGATATCACGCATCTAGGACATCAAGAGCGCTCGTCAGGTGGTTTTGATGACGAGCGCGGGTTTCGGATAGGTTCTTCGTCTTGTATGGGCTTCTTAGGCCTCAGTTAGTGTATAATTCAATAGATAAATAAAAGATATTTTTCAATGAATTCCTGTTTATCCGCGCACTAGCACATCTCTACATGTAGTTGCGGCCTCCATGGTTATTCGCCAAGCTGTTCGCATTTTTCAGCCCATGAACCTGCGAACATTCCAGCATCCCAACATAACTCACCCATTCACCCTCATTATTCTGTTCTGGTGATAAATAGATTACCAATCATCCACCCCCCACTTTTACGCAGCTTAAGCTAAGGGCTGGGTGATAATAAATACACACGGGGGGAATCAGTAACCTACATCTGCTGGGAGGTGAGGGGGAGGGGAGCTTAGGTGTTTATTGATTTTATTTAGTGATGTGGAGCACGCGATAATTATATAGCTGGAAGTAGGCGGACGGGGGGAATGCGGGTGAGTGTTTTGGGTCACGGGTTTGAGTTGTAAGTACTTTATTCCATCGTGTGGTGTAGCCTGTGTAGTTTATACACGTCCCACTTTTCCTGTCACCGATCTAAACTCTGCAGCTTATCATAGATGGACAGAGGATGGGGGGGGAGGGGGGGGGGGTCGGTGCATTGCGATGCTACGGGTGAGGAAATATAGGTAGTGTCGCGTCTTGTCGCGTAAAAATGATAGGAGAATGTTATCCTCCTTCTATGGCATCACGATGCGTACCCCATTGCAGCATACAATGACTCTTGCCGTCTCTTCTTTGTCTTGCTTGATTTACATATATCCGCTGTATTCCTGTCCCTCAGTGCAATCATGAACGACAGTATTTAGTATCTATCCAATATACCTTCTCCATCCTCAGTATAGTATATGAGCTCCATACACATAACATCAAAACGGAGCATTCGATATCGATATTGACATGGATCCCATCATATACCTCCGCAGATCATATCAATCAATATTATAACAATCGTTGCATACACGTCGTATTTGATACTGCATGCGGAACGTAACCAGCCCGCCGAATAGGTGCATGCATCTTATTATCAGTCTGCTTTATTCATGCACCATCACTCGCATAAGTCAAAGTAACATCGATTTTCAAAGTTGTACAACCACCAACTGAAGTAGAAGGACTGTATATCCCCAAGATTCATAAGCTTCGGAAATAATAGCAGGTTTGATTTGACAGTAAGAATTGGCCTTCAGAACGTTTAAGGCACGCGATAGCTCAAAGTCAACAAGGCTAAGAGAGCACATATTGGGATAAAGAGAACATAAAACGATTGTGAATATTAAACATATTCCGTCTACAGATTCAAAGCCTCAAATGAAAGGGTTAACATTCTTGAGGAAGCCTTGACACCAAAAAACAGTAACTCTGGAAGTAAGTGCCAGGCAGGCTTCGAGGGCATGCGAGCTGCGAGGCTGAGAGCGCAAACATGGTCCAAGACAGAATTCAGCGTCCAGGTAAAGGACGTTCTAGCTCAAACACACGCAACCAGAACAAACTACAAACACACAAATCCGACAACCAGAAACACAAGCCTACGCCCACTATGGTACATTTTCGCCACCAAGATTGTATATGTTATACAAGTTCCCCACCAAAAAACATATACATGCGAAGAATCTAAACAGCATTTATACCGATCATTTGTTTAAAAATTTGATTTATAATAGCATATGTATAAATATTTCACTAGCGTGAAAATGTATACATGCCGTTGTATAAGATTCTTCGGTTTATAATAGCATATGTATAGATTTTCCATCATCGTGAAAACACTCACAAGTGAGTCCATGGGATTTTTGGAGCACATATGTTTATTGATGATAATATCTACCGATTACCATACTGCATCACATTTCTGAATTATATATTCCTTCCCCTGCCAATAGAATAACCCAACCAGTTCTTCAATAAAAGTGATTTCAATCATCTTCCATTGACCCACGCGTGATTTGTATATTAATTGCCCAATCCGTCCAACAAGGAAATTCTTCAATGTCTTCAAGATCAATTGTTTGGTCATCAGAAAAAGTGATTGATAAAATCATGTATCATACAGAATTACAAGACAGTTATCGACCACCATGCCAGAAAAAATAATGAACATTTATTAAGATTTTTTACCATCCTCTTCCCCTTCCTCAACCAGCATCACCTCTTATTCTGGACTGACCACTGCCTTATCCTCCTCGATATCCATTACGGCATCTGTACTGATCCCAGTTCATACAAACCCCCTGGACAATGTTCCTCGCCACTCTGATTTCCCCCCGTTTCGCAAGCTGCCTTATTAAAAGCACATGAGCCTTCAACGGCACACCATAGTATGTTCCTATTCGTTCCCCATAGCTTGTCGTTATCCCTCCATCTCAACGATAGCTCATGATATGCATAGCCATAGATAGTCTCAAACCCCAAGATATGGTCTCTCCTGCAATTGCATTGATAGATTTCCCGCCACTTTTGTAGTGCCACATCTAAATTGCTGTGTAGGACATCGCCCTTGAGTAAGAATATGTAGTAGTCGGCATTTCCTTCGATGCATTTGACTTGCATGGGTTTTTCTTTGGGCGGTTGAGGTGTACGAAGATTTTTGAACTGGAGCAACCACCTGCTGAATATCCACAGCATCGGCAAAGGGGATAGGAGCCTATGCCAGCAAGTGTGTGCCCTGTTCATTGACGTCATAGTGAAACCAAATTTGGAGCTATGGTGCGCCGGCGAAAACACACACGAAGGGGGCTGTGGTGCGGCAGTGGGGAGATGGAGGTGGAACCCTGCTGAACAGAAACTATGCGCTAGCGCCGCCTCAAACAAGATTCACAGGAAGTATATTAATCCCCCATCCTGGAGCAGGCTTACAACGCTACATCCACCTCATGGACACCATCCTACTCTCCCATGTCTTTCTAATACGGTGCAGAACAACGATCAAAAAAGAAATACAAAATGTCAGCAAGCACTCAGGATATCGACCCTCATCGGCATGATTAAGATGATAACAATCCGAAATGCGTATATCAGACCTCCCAGTCGTACGAACCAGGTTAAAATGATGGTCAAAACAGACTGTATGGATTGTTGGAATATGAGAACTGTACAGCGACCCAGTTCAGTTTACTGTCAGTAGTAAAAACTGGTTCAACTGCAAAACCTAGTTAATCGAATGCAAGGCTTGGCAACCCAGGAGAACTGTTGAAAACTGCAAAAACCGGTTTGTCCAGAGGAAATGGTTTATGAAAGGGTAATAAATATTATTCAGCGCATACATAACAAAATTGCATACTGATTGAGTGTTCAGGAATCACAGCCGATGCCTCCGATTAAAGCTCTTAAGCCCACTAATGGCCTCCAGGGTATGCCTGCCTGCATTCAATAGCGGACCAAAATAATGATCCGCTTGCATTGGGACAACAACAGCTGTTCTTTTTTAATTCTTTGAGTTTATTATTTTCTTATTTTTTTGTTATTTTTGTTATTTTTGTTATTTTTGTTATTTTTGTTATTTTTGTTATTTTTGTTATTTTTGTTATTTTTGTTATTTTTGTTATTTTTGTTATTTTTGTTATTTTTGTTATTTTTGTTATTTTTGTTATTTTTGTTATTTTTGTTGTTTTTGTTGTTTTTGTTGTTTTTGTTGTTTTTGTTGTTTTTGTTGTTTTTGTTGTTTTTGTTGTTTTTGTTGTTTTTGTTGTTTTTGTTGTTTTTGTTGTTTTTGTTGTTTTTGTTGTTTTTGTTGTTTTTGTTGTTTTTGTTGTTTTTGTTGTTTTTGTTGTGTTTTTTTTTTCCAATATGTATAGTAGTGCTCGTCTGAATAAACAAAAATTCTACCACATTATTTCAATAAATCATTGGTAATTTAGCTAGTATTGTGATGTTTTCAGTCCGAATTTTTTGTTTACATTATAGAATGTTATATCTTTTTTTTATCTACGGAATTGTATATTTTATAAAATGTTATATCTTTTTGTTATCTACTGGGTTGTATTTCTCGTGGAAAGTTATATCTTTTTGTTATCCCCGCAATTGTATTTCTTCTGTTGTGGTATAAACGGGTATATCACATGTTTAAAAATGTATATGTAAATCATAAACCTGTTCTATCCTACTAGGCAAACATATACAGAAAGACTGTATAAAACTTATACCATTACATGTACCATAGGGGCCATGCTTAGTATCACCACAACAAATTCAAACACCTTACATTACATAACACGACATTTCAACAAACAAAAGGAATGAGTATCATTAAAATAAATGTCACACCCAGAATACAGATATTTAGAACTGAGCGAAGAACAAATTAAAGTTCAGACTTACTCACTCGAAAATGTCGAAAGTTTTAATCACTTGCTAATTGGTGCAGAAAAAACAAGTCTAAATCTGCCGAAATTCCAGAACGCTAGTGAATCACATTGCGAGTTACGATCCATATCCATGAGCATACAGGAAAATGAGATGCAGCCTGGACGTTCGAGGTTCGTATTGAGAGAAGCAGGAACGATGACCATTGATCAATGAAGGAAAAGTTTGGAAATATACAGATTGTTATTAATCATTAGATAACGATAAGCAAGTGCAGAGCCTAA
The DNA here is from genome assembly GCA_024516155.1 of Pyronema omphalodes. NCBI lineage: Eukaryota > Fungi > Ascomycota > Pezizomycetes > Pezizales > Pyronemataceae > Pyronema > Pyronema omphalodes. The sequence goes on from JAJJXM010000091.1 coordinate 26,519, forward strand.
TTCAGGCAGTGTCTGTGAAGTAGAGAGAGATAGTGCACGGTACTGGCATGGCTACATGGAATTAGAATGCATAGATAGAGCCTAGCCGGTGGAGTTATAGTGAGATATCCAAAGGATTCGTGGAAGACGTTCGACAGTACTCGATTGTTATACCTGGTATTTGAATCTAGCTGCAAGTTTCCAGAGTATTATTTGACCCTGATAACTCGGTTGGGAAAACATGCGTGGAAGATCTTTGATTGATGTGATCTGGAAACATTACGGCGGAGAAATAGTTAATTAAATTGTTTCTTCTGTAATTGTTTCTTCTGTTTCTGCTTGTTTTGTATTCGAAACGGGAGTATGCTGTTCATGGACTAATTTCAATACGGAATTAACATTGATATCAGTCTAGCGAAACTTCGTAACAAAGCACTACAACTGAATTCATTCCTTAAAATACAGTGAGTGGTAACTCATATATGCGCATTTTGTACGATCCAATGTTACTAGCTGCGAGCGCCGCAATCTGCATACACCACAGAGAAGCCTAAGGGTCACCGCTTGACAGCAGTAAGCAGAGTGCAAAAGTCATCAAGGGAGGCTTTCTTCGTGACAATGTGGAGTATTATCACGTTACATGTGAGAGAATGGAAAGATAATACGTCTGGTAAACTGAGAAGAGCGGCGCGTACACTCTGCCTCCCAACAGGCCACCACAACGGCGCCGCGGATCATGATTGAGCACTCGTACAAGCCTCCCTTTACGTTATGAATTTTGCGGCTCACTGGTAAGTCTCTACAACGTGACGGGTGATTGTAGAGCGGTTGTACGGTGATTTATCTTTAACTCAGCTGCCATTTCCGAAGATTATAAACGATGGTGTACTGACAGCCTCGCTTCTTGCTCATCGTACGGATAGCCGCTTAAGCGACAAATTCAAGACAACACAGATGATCCAGATTGTTGGCAACATTTCAGTACCCCATCAAGAAAGCTCGAGAGTGAGTCACGAGATGGAATACCAGCATGGTACATACTGTAGGGATGATTCAATCCAAAGACTTTGGAAGATGAAAAGAATTAGTTGGATGGCGACCAAAGACATGGCCCTTGCACGGTATACGTTGAGATGATCGAATCAGGGCTGGAGAGGAAGAACTGGCGGGTGACTAGCTTGATCAAAAAGGAACAGCTGTTTGCGATCACGATGGACGACGCGTGATGACACTCGAGCGTGCTGTATATTACTCTGTTCAAGTCTATGACTACATCTGGTGCGGCTTTACTGCGGAGCCGTAATAGTACAATGAACATATTTACGCTCATGTAGTTTACATTAGTAACCCGCACAACTCGCTGCCACGTTCCTGTATGCAATTACCGGGTGAGAGTGACATTAGCTCTGAGTAGCATACCATTAAAACTTGTAAAATCGTTCGGCGCGTCATTGGAGTTGACTACCACCCCGTCAACCAGCACACGAAGGACGCCGCAGTCAAAAATCTGGATATTTGAGGAGAAAAACAGGCTTGGCGTAAGTCTATTATCTCAGGTACCGTGAAACAGTGTTCCGCTGGAGCCAAAGAAGCGTGAGAGTTCAATCAGATAACCGCTTTGGCGTACTGGCTGGCTTCTGTCGATAATACTCCGTGAACCAACTGTACACTGTCAATGCGCGGACATCCGGTCGATACGTCACACAGGGTGACCAATGTTTCCATACTCTATTTAAGCCCGTACAAGTCCTCTTTGAGCGAAACCATTGTGCTACAGAAATAAACCTCCCCTAATAACAAACAATCTTTCTCCAATTTCTATACTCCTCTACCCAACCGAATCGCCCGTTATCGACGACGAACATGTCACCTCGCAACTCCTCCACCGCCACTTGCTCGCCCACGGCTGTTGATACCGGCGTCAAGAAACGCAAGGCCTCTGGTGAGGGTGATGACGACACCAACAGGGAGCCATGCAAGATGCACAAGCCCAATCCGCCGAACAATACCGACATCAACAAAAACCACGACAACAAGAAGGGGCACTCTGACGATAGATCTGTGTTCAGTGACTGGTGTTGGCCTGAGCGTCGTTTCTTCAGATACCGGTACGAGTATATCATCTGGGCTCGCGAGTCAGACTTTGCGGTTGATATTTAGACGACAACAGCACAACCGCATCGAAACAAAGGCCTCATGATAAAGGTATTTTTCTTATCCTTTTTTTGTAACTTGTTCATTATTTTATTATTGTTTTTACATCTGCTGACTATCACGGGTTCAGGACATTGGGAGGGCTCATTGGGTGGTTTAGATCAGGGGGACAGGTTTCGGATATTTGCCTTCTCTTTTTTGGGCCTTTTAGTGCTTGATTAGTGTATGATACGATAGATAAATAAAAAAAAATTTGAAAATGATTTTCCGTTTCTCTGCGCGCTATCACTACTCATCATGCATCTGTCGTGACCATCGTCATTTGTGAGGCTGCCCATATGTTCCTCGCCACAATCATTACTGCTGTCATCTGCGATACTTAGCGAACCGTTTTTCTCATACATAGTGCGATCCTGATCCCTTTGTTTCATCCTCCGATGCCTCCATGGCTCCTCAGCTGTCGTCGATAACACAATCTGCAGATTGCGATCAGCTGTATCCTCAGGACCCGCTTATCTCGACGCAATCTTTCCACGTTCTCACCTTTACCATGGGTGATGAATTATCTTTCATCTTGGATACACTTTGGGGCTTTTTTACCGAGGTATTCGTTTCGTCGATTTTGGTCTTGTTTCTGTTTGCGTCTGTGTTCTCATTTTTGTATTCTTTTTTGCGCGTGTACCAATGATTCTATGATATATGTTACTTTACATTATTCTATAGATTTATTAAAGATATTTTCATTACCGCCGTATCATTTTTGAACGTAGAACGTGACATTTCATGATACGCGGTTACCATTGCTTCCTCTGGAACGGACAGGGGTGTACACTAGCCACACAACGTCATTACGCGCGAATAGCGCACCTTCTCAAACGACGCGCATAGTGCGACGGAAAGTAAAAAATGGGCCGTTTGAGGCCGCACAATCGCTTGACTAGTACTTCATGCGATTTGGGAAAATTACAGCACACGTATAGGGTAGTAATGGAAATCCTTTTTTCCTTTTTTGCTTCGAATGAGACTATAAGAATACCAGGAACGCTCAGTGTTCAAACAGTTTGAGGGGAAAATGTTAATTTTGATGGGACCTTCCAGTACTACCGGACAGAAATAGTACATCTGAAACATGTTTTTACTGAGCACTGTTAAAGTAGGCTTCATGTTTATGTCCAAGGAAACGCTGTCTGCACCATGGTAATTGTCTGTTCTATGGACAATATTGTTGCATGTCATGAAGCTCAACTGTAATCATCATGACGGACTTGATTGCATGTAATGCCATTGCTTTTATTCAAGAATGCACACGCACAAGTAACCAAACACAGGATTAGATATGTTAGAGACGTATGTAATAGATGCCTGACATTCCGACAACCCAAGAGTTCCTCAGGATCCTGATGCGAGGGATAGGCAAGTTACGCCCTGCCGATGCTCTCCGAAGTAGCCGATAATTTGCAGTAACCCTTGGCATGGTACGCGGCGCATATGGAATATGGGAGAATCGTGACATTGTATGTTTAAAATGATGAGGAGTGTGAAGCGTAAACTCAAGCCTCCCCACACCCCCACCCCAATCTCTGGCACGAAGCATCATGAGGAAGCACCGGAGTGGAACTTCCCCAGCGATATTTTTGGCATAACATTAAATCCCTCCCGTTCTTCAGGTCTGGTTGGAACGTGTCTATTGTCGGGTAAGGTTTCCCGTTATACCTTGCTTCTATGTTTAATCATGGATTTCGCAACGTGAAGTTCTTAGACAAATTCATAGTTTGCATTATAGGAAATCCAGAACTTTGTGATGGGGAAAATGATGAATTACTACATCACGCTTCAGAGAGCAGTAAGATGCATTATATGGATGTTACGCTGCCACGAGATTATTATTGTATGACACTCAGTCATAAAGACTGAAGTTACAAACTGCGGTGTACTAATAGCGTCACGTCTAGTGGGTCTTATGGATAAACCACGTGAGGGATAAACACCAGAAAATACATATGATGGTCGGAAAAGCCCGAGTATCAGACGTGGAGGTGGTAAAACTAGCTGGCCGCCAACTATCTAGATTATTCAAGCCCAAAACAGTGCGAGATGCGAATCATTGGGACCGATAACAGAACGCTTGATGACTAATACGCGTTCGCGATATTACTGTGCGAAAACCTGTGACTCCATATAGCGCGGCTGTACTGCGGAGCCGCAATAGTCTAATAGATGACTTTCCGCTTGTATACGGTACATCAGTAATCGGTACAATTTGCTGCCACTGTCCGGTACCCAATCACCGTGTGACAATAATATCAGCACTGGGTAGCAGACCATTGAAACAGGTAAAATTGTTTGGGCCGTCATTGAAACTCTTTCCTGCACCGTCATCAAGTACTAAAAGGGTGTCGCACTTGAGAATCAGGATATTGGAGAAACAAACCAGGCTTAGCAATAAGTCTGTTATCTCGGATACCGTGAAATAGATTTCACCTAGATCCAAAGCAGCGTGACAGTTCAATGAGCATATCGTTCTGGCGTGCCGGCTTGCTTGCTTCTGTCTATCAGTCTCCGTCAACCCACTGTGCACTATCAATTTGCAGGCATCCGGTCAGTACGTCAGACTAAGTGACTATTTTCCATACTTTACTTAAGTCCGTCGAATCAAGCCTGTGGTCAGATTCTGTTTACCAGAAAACGTAACCCGATCACATAAACAAACAAATTCTTTCAATATTATATACTCCACGACTCTGCCAAATCTCTTTCTATCTCCCACCGACATGCCATCTATCAAGTTCGCTACCCCCACTTGCGCCCCCGCGGCTGCCAATTTCAACCAAAATAAAAGAGCAAACAGGGCTCCAAAATTCAACGACGAGAATAAAAACCAGCAGGAGGAAGAGAGGTGGCAACAGGCCCAAGAAATGAAGTACGCTCTGGGGCGGATCCCAGCGAGACTCCAAGGCAACAGCTGGAGCCTCGAAATGTAATTAGACTGTGGCATACGTCATAACCTTAAGGTTGGGAACGTTCAAGAAAATCAAATCAAATCAAATCAAGACCGAAACAAACGCAAGGTATCTGGTGATTATCATCACGATACCAACAAGCAGCCGCGCCACATGTATGAGCGTCCTCGCCTCGAAAGGACCAACAAATCAACCACCACCGGCAGTTTAAACAACAAGGCACTCCTCAATCAAGACCTCGACACGAAGGAGGATGATTCGGTGACCGTCAGCCCCAACAACGCTACTACTATCGAGAAGCATTTCGAAGCCAAGGACATCGAGAGAGAGGACGGAAACTTCATGACCGACATTCTCCACAAGCCCGACAACCACCAGTACGCCAACTACGAATCAGACGACTCGGGCTATGACTCCGACTCCGACGATCGATCCATATCCAGTGACTGGTCGCCCAAGCGTCATGTATTCGAACGCCGGTACAAGGTGATCACCAGGGGTGATTACTCCGACTTTGCCGTGGATTGTGAAATGATGACCACGCGGCTGCCTCAAAACAAGCGCTTGGGTAACCTCTGGTACCAATCAGGAGTACTTTCACATCAAGGCGTTCTTTATGTCTGTTTCTCTGCTATGTGTGTATGGTTTCTGTTTGCTTAATGTTTGGTGGATATCACGGATTGAGGACGTGAAGAGGGCTCATCAGGTGGCTTAGGTCACGAGGACGGGTTTCGGATAAGTCCTTTGTTTCCTATGGGCTTGTTAGGCCCCGATTAGTGTATAATTGAATAGATGTATCAAAGATATTTTCCAACAAATTCCCGTTTATCAGCGTGCTCTCACTACTCAGCATGTAGCTGCTGCCCCCCTCATCATCCGTCAGGCTGCCCCTGTCAAACTTACAATCGTTATGGCACTTGTGTCCTGTTATTCGTGCACTGTTATTAGTAAACATACCGCTTTTTCTGCTTCCTGTAATTCATTCTTCGATACCACACATTTACCTTGCCTTACCTGCGGGTCTCATAGCTTTTTTATTTATTTATTTGTCATACACGCTTGCAACCGTAAGGTTATGGCGGGTACTACTTTAAGGTACAATGCTGACCATCGGGAGTGACTCCGATGGCCACTGGGTACGCCCCAGAGCGGTCTATCTAAGTTTCTGGCAGTAGTCGCCTCTGTCTTTCTGTCTGTGTCTGTCCATCTCGTCACTGTGTCCGTGAGCCCTGTTTGCTCTAGTATCTTTCCTCCACCCTTCCCCAGTTTCTACCGCCTGAAACTCTGATAATAATAAGAAAAGTAAAGGAAAACAAAGGAAATGAGAAAATACAGAAACACACCCATCCCCGGCTCCTTGACTTTCCCATCTCTCCTCTCCCTTTTCGTCATTCGTGATACAAAGGAAAACATAATGTAAAAGAAAAGTCAGAAAATGTAGCATATCCTCCCTTCTTCGAATCCATCTTTGTCCTATCCTATCGACAGTTTGCTTCTGGTTTAAATACATTCTGGTGTTTTTTCTTCTTGTTTTTTTTTTTTTTTTTTTTTTTTTTTTTTTTTTTTTTTTTTTTTTACATGTGTTCTTCATCGGGGTCAGTTAACGTACCCCAATCTGCCATTGTGAATCTGTGTTCTGGTGAGTGTCTCTCCGCTGCAGGGGTACTTAACTGTGTGTGTGCCCATTCCGCAGTTGCGAGCTTCGTTTCAGAGATAATAGTGGTCAGGGCTTGAATTCCGTGTGGCGTGTGGAGGATCATCTTAAGTTGTAGTTGTCGGTGCCGTGGTAGTTTAAGTTGGTGGCGGAGGTTAATACGGTGGGAGGTAAATATGGGGCAGGCCAGGATCAGGTGGCGTGGGGTTTGAGGTGGGTGGAGGGGGCATGTGCATGAGCGGGAAGGGTATTGTTCGGAGGGGGGGTGTGCCAGGCTGTTGAGAAAGTAACCATGTCCTGTTCGGAGGCCCAGTATCGCTGTGGATATCTTTCGGGGCACTGATGTGTACGCTTCATCAAGCTTCCGCTTGAATGGTGCATCGTATGTCTTTGGGCGGGTGGAGGAGGTGTACCAGGTGACCCAATCATGGATGTGAGCTTCATGGATGCGGCGTCGCAGCCATGACAAGGAGATTGTCGAGTTCGGTAGGGGGTTTCTGTCAGTTGCCAATTTTGCCAGGCGATCTGCTTCATCGTTGCCTGCAATGTCGGTGTGGCCTGGTACCCAGTGAAGGTGCACTGTGGAGTTGGTTCGTGTGAGGAGGGTTTGACAGGTGTGGTGGATGATGCCGGCAGTTTCCCGTCCTGGGCCTGGCGAGAGGTGCGAAGAGCGGATGATGGCTGCCTGGTTGTCGGTGAAGATGTGTATCTGGCGGTTGTGGAGGTGGAGGCGTCGCAGGTGTGTAGCGCAGGAGAGTAGGCTCTCTGAGATGGCTTGTAGTTCAGCGTCAAAGACTTCGTTTGTGTTGGTCATGGGAATGAGGGCTTGTATTTGTTTGTCGAGGCCGTAGGGGATGAAGAAGCTAGCCCCGGTCTTGTCGTTGAGTTGGGAGCCATCAGTGTATACCACGATTGCATTGGGTGTTGTTTTGAGGGAGTGTAGGAGTGCAAGGTGTTCAGTAGCTGCGTCCTCCTTTTCGCTCGTGGAGATGGTTGTTGTCAGGGGGGGTGGTTTCCATACCGAGGGATCCGGTTGGGCCGTGTTCTCAACTGTGCTGGTGGGGGATAGCCATGGTCTCATCAGAGTGAGGATGCTTGTGAGACGGGACTGGGGGCGTGTGTGACCGTGCCAGTCACAGTCATACTCTGTGGGGGACATGATGGCGTTCTCAAAGTGGCCTGGGGTGGGGTAGGAGGAGGGGCAGCGGGAAATGACGGGGTGGGTAGGGGGCAGGGAGAGGAGTCTGAGGGCATATTTTCGTTTCTTGTGGGTGAGTCTGATCTTAACGGGTGGGAGGGCCGCCTCGTTGTGCAGGGCCATGATTGGAGTGGATGTGAAGGCGTTAAGGATCTTTCGTAGGGCGGTGTTCTGTTGTCGTTGTAGTTTGGATTCCAGCGTTTTCTGATTTGACCACCATATCTCTGAACCGAAGTCGGACCTGGACTGGACACATGCACGGTAAAGTGTTCTTGTAGCGGAGGGGGACAGACCAGTTTCATATCGCACAAGGCTTCTTAGGGCGTTAAAGGACCTGGATGCGGCTGTTAGTCTAGTATTTACATGGTGAACAAAGGAAAGTTTTCTATCAAAGTGGATACCAATCCACCGGACCACATCTTTCTTTCCGCCTTTCGTGCCTGGTTGGACTATTGTGCCATTGGGAAGTCTGACGCATGTTTGAGGGGTGGTGTCGTCTTTTTGTGATCTGTGGAAATGGAGAAGTTCTGACTTGGAGTCGTCGAATGCCACTGCGTTGTTGTGGGCCCATTCAAAGGCGGTTTCTGCGGCCCTCTCAAGGGCCCTTGAGTTGGATTCTCTAGATGTACCCTGTGTGACTAGAGCGACGTCGTCGATGTAGCTGGGTGTCCAGATGCTGGGGTGGATAGATGATAGACTGTCAAAGAGCGGTCGTAGGTAGAGGAGGAACAGGATTGGTGAGGCGGGTGATCCCTGGGGGATACCGGTTCTGGTAGCTCGTTGTCCGTCGGTGTGTCCGTCGAATGACAAGGCCGTGGTCCTGTCCTGGAGGAAGGAGGCGCACCAAGATACCGTAGGAAGTGGGCATCCCAGAGATGTCATTGTAGCGAGGAGGCGTGTGGCGGATACATTGTCGAATGCGCCTCTGACGTCGAGGAAGAGGGCGGAGGTTATGAGTTTGTTTTTGTGCCCAACTTCAATGTCGTGTGTCAGGGCCATTGCTGCGTCGATGGCTGATCGCTTGGGTCGTCCTCCAATTTGATCTCTGTGGAGGATGTGGTGTGTTTCTGCTAGTTGTCCTAGACGTGTCGCCATTAGCTTTTCTAAAATCTTTCCCATGCAGTTTAGCAGCGCGATCGGGCGATAGGCCTTCACAGAGCTGTAGTCAGGTTTGTTTGGCTTCGGTATCACCACTGTAGTAGCCTGTCTCCAGCAGCGTGGTTGATATCCAACTCTGCCCAGGGTTGCGTATAGAAGGTGGAAATCTTCCGGGATGGTGGTGTAGGCTTGTCGTAGGCACAGGAATGGGATCCCATCCGGGCCAGGGGCCTTCTTCGGTGCTGAGGTGAAGATGGCTGATTTGACTTCGGTTTCCGAGAATGTGTTCCATTCGATTGGGGGTTTATTGTTGTGGTGGGGTTGAGGAGGGGCGTCTGGTGGGGGGGGGGAACAGGGCCTGAAAGGCTTGAACTTTTCCGGCGAAGTCTGTGCGGAGAGCATTGGGTTGGGTAGTTGTGTCAGTGATTGGTGGGGTGAGCTGAGCGCGGCGAGGGTTAGTATAGCGGAAGGCAGCCCATATGTCCGCTCCTTTGGCTTGAGACAGGTACTCCTTCCATAGGCTGTCTTTTGCATGTCGGACTGCCCGGAAGTGGTGGTTGCGTTTGCTTTTGAAGTGGGCGTGGTCATCTGGGTTCCTTGTGCGCTTCCAGACCCTTTGAGCCTGGTTCATTTCTTTCCTAGTGGTTGTGAGATTGTCAGTCCACCAGCGTTTAGATCTGGGGGAATGTTCGATGGCTGGAGTAGATTGTTCGGCTGCCGTGGCTATGGTTTGTTGAAGGGAGGCGGCCCATTCGTCCAGGTTATTGGTAGTAGGATTCCCTTGTAGGTGTGACCACCGGGGTCGAAGGGAAGATGCGAGTCGTGTGAGGATGGTAGCAAATTCATCCCAGTTGGTCTTTTTCCAGTTCAGTCGTGGTTTGGGGTTGGAGAGCTCAACATCTGGGTGTTGCGACTGTATTTGGAACCGGATGACCTCATGGTCTGAACCTGTTGCCGCTTCCTCATCGACTGCCCAGTTCTGTACTTCATTCGCCATGGAGGGTGTAGAGAGTGTCAGGTCCAGGACGGAGGATCCCCGGCCATTGCGGTAGTGGTATGTTGGTGTGTCTGGTGTGTTAGCTAGGTGCCAGCCGGCTTCTTCAATCAGGTATACCAGCTCGTCCGCGCGTGTCATCCGTGTGAGATGAGAGTTCCACAGTGTATGATGGGCATTCATATCACCTGTCAGGACGCAGCGGTGGGGTAGGGTAAGTGGGGTAAATGAGCGTGGGAGGGTGTATTGTTTGGATTCTTGTTCCCATTCGTTGTAAATGTTCAGTAGGTAAAAGGTGGGGATAAGGGGGGTGTGTATTTCAAGGATCTGGAGATCCGGGTCCGCACAGATGTCAGGACGTGGAGTAACATGTAGGTGAGGGTTTAGTCTCGAAATGTACGCCATCGTCCTGACAACTGTCCGATTGTTTGCTGGGGGTATAAGGAGAAGGAAATCTGGGTGTGTTGTGGCATATATGGGATTTCTGATATCAGCTTCCTGTATCAGAATGATGTCTGCGGTCCTGCCAGCAGAGTTCAGAAGGGAGTTAAGGGCTATGGTGCTTCTATTAATGTTGTGGGATATTATTCGTAGGGTTGCCGCGGAAGAGTTGTAATTACTCATCGGTGGTCATATTAGTGTCAGAGGGTAGGTCAGAGGGTTTGTGGGCGGTTTTTGTTCTTTGCCAGACAGTTCTTATGACTTCCAGGCGGGAGGGGCATTTGGGGTGGAATGCAGGGTGGGCTGTGTCATCTTGATTGGCATCAGTGCAGTTTCTGCATTTAACACTGACATGGGGGCATAGCCGTCCAGTCTTGGTCGGACATTCAGCACATTGATGCAGGTCAGTGGAATGTGGGCCGGCACAAAGGGCGCAAGTGGGGTGGGAAATGGAGGGGCAGACCGCGTGGTGGTGTCCAAAGTTAAGGCAGCGACGGCATTGGTCGGTGGGGCGAGCTGAGTGATACTCAGTAACCTTCCTCTGCTCATAGCGTACAATAACTTTGGTTCTCTTGAGCCGTTGCGCGTCTTCATTGGTCTTAAGGGCGATCATAACACTTGATGCTGTCTTGCCAACGCGTTTGTCAGGGTGGGTTATGTATCGGGGGGGTTGGGCGAGTTGGATATCATGGTTGCGCTCAATCTCAGATTGGAGAGCTTGCATGCCATCAGGGTTATCAGGGTAGGAGTCAAGTGGAATGCTGTGTACCGTAAGTTTGAACCACTTTTCGGCAACGCGGGGTGCAAGCAGGGTGTAGTGGATTGACTGGGCAGCCTCCTGGAGGGTGTTGAGGTGGGCAGTAACTTCTTCAGTAGTGGTTTTGGGGGAGAACGTAAGGGTGAGGTTTCCAAGCTGGTTGCGGCGCACCGTAACAACAGACATGTGGTCAGGGGCATCTGCCTCCCGGAGTGCACGGTTGGTAGCAGTACCGAGGTGGGCATTGACATCATGTGTGAGTTTTTCTGGGTCTGGGCAGGGGATGGAAACAGTAACAGGGCGGGGGACGGCAGGTTTTGGTGATGGCTTTTTGGGTTGAGAGGGGGTCTTGGACTTCTGGGTGGCGACAGTCTGGGTAACAGAGCTGAAGAGCTTTCTGGGGATATTTGGTTCTGTCCAGGCAGCAGTTCCTTGGGGGACGGGGAAGGGGATAGCGGGGGGGGGCGGCGATATTGTGTTTAGCTAGTGCTTCTTCAGCAGCGAAACAACGGGTCTTCCAGTAGGTGACCAGATCGTCGGTTTGGGCAGGAGGCAGGGGGTCGGTGTCAGGGGCGGGGTCGGCAGAGTCAGGAATATCATGGGAGGGCAGGAGCTTGCGGAGCATTTCTTCGATCTTGCGTAGTGTTGCTCTATCGCGGTCCATGATGCTGAATGCTTTATTGAGGCGTTGGGTGGTACGGTGGTCGTTGAGGCGTGCAGCATCAGCGTGTGCGGTTACTGTGGCCATAACTCGGTCGATTGCTGTGAGGTCTGCGATGCTGGTGTGTTGGGGGACCGCTGTTTCATTGCCGAGTGTGCGCAAGGAGGCCTGGATGCCGTGTTCGTAGACGAGAGGAGTTTCAGTTGAAGTGGTGGTGGACGGTGCAGAGCGTTTTGCCGGAAGGGTTGGGAAGTCTTGGATGTTGCGTACGTGGATTGTGTGTCCAGTTCTGGGTGCAGTTGGGGCAGGCGGTTGGTGTTGAGGGGTGGGTTGCGGCGGGGTGGAGGGGCGGCGAGCTGGGGTTGGTGTAGGCGACGCGGTTTCTTCGTCACTGACGTCAGTGTCGGTGTCGAGGTTCATGTCGTCAAGTGTGGTTGCTTGGGAGTGCGGCTCTGCGCTAGCGTGTTGGCTCGCGCTAAGGCTCGGCGTGCTGATTTTGTCGGGGGGAAGAGGTTTTTTGCGGGGGGCAGCAGAGCGTGGGGCCATGTCGCCGCGAAGGAGTTAGGAGGGGAGATCGAGTGAGCGATAGATTTTAAAGGGAAGAGAAGAGAGGACGAGTTCGAGCGAGTGGTTGTTGTTTTGTGGTTGTGGTGGGGTCGCGTTGTGCCTATGCCGAGGGGCGTCTTCAGGGGCCGTGATTCTCTTTCACCTCGCTTGCGCGACGAAAAAGAGCGTGCCGGGTCTGTAGAGGCTTCGGGTAGGTAAATCGAGTGCGCTATTCAAGAATCCGCTCGAAAATCTGATGATTTCCGGGTGGTTGTTGAGATAGCTGGGGGGGGGGGTCGAACTCGGGGTGTGTTGTTTTTTGCGGGTCTCATAGCGTAGATCAAACAAATGGCAGTTCGCCATCGGTATTATCACTACCGACTCTTCTCGACGAAATAATCACGCGTTTCTACTTGAATCATGAGTAATTGGTTATCTCCCGGAGTATTTCTTACTCCGATGCTTTGTGTTGGAGTGTTCGATTCGCCGGTTCTAATTTCCTGTTTCTAGTTTTCTTATTTTGTTTTTTTTTAGGTTTATTTGAGACACTTTTTCATTTTGTTTCATTTCGATTTCTTTTTCTTTAATTCTATAATTTGGTTGCTGTTGTGTCGTAGCTTTTGCTTTGGTTTCTGCCCCAAACTCACATCTTTCGTCATTACGCGAAAGTGATTTTTCATGACCCGCAGTACTGTCTACATTTTCGTAATCCAACAGTACTATGTAGATTGTAGATAAGACAGTGATCAGAGCGACGATCCAGAATCCATCCCAGGATATCAGCCATCTACAATAACTCAACAACCCTCGTCTGCATGCTCTGGCTATATAGATCCCATCATACAGCCCTACTTTTCAGCCTCGGATATCATCATCATCACCATAACCATCGTCATACTGTATCTTAGTCACCCCCGCCCCCCCCCCCCCCCCCTCAACCACCATCCCAAAATTACGCTCGTACGTTACACAACCTCCCCCCCTCCTCCGAAATTCCCACAACACACGAACATTCTAGTATCCCATTCCACACCACCAACGTAACCCACCCACCCTCCTGCTATATTCTGACGATAAATACATAACCAGTTACCTATCCTCCGCTTCAACGCAACTTAACAATCAATACATACGGGGGGAATCAGTAACCTACATCCACTGGGAGGTCAGGGGGGCTTGGGTATTTATTTATTTCTTTTCTTCCGTGGTGTGGAGCACGCGATAAATAGATAGACAGAAGCAACAGACGGGGGGAATACGGGTGAGTGTATTGGATCCGGGGTTTGAGTTGTAAGTACATAACTTTATTCTATCGTGTGGTGTATCGTATGTACTTTGGATACTTTATTTCATTTGCCCTCTACATATATACATCCGCGTCCTATTCTCCTGTCACCGAATGTGAACTTTGCTGTCTAATATTCAAGAACTCTGAACAAGCAACAGTAGCAATGATATCATGCAACATCAACGTGCAACATCAAAGTGCATTAGGAAAAATAAAAAGAAAAAGAATACCAAGTGCAAAACCATATTTGCCTCCGGACCCCGCCTTCATATGCGTATGTAGGCGTATGTATGTGTATGTACTTATCTGCCGCCAGCGGACTCGAGTTCCGACATGCAGCAACAGGCAGGTAAAGGTGAAGGTGTGTGGCGATTCGTAGTAAGCCGGTGCAGTTTTTGTATGCTGCGGAAAGTTGAAATGTTAAAACTATTTTCATGCGGCTACAGAGACCTTGCGAGTGAGCGATACAGGGGTTGGTAGTCGGAGATATCACGGTGCTGGTCGCTTAGTTAGTGAGATCTCCTGAGGAGAAGCTGCGGAGCATGAAGCTATGAATAGAATAAAAAAGGAACTCGCGAGCGGCGGAGCTCCGGAGTAAGAATCCTAATTCCTCCGAGTCAATTTCTTTTCTGTTCCAGTCCGCCGTCGCCTTCTCTGGTTCATCAGGGTAAGGCGAAGTGAAAGCAACTAAGTCAACCGCATCTTACACTTTCCCTCTAACCACACCCCACCGCCCACTAGTACTCCGCCATCGCACCGTTGAATCATCGTACCAGCTAACGACGAAGCGAGATCAAAATCGATAAGAAATCTTCGTCCTCGTCGTCATATCTAGGGTTTTACCCTCTCTCCACCTCCTGATTACCGCTAGAGTTGCACCAATGTAGAGTGGCAGCAAAACTCTACCACGCCCCCGCTGCGACACGGTGATCCAAATTCCAAGTGCGCCGTAAGCGCCGCGCTGCATGATACGGTTATCGCCGCCTTATACGTCGTGCATCACAGTTGCAAATTCAATTCAACACCATCCATCGGTTGGTTCGGTACCTTTTCATGCCTAGAATATCCCGTTTCGGTTGTAGATTCTCCGATTCCTATGACACGCCGTGCGTTCAGCCTTTCGCACCAAAGCCATCAAAAACAAAGCCAAGCCAGCTCATCTCGCCAAGATAACCAAGGCCAAGCCAGTCAAGCTCAGAGGATGACGTCTCTTCCGTTACCAGGGTCTTGTGGTCAACATATAACACACTAAGGTTTTATGGCTTGGAAAATCGAGATATGCTGCGACGCTGCGGCGCTGCGGCGCTGCCGCTAGAGGATCCTCCCGCTGGTTCCCGGACTGAGCAATGTAACGCGAAGTAACTCAGAGCAAAGTAACGGATAGTAAAGGCATCCAATGCCCTTCTCACGGGGCCATAGATAGACAGATAGTCTTTAGATAGTCTCGATATATATATATATATATATATAATCACCCTTAGTATGGTGCGATATGGTACACCAGAACACGGACTGGACGGACAGACGGTATGGTATAGTTTGGTATGATCTGGTCTGGCCTCAGTTCCTATATCCTATACATAGCCATCCATCGCGAAAAAGACGCAGGGACATTGAATCATCAATCACGAAGCCATCCCAAATCCAAAGCTCTATATTCGGATCTCCCATATCCATCCTGTTCGATCCATCTATCTCCCGTCACATCTATAGCACGCAAAGGACAAAAAAAACACGCACGATCGAAAGGAAGGGACCGAGCGCTGATGCATCGGGCCGCGGGATTCGGTTCAGCCTCGGAATGGACACGCGGAAGTTCCATAGGCGAATGTATGTTTTTTTTTAAGGTACAGACTGGAGGGTATAGATATACACAGATATCCCTATCCCTATCCCTATCCCTATCGCTATCGCTATCGTTGTCGCGGTTGATGTCGCTTGTAGATGTCGATGACGATTTAGGGCTTGCTTGCATAAGTGCTGGATCCGTATGAGGCTTGTGCAGCCGTATATGGAGTTTTGGGTGAGTGATGGGATGTGTAGAGGATGCATTGCGAGGCTGGGGGTGAGGAAATATAGGTAGTTTCGCGCTCTCTCCCGTGAACAAGATACGATGGTTTTACTCTCGTTTCATGGCTTCGTGAAGTATACCCCCTAGCAGCATACAATGACCCTTGCCGTCTGTTCTTTGTCTTGGTTGATATACATATATCCGCTGTATTCCTGTCTCTCAGTGCAGTCATGAAGGATAATATTTGGTATATATTATTCATGCCTTTTCCATCCGCAGCTTTGTCATTGCATATGAGCTCCAGACAGCTTACATACCCATAACCTCAAAATAGAGCATTCGATATCCATATTGTAATGGGTCCCATCTTATACCTCCGCAGATTATATCGATATTACAAAGACAATTCCATACACGTTGTACTTGATACTGCATGCGGAACGTAACCAGCCCGCCGAACAGGTGCATGCACTTCATTATCAGCCTGATTTAGTCATGCATAATCACTCGCATAAGTCAATCTGACATCGATTTCTAAAGTTGAAAAACTACAAACTGAAGTAGAAGGACTAAATGTCCGCAAGATCTTTCAGCTGCGCGAAAATGGCAGCGAGTTCCATTTGAGAATCATATCCTGCCATCAGAAAGTTGAAGACGCGTGACAAGTCACGCAGGTGCATAAATGATTCAATAGGGTATCATGCCGGGACAAAGAGAACATGAATCAATCATGATTATTGAATAAGTTAAGACCACATGCAAAGCCTTCAATTAAAAGGGTATTTTGACCTTATTGAGAAGTTAGTGGGCCCAAAAAAAAATCGATTTGGCAGGAAGTGATCGTCTGCAAGGACGCGCGAGATTCGAGCGTGAAAATATGTGATATCGAAAAGTCCACGAGAGAGTGTATGCTGAAATCAACAGCGCAGCCAGCCTCAAATAAGTAAACAAAACAACCGACTCAGGCCAACTGGAACCTCAATTCGATAAACACAGGTCTAACCGTATACTCACCACGAAAAAGTCAAACACCTTACATAACACAAGATCAAACAAATGAATACAATAATGAATATGATGAAAAAATGATTGCAGACTCAGTATACAGGCATTCAGAAAGCGAGTGAGAAAACAAATGGAAGTTCACACTTATTCACTCGGAAATGGCGGAATTTTCAAATACTTGCTCCTCGGTTGATCAAAAAAAAATCTAAGAATTCCAGGAATTCCAAAATGCCAGGGATCACATTGCGAGCTGCTATCCATATTGATGAGCATACAGGAAAATGAGAAAGCGTACCGAAGGAAGGAATGGGAAAAAAGTAAATAGAATTTAGACTCTGGAAATATGCAGGCTCGAAGTTTGAGGTTCGTATTGAGAAAAGTAGAAACGATGATATTAGTAGATGAAGTAGAAGTTTGAAAATATACAAGTTGTTATTGATTATTAGATGACGATGAGCGACTGCTGAACTTGGTCTAGGCAGTGTCTGTCAGGTACAGAGAGGTAGTGCAACGTACTGGTATGGCTACATAGAACTGGGATCTATAACTGAAGCCTGGCCGGTGGAGGGGTTTTAAGGCTTCAGAAGCATCTCTAGAACAAGGTTTACGGTCCTGGATTGTTGAATATTGTATTTTGATGTAGCTGAAAGTGACCAGGGTATTGTATGGTCCTGATAACTCTTTCGAGAAAACATGCGTGGGAGATCTCAACTTGATGGGATATGGAAAACTGGTATCAGAAAATTACTGAATTGCATCTGTTTTTTGCTTTCTCTTGTTGCGAATAGAGAAGACTCTGATGACATTAAAAACGAGAGTATGCTGTTCAAAAAGGAATTTCGACACGAAATAGCCATGAATACTGGTAAAGCAAACAATGATAACAAAGCACTACATCTAAATTTATGCCTCGAAATACTATGCGTGATAGCTGATCTGTACATTTCTACGATTTAAATTACCAGCCGCAAGGGCCGCACTGTGCACGAGAATATGGTAAGCGGTGTGCAGCAGTCTACAAGGGAGGGTTTCTTTGTGACTATGTGGAGTACTATCACGTTAAATGTGAGAGAATGAAAAACATTCGTCTGGTATATTGAGAAGAGCGGAGCGGACACCCTGCCTCCCGACAAGCCACGATACTGACGCCGCGGATCATGACTGAGCACTCGTCAAAACCTCCCTTTACACTATGAATTTGCAGTTTACTAGTAAGTCTCTACAATGTGACGGGTTGGTTTGGAGGGTTTTCACAGTGATTTATCCTCAATCAAGTGCCATTTGACGTCATTCAGCTGATGAAAAGAAGATGATGAACTACGGTGTACTGGCAGCCAGAGGCCTCGCTTCTTCCTGATCATACAGATAGGCACTCAAGCGACAAACGCAAGACAACACAGATGACCCAGTGCGTTGGAAAAATTTTAATAACCGATTGAGAAAACTCGAGTGTTAGTCACGGGATGGCATATCAGCATGGTACATACTGTATGGATGATTCCATCCGAAGACCTTAGAAGATGCAAAGAATCAGTTGGATGGCTACCAAAGATCCGGCCGTTGCACGGGATACGTTAAGAAGATTGAAGCAGGGCTGGAGAGGAAGAACTGGCGGGTGACTAGCTTGATCGAAAAGGAACAGCTTTTTTCGATCACGATGGACAACGCTTGAAAATACTCAAGCGTGCTGTATATTACTCTGTACAAGTCTATGACTACATCTGGTGCGGCTCTACTGCGGAGCCGTAATAGTCCAATAGACGAATTTTAGCTTATCAACTTTACATTGGTAACCCGAACAATTCGGTGCCCCGTTCAAGTACGCAATTCCCGGGTGAAAATAACATTAGCTCTGGGTAGCCGATCTAATTGTAGAATTGTTTGGGGTGTCATTGCAGTTGACTCCCACTCCGTCAACCAGCACACAAAGTACGCGGCAGTGAACAATCTGGATATTTGGGAAGAAAAACAGGCTTGTCAGATGTCTGTTATCTCAGATGCCGCGAAACCGTATCCCGCTGGAGCCAAAGAAGCGTGAGAGGTCAACCATATAATCGTTTTGGCATACCGGCTGGCTTCTGTCGATAATACTCCGTCAACCAACTGTACACTGTCAATGCCCGGACATCCGGTCGGTACGTCACACAGGGTGGCCAATGTTTTCATACTGTATTTAAGCACACAAAAGTCCTCTTTGAGCGAAACAATTCCGCTACAGAAATAAACCTCCCCTAATACACAAACAATCTTTCTCCAATTTCTATACTCCTCTACACGACCTAATCTCCTGTCATCGATAACGAACATGTCACCTCGCAATTCCTCCACCGCCACTTGCGCGCCTATGGCTATTGATACCACCGTCAAGAAACGCAAGGCCTCTGGTGAGGGTGTTGACGACACCAACAAGGAGCCATGCAAGATGCACAAGCCCAATCCGCCGACCAACGACAAGAAGGGGCACTCTGACGATGAATCCATGTTCAGTGACTGGTGGTGGCCTGAGCGTCGTTTCTACAAGTACCAGTACGAGTATAACATCTGGGCTGGCGAGTCAGACTTTGCGGTTGAGATTTAGACGACAACAGCACAACCGCAACGAAATAAGGGCTTCACGATAAAGGTATTTTTCTTGTCCTTTTTTTTTGCAACTTGTTCATTATTTTATTATTGTTTTTACAGATGCTGACTATCACGGGTTCAGGACATTGGGAGGGCTCATCAGATCGCTTAGATCACGGGAACGGGTGTCGGATATTTACCTTCTTTTGTTTGGGCCTTTTGGTGCTTGGTTCCTGTATGATACGATAGATAAATGAAAAACATTTGAAAATGATTTTCCGTTTCTCTGCGCGCTATCACTACTCAACATGCATCTGTCGTGACCATCGTCATCCGTGAGGCTGCCCATATATTCCTAGCCACAACCATTACTGTGGTCATCTCCGATACATCGAGTACCGTTTTTGTCATACATAGTGCGATCCTGATCCCTTTGTTTCATCCTCCGATGCCTCCATGGCTCCTCAGCTGTCGTCGATAACACAATCTGCAGATTGCGATCAGCCGTATCCTCAGGACCCGCTTATCTCGACGCAATCTTTCCACGTTCTCACCTTTACCATGGGTGATGAATTATCTTTCATCTTGGATACACTTTGGGGCTTTTTTACCGAGGTATTCGTTTCGTCGATTTTGGTCTTGTTTCTGTTTGCGTCTGTGTTCTCATTTTTGTATTCTTTTTTGCGCGTGTACCAATGATTCTATGATATATGTTACTTTACATTATTCTATAGATTTATTAAAGATATTTTCATGACCGCCGTATCATTTTTGAACGTAGAACGTGACATTTCATGATACGCGGTTACCATTGCTTCCTCTGGAACGGACAGGGGTGTACACTAGCCACACAACGTCATTACGCGCGAATAGCGCACCTTCTCAAACGACGCGCATAGTGCGACGGAAAGTAAAAAATGGGCTGTTAGAGGCCGCGCAATCGCTTGACTAGTACTTCATGCGATTTGGGAAAATCACAGCACACGTATAGGGTAGTAATGGAAATCCTTTTTTCCTTTTTTGCTTCGAATGAGACTATAAGAATACCAGGAACGCTCAGTGTTCAAACAGTTTGAGGGGAAAATGTTAATTTTGATGGGACCTTCCAGTACTACCGGACAGAAATAGTACATCTGAAACATGTTTTTACTGAGCACTGTTAAAGTAGGCTTCATGTTTATGTCCAAGGAAACGCTGTCTGCACCATGGTAATTGTCTGTTCTATGGACAATATTGTTGCATGTCATGAAGCTCAACTGTAATCATCATGACGGACTTGATTGCATGTAATGCCATTGCTTTTATTCAAGAATGCACACGCACAAGTAACCAAACACAGGATTAGATATGTTAGAGACGTATGTAATAGATGCCTGACATTCCGACAACCCAAGAGTTCCTCAGGATCCTGATGCGAGGGATAGGCAAGTTACGCCCTGCCGATGCTCTCCGAAGTAGCCGATAATTTGCAGTAACCCTTGGCATGGTACGCGGCGCATATGGAATATGGGAGAATCGTGACATTGTATGTTTAAAATGATGAGGAGTGTGAAGCGTAAACTCAAGCCTCCCCACACCCCCACCCCAATCTCTGGCACGAAGCATCATGAGGAAGAACCGGAGTGGAACTTCCCCAGCGATATTTTTGGCATAACATTAAATCCCTCCCGTTCTTCAGGTCTGGTTGGAACGTGTCTATTGTCGGGTAAGGTTTCCCGTTATACCTTGCTTCTATGTTTAATCATGGATTTCGCAACGTGAAGTTCTTAGACAAATTCATAGTTTGCATTATAGGAAATCCAGAACTTTGTGATGGGGAAAATGATGAATTACTACATCACGCTTCAGAGAGCAGTAAGATGCATTATATGGATGTTACGCTGCCACGATATTATTATTGTATGACACTCAGTCATAAAAAAGGAAGTTACGAACTGCGGTGTACTAATAGCGTCACGTCCAATAGGTCTTATGGATAAACCACGTGAGTGATAAACACCAGAAAATGGATTTGATAATCGGGAAAGCTCGAGTATCGGTCGTGGAGGTGGCAAAAATAGCTGGCCGCCAACTATCTAGATTATTTAGGACAAAAATAGTGCGAGATGCGAATCATTGGAACCGAAGAAAAGCTCGAAGTACACCACAAGACAGAAAGGTCGAACCAAAATCGGGAACATGGCCGTGTTAGTTCACTGACTTTGAGTAAATAGATTTTATTTTGACCCCGATACAAAACACTTGATGACTAATACGCGTTCGCAATATTACTGTGTGAAAACCTGTGACTTCATCTAGAGCGGCTCTACTGTGGAGCCGCAATAGTCTAATGGATGACTCTCCGCTTGGATACGGTACATCAGTAATCAGTCCAATCCGCTGCCACTGTCCGGTACCCAGTCACCCTCTGAAAATAACATTAGCTCTGGGTGGGAGACCATTGAAACAGGGAAAATTGTTTGGGGCGTCATTGTAACTCTCTCCCGCCTCGTCATCCAGTAGTAGAAATGTCTCGCACTGTAGAATCTGGATATGGGAGAATCAAACCCGGATTAGCAACAAATCGATTATCTCAGATACCGTGAAACGGAATTCTGCTTGATCCAAAGCAGCGTGAAGGTTCAATGAGCGTATCGTTCTGGCGTGCCGGCTTGCTTGCTTCTGTCTATCAGTCTCCGTCAACCTACTGTGCACTATTAATTTGCAGGCATCCGGTCAGTACGTCAGACTAAGTGACTGTTTTTCCATACTTTACTTAAGTCCGTCGAATCAAGCCTGTGGTCAGATTCTGTTTACCAGAAAACGAAACCCGATCACATAAACAAACAAATTCTTTCAATATTATATACTCCACGACTCTGCCAAATCTCTTTCTATCTCCCACCGACATGCCATCTATCAAGTTCGCTACCCCCACTTGCGCCCCCGCGGCTGCCAATTCCAACCAAAACAAAAGAGCAAACAGGGCTCCAAAATTTAACGACGAGAATGAAAACCAGCAGGAGGAAGAGAGGTTGCAACAGGCCCAAGGAACGAAGTACGCTCTGGGGCCGATCCCAGCGAGACTCCAAGGTAACAGCTGGAGCCTCGAAATGTAATTAGACTGTGGCATACGTCATAACCTTAAGGTTGGGAACGTTTAAGAAAATCAAATCAAATCAAAACCGAAACAAACGCAAGGTATCTGGTGATTATCATTACGATACCAACAAGCAGCCGCGCCACATGCATGAGCGTCCTCGCCTCGAAAAGACCAACAAACACCGGCAGTTCGAACAACAAGGCACTCTTCAATCAAGACCTCGACACGAAGGAGGACGATTGGATGACCGTCAGCCCCAACAACGCTGCTAGCATCGAGAAGTGTCCTGAAGCCAAGGGCATCGAGAGAGACAACGGAAACTTCATCACCGACATTCTTCACAAGCCCGACAACCACAAGTACGCCAGATACGAATCAGACGACTCGGGCTATGACTCCGACTCCGACGATAGATCCGTATCCAGTGACTGGCCGCCCGAGCGTCATTTATCCCAACGCCGGTACACGGCGATCACGAGGGGCGATCACTTAGACTTTGCCGTGGATTATGAAACGACGATTCCGCGACTCCCTCAAAACAAGCGCTCGGGTAACCTCTGGTTCCACTCAGGATTATTTTTCACATCAAGGCCTTCTTTTTGTCTTTTTCTGTCTTATGTGTTTATGGTTTTTGTTTTCTTAAACGTTGGCGGACATCACGCAATGAGGACATTAAGAGGGCTTATCAGGTGGCTTAGATCACGAGGGCGGGTTTCGGATATGTCCTTTGTCCTGTATGGGCTTGTTAGGCCTCGGTGACTGTATAATTCAATAGATAAATAAAAAAAGACTTGTAAATAAATTACCGTTAATCAGCGTACCAGCACAGCTCTCCATGCAGTTGCCGCCTCCAACGTGATCCGTCATTCTGCTGTCATTTGCTAGCCCATGATCGTGATTGAGCCCCTCTCCGATACTTGGCGCATTATTTGATGTATGTTCCTTATTTGTCCATCTTATGATTTGTTGGCTTTTGTGTTATAAATTTCACTTCGGATTCTGTCCCGAACTGACAACTTCCGTGATTACGCGAAAGTGACTTTTCATGACCCGCGATACCGCTCCTTTCTCTTAACCAGACAGGGTGTACGCAACTCCGAGACATATCAAAAAGCTCCGACTATCCGCTCCCATCATACATCCCTACTTCTCAGCCTCAGATATCATCATGACCACCATCACCATCGTCATACTGTATCTTAGTCACCACCCCCCCCCCCCCGACCCCCCACCACCAAGCCCATATGATACACACCGTCCCCTCCTCCTTCGAAATACACACCACCTAAGAATCTTCCAGCATCCCGACATAACCCACCCACCCATTCACTCATTCACCCCCATTATTCTGTTCCGCCGATAAATAAATTACGAGTCACCCATCCCCCGCTTTAACGCAGCTTAACAAGGGCTGGTAGATAATCAATACATACGTGGGAAATCAGTAACCTACATCCGCTGGGAGGTGAGGGGGGCTTGGGTATTTATTTATTTATTTTCTTCCGTGGTGTGGAGCACACGATAGATAGATGGACAGAAGCAACGGACGGGGGGAATACGGGTGAGGGTGTTGGATCCGGGGTTTAAGTTGCAAATACTTTATTCTATTCTTTAGTGCTATGTTTGGACTTTACATACTTTATTTCATTTGTCCTCTATATATATACATCCGCGTCCCATTCTCCTGTCACCGAATGTGAACTTTGCTGTCTAATATTCAAGAACTTCGAACAAGAAACAGTAGCAATGATATCATGCAACTTCAAAGTGCAAAGTGCATCAGGAAAAAGAAAAAAAATATCAAGATATATATTTGCCTCCGGACTCCGCCATGATATGCGTATGCGTATGTATGTGTATGTATATACTCATCTGCCGCCTGCGGAGTCCGGACATGCAGCGACAGCGAGGTAAAGGTGAAGGTCCGTTGCGAATCGTAGTAGACCGGTGATGTTTTTGTATGCTGCGGAAGATTGGACCGTTGAAACTATCTATGTTTATACGGCTACAGAGACCTTGCGAGTGATCGATACGGAGGTTCGTGGTCGGAGATATCACGGGGTTGGTCGCTTAGTTAGCGAGATCCTGAGGATAAGCTGCGCAGCATGAAGGTATGAAGAAAAAAAGAACTCGCGAGCGGCGGAGAAAGAATCCTAATTCCTCCGAGTCAATTTCTTTTGTTTTCCAGTCCGCCGTCGCCTTCTCTCGTTCATCCTTCGACGTTCATCGCAGTGAGGCCAAGCGAAAGCAAACTAAGTCAACCGCATCTTACTCTTTCCTTCTAACCACACCCCACCGCTCACTAGTACTCCGCCATCGCACCGTCGAACCATCGCACCAGCTAATGACGAAGCGCCATCAAAATCGATAAGAAATCTTCGTCCTCGTCGTCATATCTAGGGTTTCACCCCCTCTCCCCCTCTGATCTCAGCTAAAGTCGCACCCATCTAGGGTGGCAGCAAAACTCTACCCCGCCCCCGCTGCGCCACGGCGATCCAAAATTCTAAGCGCGCCGTAAGCGCCGCGCTGCGTTGTACGGTTATCGCCGCCTTATACATCGTGCGTCACAGATGCAAATTCAATTCAACATCATCCATCGGTTGGTTCGGTACCTTTTCATGCCTAGAATATCCCATTTCGGTTGTATATTCTTCGATTCCTATGACATGCCGTGCGTTCAGCCTTCAGAATTAAAGCCATCACAAACGAAGCCAAGCCAGACCCCCCCCCCCCACCATCTCGCCAAGATAACCAAGGCCAAGCCAGTTAATCTCAGTGGATGACGTCTCATCCGTAACCAGGGTCTTGTGGTCACCATACATACAACGCACTAAGGTTTTATGGCTTGGAAAATCGAGATATCCTGCGGCGCTGCCGCTAGAGGATTCTGCCGCTGGTTCCTGGACCGAGAAATGTAACGCGAAGTAACGCAGAGCAAAGTAACGCGTAGTAAAGACAATAGATAGACAGATACATAGTCTTCAGATAGTCTCGAGATATATAAATATATGATAACCCTTAGTATGGTGCGATATGGTATGCCAGAACACAGACTGGACGGACAGACGGTATAGTTTGGTATGATTCGGTTTGGTCTGTATTCCTATATCCTATACATAGCCATCCATCACGAAAAGACGCAGGGACGTTGAAGCATCAATCACGAAGCCATCTCCAAATCCAACGCTCTATATTCAGATCACCGATATCCATCCTATTCCATCCATCTATCTCCTGTCCCATCTATGGCCCGCAAAGGACCAAAAAAACACGCACGATCAAAAGGAAGGGACCGAGCGCTGATGCATCGGGCCGCGGGATTCGGTTCAGCCTCGGAATGGACACGCGGAAGTTCCATAGGCGAATGTATGTTTTTTTTAAGGTACAGACTGGAGGGTATAGATACATACATACAGATATCCCTATCGCTATCGCTATCGTTGTCGCGGCTGCTGTCGCTTGTCGATGTGGATTTGGGGATTCGATAAGTGCTGGGTCCGTATGTGGCTTTTGCAGCCGTATATTAAATTTTGGGTGAGTGATGGGATTGGGAGGAGATGCGTTACGAGGCTGTGGCTGAGAAAATATACGTGGTTTCGCGCTCTCTGGTGAAAAAAAGATAGGAGAATTTTATGCTCGTTTTATGGCTTCATGAAGCGTACCCCTTAGCAGCATACAATGACCCTTGCCGCCTCTTCTTTGTCTTGGTTGATATACATATATCCGCTGCATTCTTTTCTTTCTGTGCGTTCGGTCAGTCTAATAGCTGGTGTTAATTTATTATATGTTCTCCATCCTCAGTATTGTCATCACTCATGAGCTCCACACGGCTTCCATAAACATAACATCAAAACAGAGCATTCAATACCTATTTCCAGCTCATGTTTCCCACATTATATATCCGCTGATTATATTCGATGCTATAACCATCATTGAATACAAACCATCTTTGATGCTGCATGAACGTATCCAGGCCGCCGAACAGGTGCGTGCACTTACTTATCAGCTTGCTTAATTCATGCATAATCACTCGCACAAGTCAAACTGACATCGATTTCACAAGTGGTGCACCTACTAATTGTAGGATTCTATATTCGATCGATTTATTAGCTAATACCTTTGAAGATACCAGGATGTGTCAGAATCAGAACCAGTCATCAGAAAAATCAAGACGTGCGATAACTCACGCAGGTGCATACATCATTCAATAGGGGATCATGCCGGGATAAAGAGAACATAAACTGTGAAACGGGAATGCGAGAGAAAGGTGGAGGTGGAAGAGTGTATTCATTGAGAACGATGGTAATCTAGCTCTACGCATCTACAGAGGGAGATATACCCAATGTGTGAACTCCACCTCTACGTGCCAGTCACATAAGCCCTAAGTGCGGCCAAGACACCTGGACTCTAGGCGACCTTCAACATAAACCGATCATGATTCTTGAACAAGTTAAGAGTATATATTCAAACATTCAAATTGAAAGGTTCAACATTCTTGAGGAAGCGTTGGTACCGAAACATAATAGATTTGGCAGGAAGTGATAGCCTCGCAGTGCCCACGAGAGCGACAATATGTGACATGAAAGAGTCCAAGAGAGAGTGTGTGTTGAAATCAACACCACAGCCAACCTCAAACACGCAAACAGAAAAACCGGCCTAAGCCAACGGAAATCCCGATTCGACAAGCACAAGCCTAGACGTATAGACACTACGACAAAGTCAAACACCTCACACAACACCTACATTCAAACAATCGAAGACAGGTATGAGTATCATTGAGATCAATCTAGTCCCAGAATACAGACATTGAGAAACCGAGTGAGAAAACAAAGAAACGTTCACGCTTATTCACTCCGAAATTCCCAGATCACTTGCTCCTTGGTTAATCAAAAAATAGTCTCAAGATTATGGGCATTCTACAAAGCTGAGGAATCACATTGCGAGCTACTGTGTATACCCATGAGCACGCAGGAAAATGGGAAAGAATACTGAAATAAGCCATAAAGAAAAGAAATAGAATCTAAACTTTGGAAATGTGCAGGCTCGACGTTCGATGTTCGTATTGAGAAAGCGGTAACGATAATCATTAATAGATGGAGTAGAGGTTTTGAAATATACAGAGGTTGTGATTCATCATTAAATAACGACGAGCGAGGAGAGTGCTTCATTTAGATAGTATTTGTCAGGTATAATTGCAATGCATACATGGGGCCTAGCCGGTGGATTTATGGTGAAGTACATGAAGACTTTGTAGAAGAGATTTGACAGTACTCGATTGTTATATATTGTATATTGATCTAGCTGAAAGTCCCCAAGTTCCTAGAGCATTATATCGTCATGATGCTTTTCTGGGGCAAGGGGCACGCAGGATCTGTACCCGATGTGATCTGGAAAACTTACGGCAGAAAAGTAGTGTTTGTATCTATTCTTTGAGTTTTTTTTTCTTCTTCTGCAAATGAGACTTAGACCGTCATTACATTAGAAACAAGAGAATGCTGTTCAATAAGTAATCTCACCGCGGAATAGACCTGAATACTGGTGAAGCAATAAATGATGACAGAGACGTGGATCTGAATTCCTTGATATGCCCTTTTTTATGATCCTGGTTACCAGCTGTAAGCAGTAAGCAGCAGTCCACAGGGAGGGTTTCTTTGTCACTATGTGGGGTACTATCGCGTTACATGTGAGAGACTTAAAAACTAATGCGTCAGGTATACTGAGAAGAGCGGGGCATACACTCTGCGTCCCCACAGGCCACAACAACGGCGCAGTAGATCATGAGTAAGCACTCGTCGAAGCCCTCTCTATATATTACGGCTTTGTGGGTTTACAGGTAAGTCTCTACAATGTGACAGGTCATCGTAGAGCGGTTGTACGGTGATGTAGCGTTAACTCAGCTGCCATGTCCAAAAAGTATGACCGATGCTGTACTGGCAGCCTCGCTTCTTGCTCATCGTACGGATAGCCGCTTAAGCGACAAATGCACGGCAACACAGATGATCCAGATTGTTGGCAACATTCCAATACCCGATCAAGAAAGCTCGAGTGTAAGTCACGAGATGGCATACCAGCATGGAACATAGTGTATAGATGATTTAATCCAAAAACGGTGGAAGATGCAAAGAATTAGTTGGATGGCGACCAAAGCTATGGCCGTTGCACGCTATACGTTAAGAAGATTGAATCAGGAGTAGAGAGGAAGACCTGGCGGGTGACTAGCTTGATCAAAAACGAACAGCTTATTTCGATCACGATGCACAACGCTTAGAATTACGCAAGCGTGCTGTATATTACTGTGTTCTAGTCTATGACTACAACTGGTTCGGCTCTTCTGCGGAGCCGTGATAATCCAATAGACGAATTTTAGCTTATCTACTTGACATTAGTAACCCGAACAATTCGGTGCCCCGTTCAAGTACGCAATTCCCGGGTGAAAATAACATTAGCTCTGGGTAGCAGAGCTAATTGTAGAATTGTTTGGGGTGTCATTGGAGTTGACTCCCACTCCGGCAACCAGCACACAAAGTACGCCGCAGTGAACAATCTGGATGTTTGGGAAGAAAAACAGGCTTGTCATAAGTCTGTTATCTCAGGTACCGTGAAACCGTATCCCGCTGGAGCCAAAGAAGCGCGAGAGTTCAACCAGATAATCGCTTTTGCGTACTGGCTGGCTTCTGACGATAACACTCCGTGAACCGACTGTACACTATCAATGCGCGGACATCCGGTCGGTACGTCACACAGGGTGGCCCATGTTTTCATACTGTATTTAAGCACACAAAAGTCCTCTTTCAGCGAAACAATTGCGCTACAGAAATAAACCTCCCCTAATACACAAACAATCTTTCTCTAATTTCTGTACTCCTCTACACGACCGAATCTCCTGTTGTCGATAAGGAACATGTCACCTCGCAACTCCTCCACCGCCACCTGCGCGCCCATGGCTGTTGATACCAGCGTCAAGAAACGCAAGGCCTCTGGTGAGGGTGATGACGACACCAACACGGCGCCATGCAAGATGCAAAAGCCGAATCCGCCGAACAACGACAAGAAGGGGCACTCTGACGATAAATCTGTGTTCAGTGACTGGTGTTGGCCTGAGCGTCGTTTCTTCAGATACCGGTACGAGTATATCATCTGGGCTCGCGAGTCAGACTTTGCGGTTCAGATTTAGACGACAACAGCACAACCGCATCGAAACAAAGGCCTCACAATAAAGGTATTTTTCATGTCCTTTTTTTGCAACTTGTTCATTATTTTATTATTGTTTTTACATCTGCTGACTGTCACGGGTTCAGGGCATTGGGAGGGCTCATCGGGTGGCTTAGATCACGGGAACGGGTGTCGGATATTTACCTTCTTTTGTTTGGGCCTTTTGGTGCTTGGTTCCTGTATGATACGATAGATAAATAAAAAAAATTGGAAAATGATTTTTCGTTTCTCTGCGCGCTATCACTACTCAAGATGCATGTGTCGTGACCATCGTCATCCGTGAGGCTGCCCATATGTTCCTCGCCACAACCATTACTGTGGTCATCTCCGATACATCGAGTACCGTTTTTGTCGTGCACAGCGCGATTCCGCTTCCTTTGTTTGAGCCTGCGATGCCTCCATGGCTCTGTTGCTGTCGGTAACACAATCTGCAGATTGCGATCAGCCGTATCCTCAGGACTGGCTTATTTCGACGCAATCTTTTCACGTTCTCAAATTTACCACGGGTGATGGATCATCTTTTTTCTTGGCTTTACTTTGGAGCTTCTTCACTGAGGTATTCGTTTCGTCGATTTTGGTCTTGTTTTTGTTTTTGTTTGCGTCTGTGTTCTCATTTTTGTATTCTTTTTTGCGCGTGTACCAATGATGCTATGATATATGTTACTTTACATCGTTCTATAGATTTATTAAAGATATTTTTATGACCGCTGTATCATTTTTGAACGTAGAACGTGACGTTTCATGATACGCGGTTTCCATTGCTTTCTCTAGAAGAGACAGGGGTGCACACTAGCCACACAACGCAATTCAGCGCGAATAGCACACTACCACAGATAACACGTACGGTGCGGCGGAATATAAGAGATGAGCTGTTTGAGACGGCAAAATCGATTCGCCAGTACTTGATGGCATTAAAAGGAAAATACAGCACAGAAATAGGGCTCTGATGAAAATTCTTTTTCCTTTTTTGCTTCGAATAAGACTATGAGAATACCCGAAACACTACCTTTCCACACAGTTGAAGGGGAAAATGATGTTGGTTTATAGAATGTTGAAGTATCACCGGACAGAAATCACCCATTCGCTACTTGGTTTCACTGAGCACTGTCAAAGTAGACTTCACCTTCATGTCCAACACAACGCTGTCTGGGGCCTGTTGATTACCTGTTCTATGGATAATATCGTTATGGCTGTGATAAAAGAAAGGCAGTTCCCCATCCGTATTATCACTACCGGCTCTTCTCGACGGAGTAATCACGCGTTCCTACTTGAGTCATGAGCAATCGATTATCTCGCGGAGTTAGTCTTACTTCGATGCGTTTTACTGTAGTGTTCGATTTGCTGGTTCTAATTTCCTGCTTCTAGTTTTCGGCTTTAAACACTCTTATACATTCTTTTTTTTGGTATATTTTAGACACTTTTTCATTTCGTTTCATTTCGATTTCTTTTTCTTTAATTCTATAGTTTGGTTGCTGTTGTGTCATAGCTTTTGCTTTGGTTTCTGCCCCAAACTCACATCTTTCGTCATTACGCGAAAGTGATTTTTCATGACCCTTTTTGTTTGTCCTCTACATATATACATCCGCATCCCATTCTCCTATCACCAAACCTGAACTTCTCAGCTCGTTATTCTTTTTATTTTTTTTTTATTTCATACACGCATCTCGCTCGTTATTCAAGAACTTTGAACTAGCGACAGTAGCAATGACATCATGCAACACCGAAGTGCAAAGTGCATCAAGAAAAGAAAAAGAAAACCAAGTGCAAAACCATACATATTTTCCTCCGGACCCCGCCTTCATATGCCTATGCGTATGTATGTCTATGTGATTGTACATATCTGCCGCCTACGGACTCGAGTTCGGACATGCAGTAACAGCGAGGTAAAGGTGAAGGTCAGTGGCGATTCTTAGTTTGTCGGTGCTGTTCTTTCGGCTACAGAGACTTTGCGAGTGTGCGATACGGAGGTTGGTGGTCGGAGATATCACGGTGTTGGTCGCTTAGTTAGCGAGATCCTGAGGACAAGCCGCGCAGCATGAAGGTATGAAGAAAAACAGAATTCGCGAGCGGCGGAGTAAGAATACTCTGATTCAATTCCTTTTCCTTTCCATTCTGCTGGTTGAGACATTCATCATTCGTTGTGTTCGAATGGCGATGTAAAAAAACCGAGTCAACCGCATCTCAAACCCATTCTTTCTTCCTAACCACACGCCGTCCGCCCACTAGTACTCACAATCGCACTGTCCAACCATCGCACCATCTAACCTCGAAGCGAGATCACAATCGATAAGAAATCTTCGTCGTCCTCGTCGTCAGACATATCTAAGGTTTCACCCGCTCCCCACGTCCTCATTGCCGTAAAGTCGCACCAATTTAGAGTGGCAGCAAAACTCTACCCCGCCCCCGCTGCGCCGCGGCAATCCAAAATTCTAAGCCCGCCAAAACTTTCCGTAAGCGCCGCGCTGCGCGCTGCGCGATGCACAGAGTACAGTACGGTTATCGCCGCCTTATACATCGTGCATTACAGCTCCAAATGCAAATTTAACCTTAATCGCTTCACTGCCAAACTCGGGGGATAAAATGAAAGAATCCATCAGCAGGTGTTTATCGACCGAGGATTCGGCATGAAATATTTCGGATCTTATATTTCCCTGCCTGAACCCTGTCCTGCTTGAAACTTTCAGCTCATCGCACCTCACACCGCGATCAGCAGAGCATCAATATTATCATCCATCGGTTAGTTCGGTATCTTTCGATGACTCCAATATCTCATTTCCGTTCGAGATTCTCCGATTCCTATGACATGCCGTACTTCAGCCTTCAGCACCAGAGCAATCAAAATGAAGCCAAGTTAGCCCAAGCTGGGCAGCTCGCCAAGATAACAAAGGCCAAGCCAGTCAAGCTAACCGGACGACGGCTCTTCCGTAATCAGGGACCTGTGGTCACCGTACATACAACACACCAAGCTTTTATGGCTTGGAAAATCGAGATATGCTGCGACGCTGCGGCACTGCCGCTAGAGGATCCTCCCGCTGGTTTCTGGACTGAGAAATGTAACGCGAAGTAACCCGGAGCAAAGTAACGCATAGTAAAGGTATCCCGATATCCATATTCTAATGGGTCCCATCTTATGCCTCCGCAGATTATATCAATACTACAAAGATCATGTCATACACGCCGTTTTGATACTGCATGCGGAACGTAACCAGCACGCCGAATAGGTGCATACGTTTGATTAACAGCCTGCTTTATTCATGCCCAATCACTCGCACAGGTCAGCCTGACATCGATTTTTAAAGTTGTCAAACTACAAGCTGAAATAGGAGGACTAAATATCCTCAAAATCCATCAGCTCTGGGAAATCAGTACGCTCGACTTGGAGGTAAGAATCAGGCTACAGAAAGATAAAGTCACGCGATAGCTTAAAATAAACAAGGCTGAGAGAGCACATGCCGGGATAAAGAGAACATAAAACCATCATCATCGTTGAACAAGTTAAAAATGTATACGCAAAGCCTCAAATCGAGGAGGTTAGCATTCCTGAGGAAGCATTGGCACCAGAAGAGTAGTAGCTCTGGCAGGAAGTGCCATGTTGCCTTCAAGGGCACGCGAACGGCGAGGTTGTGAGCGCAAACATGAGAAAGTCCGAGACAGAATTCAGCGTCAAGATAAAAGATTTTCTGGCTCAAAGAAACGCGGACAGAACAAACGACAAACACAGAAATTTGACCACCACAAACTCATGCGCGCTCTATGCTTTGTATCACCACGACAGATATAAACGCCTTACATAACGCTACATTGAAACAAATGAAGCGAAGAATGAGCATCATCAAAAAAGGATTTCAGACTCAGTAGACAGACACCGAAAAACCGAGTAAGAACACAAATGCAGGTTTACACTTAACCACTCGGTAATAGCGGAATTTTAAAATACTTGCTGAGTGCTCCTTCGTTAATCAAAAAATAGTCTCAAGATTCTGGAAATTCCGAAAACCTAGGGACTGGGTGATCAAGTTGCAAGCTACTGTGTATGTTGATGGGGCGTCTGGGAGGGAGGAGGAATACTGGAAAGAGGGCAGGGAAAAAAGGAAATAGAATTCAGACTCTAGAGATATGTAGCCTCGACGCGGTTTGAGGTTCGTATTGAAAAAAGCGGAAAGGATGATTATTGATAGATGAAGTAAAATTTGGAAATACACACGTTGTTGTGAATCGTTAAATAACGATGAGCGAATGCTGAGCTTGATTAGGCAGTGTCTGTCAGGCACAGAGAGGTGGTGCAAAATACTGGTATGGCTACATAGAACTGGAATCTATAACTGGAGCCTGGCCGGTTGAGGGTTTTCAAGGTTTCAGAGAAAACATGCGTGGGAGATCTCAACTTGATGGGATTTGGAAAACTGGTAGCAGAGAACTAGTGAATTGCATTTGTTCTTTGCTTTCTCTTGTTGCGAATGGAGAAGACTCTGATTACGTTGAAAACGAGAGTATGCTGTTCAATAAGGAATTTCGACACGAAATAGACCTGAATACCGGTAAAGCAAACAATGATAACAAAGCACTACATCTTAATTCATGCCTCAAAATACTATGCGTGATAGCTGATCTGAACATTTCTACGATTCACATTACCAGCTGCAAGGGCCGCACTGTGCACGAGAATGTGGTAAGCGGTGTGCAGCAGTTTACAAGAGAGTGTTTCTTTGTAACTGTGTGGGGTACTATCATGTTACATGTGAGAGAATTGAAAAATAATGCGTCTGGTATACTGAGAAGAGCGGAGCGTACACTCTCCGTGCCCACAGGCCACCACACCGGCGCCGAGGATCATGAGTAAGCACTCGTCGAAGCCCTCTCTATATATTACGACTTTGTGGGGCTACTGCTAAGTCTCTACAACGTGACGGGTGATTGTAGAGCGGTTGTACGGTGATGTATCCTTAACCCAGCTGCCATTGCCGAGAATTATTAACGATGTTGTACTGGCAGCCTCGCTTCTTGCTCATCGTACGGATAGCCGCTTAACCGACAAATGCAAGACAACACAGATGATCCACATTATTGGCAACATTTCAATACACGATCAAGAAAGCTCGAGTGTAAGTCACGAGATGGCATACCAGCATGGAACATAGTGTATGGATGACTTAATCCAAAAACGGTGGAAGATGCAAAGAATTAGTTGGATGGCTACCAAAGATCTGGCCGTTGCACGGTATACGTTAAGAAGATTGAAGCAGGGCTGGAGAGGAAGAACTGGCGGGTGACTAGCTTGATCAAAAAGGAACAGCTTTTTTCGATCACGATGGACAACGCTTGAAAATACTCAAGCGTGCTGTATATTACTCTGTACAAGTCTATGACTAAATCTGGTGCGGCTATACTGCGGAGTCGTAATAGTCCAATAGACGGATTGTAGCCTGAATATTTCACATCAGTAACCCCAACAATTCGGTGCGACGTTCCAGTGCGCAATTACCGGGTGAAAGTGACTTTAGCTCTGGGTAGCAGACTATTGAAACTTGTAAAATTGTTTGGGGTGTCATTGGAGTTGACTACCACCCCGTCAACCAGCACACAAAGTACGCCGCAGTGAACAATCTGGATATTTGGGAAGAAAAACAGGCTTGTCAAAAGTCTGTTATCTCAGATACCGTGAAGCCGTATTCCGCTGGAGCCAAAGAAGCGTGAGAGTTCAACTAGAACATCGCTATGTCATACCGGCTGGCTTCTGTCGACAATACTCCGTCAACCAACTGTACACTGTCAATGCGCGGACATCCGGTCAGTACGTCAGACATGGCGACCAATTTTACCATACTTTATTTAAGCTCGTAGAATTCCTCTCTGAGCCAAATATCTCTACTACAGAAAAGAACGCTCCCCTGATTCACAAACAAATCTTTTCCATCTAAAATACTCCTCGCTCAACCGACGACAAAAATGTCACCTCGCAAGCCGTCAGTCCCCACCTGTGCCACCGCGGCTACCAATATCAGCATTAAGAAACGCAAGGGCTCTGGGGACCGTGATGAGAATATAAGCCAGCAGCCCTGCAAGATGCATAAGCGCACTCCCACTGGACAGGCTGGCAATGCCTTCGCGACCCATACTGCCAATAATGATGCAGTCCTCAACAAACACCTCGACGACAAGAGGGAGGATTCAGCCACGGCTAGCCCTCATAATACCATCACCGCGGAGGAGCATCCCGAAGCCGAGGATACCGAGATGGACGATGGAAGCAACATCGCTGAAAGTCCCCACGAGGCCGAGAAATACCAATCTGCCACCCACGAAGAGGATTCGGTCACTACTAGCCCCAGCAATACTGCCACCGTAGAGGAGCACCCCGATTCGAAGGATACCGAGATGGACGATGGAAACTATATCACTGACAGTCCCCGCGATGCCGAAATTCACCGGTCCGCCACGCTCAAACCAGACGGCTCTGACCACGAACCCGACTTTGATGACGAATCCACGTCTGGTGACTGGTGGTGGCCTGAGCGTAGTTTCTTCAAATACCTGTACGAGTATAACATCTGGGCTGGCGAGTCAGACTTTGCGGTTGCTATTTAAACGACAACAGCTCAACCGCATCGAAACAAAGGCCTCATGATAAAGGTATTTTTCTTATCCTTTTTTTGTAACTTGTTCATTATTGTATTATTGTTTTTACATCTGCTGACTATCACGGGTTCAGGACATTGGGAGGGCTCATTGGGTGGTTTAGATCAGGGGGGCAGGTTTCGGATATTTGCCTTCTCTTGTTTGGGCCTTTTAGTGCTTGATTAGTGTATGATACGATAGATAAATAAAAAAAAAATTTGAAAATGATTTTCCGTTTCTCTGCGCGCTATCACTACTCATCATGCATCTGTCGTGACCATCGTCATTTGTGAGGCTGCCCATATGTTCCTCGCCACAATCATTACTGCTGTCATCTGCGATACTTAGCGAACCGTTTTTCTCATACATAGTGCGATCCTGATCCCTTTGTTTCATCCTCCGATGCCTCCATGGCTCCTCAGCTGTCGTCGATAACACAATCTGCAGATTGCGATCAGCTGTATCCTCAGGACCCGCTTATCTCGACGCAATCTTTCCACGTTCTCACCTTTACCATGGGTGATGAATTATCTTTCATCTTGGATACACTTTGGGGCTTTTTTACCGAGGTATTCGTTTCGTCGATTTTGGTCTTGTTTCTGTTTGCGTCTGTGTTCTCATTTTTGTATTCTTTTTTGCGCGTGTACCAATGATTCTATGATATATGTTACTTTACATTATTCTATAGATTTATTAAAGATATTTTCATGACCGCCGTATCATTTTTGAACGTAGAACGTGACATTTCATGATACGCGGTTACCATTGCTTCCTCTGGAACGGACAGGGGTGTACACTAGCCACACAACGTCATTACGCGCGAATAGCGCACCTTCTCAAACGACGCGCATAGTGCGACGGAAAGTAAAAAATGGGCCGTTTGAGGCCGCACAATCGCTTGACTAGTACTTCATGCGATTTGGGAAAATTACAGCACACGTATAGGGTAGTAATGGAAATCCTTTTTTCCTTTTTTGCTTCGAATGAGACTATAAGAATACCAGGAACGCTCAGTGTTCAAACAGTTTGAGGAGAAAATGTTAATTTTGATGGGACCTTCCAGTACTACCGGACAGAAATAGTACATCTGAAACATGTTTTTACTGAGCACTGTTAAAGTAGGCTTCATGTTTATGTCCAAGGAAACGCTGTCTGCACCATGGTAATTGTCTGTTCTATGGACAATATTGTTGCATGTCATGAAGCTCAACTGTAATCATCATGACGGACTTGATTGCATGTAATGCCATTGCTTTTATTCAAGAATGCACACGCACAAGTAACCAAACACAGGATTAGATATGTTAGAGACGTATGTAATAGATGCCTGACATTCCGGCAACCCAAGAGTTCCTCAGCATCCTGATACGAGGGATAGGCAAGTTACGCCCTGCCGATGCTCTCCGAAGTAGCCGATAATTAGCAGTAATCCTTGGCATGGTACGCGGCGCATATGGAATATGGGAGAATCGTGACATTGTATGTTTAAAATGATGAGGAGTGTGAAGCGTAAACTCAAGCCTCCCCACACCCCCACCCCAATCTCTGGCACGAAGCATCATGAGGAAGCACCGGAGTGGAACTCCCCCAGCGATATTTTTGGCATAACATTAAATCCCTCCCGTTCTTCAGGTCTGGCTGGAACGTGTCTATTGTCGGGTAAGGTTTCCCGTTATACCTTGCTTCCATGTTTAATCATGGATTTCGCAACGTGAAGTTCTTAGACAAATTCATAGTTTGCATTATAGGAAATCCAGAACTTTGTGATGGGGGAAATGATGAATTACTACATCACGCTTCAGAGAGCAGTAATATGCATTATATGGATGTTACGCTGCCACGAGATTATTATTGTATGACACTCAGTCATAAAGACTGAAGTTACAAACTGCGGTGTACTAATAGCGTCACGTCTAGTGGGTCTTATGGATAAACCACGTGAGGGATAAACACCAGAAAATACATATGATGATCGGAAAAGCTCGAGTATCGGTCGTGGAGGTGGTAAAACTAGCTGGCCGCCAACTATCTAGATTATTCAAGCACAAAACAGTGCGAGATGCGAATCATTGGGACCGATAACAGAACACTTGATGACTAATACGCGTTCGCAATATTACTGTGCGAAAACCTGTGACTCCATATAGCGCGGCTGTACTGCGGAGCCGCAATAGTCTAATAGATGACTTTCCGCTTGTATACGGTACATCAGTAATCGGTACAATTTGCTGCCACTGTCCGGTACCCAATCACCGTGTGACAATAATATCAGCACTGGGTAGCAGACCAAAATTGTTTGGGGCGTCATTGAAACTCTTTCCTGCACCGTCATCAAGTACTAAAAGGGTGTCGCACTTGAGAATCAGGATATTGGAGAAACAAACCAGGCTTAGCAATGAGTCTGTTATCTCGGATACCGTAAAATAGATTTCACCTAGATCCAAAGCAGCGTGACAGTTCAATGAGCATATCGTTCTGGCGTGCCGGCTTGCTTGCTTCTGTCTATCAGTCTCCGTCAACCCACTGTGCACTATCAATTCGCAGGCATCCGGTCAGTACGTCAGACTAAGTGACTGTTTTTCCATACTTTACTTAAATCCGTCGAATCAAGCCTGTGGTCAGGTTTCTTCTCCCAGAAAACGAACCCTTCTCCACGTACACAAACAAATGCTTTCAATTTCATACACTCCACGACACTACTGAATCTCTTCTCCTCTCCCGCCGAAATGTCATATTTCAAGCTCGCCACCTGCACTTGCGCCCCCGCCGCTGCTAATACCAACTGCCACAAACGCAAGGCATCTGCAAAATTTTATCAGAATACCAACAAGCAGCCCGGTACGATGTATGACCGCCCTCGCCTCGAAAAGGCCAACAAATCAACCACCACCGGCCGTTCGAACAACTAGGCATTCCTCAACCAAGACCCCGGGAACAAGGAGGAAGAATGGATGACCATTAGCCCCAACAACTCTCCTACCATCGAGAAGCATCCCCAAGTCACGGAAATCGAGAGAGATAACGGAAACTTCATGACCGACATTCTCCACAAGGCCGACAACCACAAGTACGCCAGCTACGAATCAGACGACTCGGGCTATGACTCCGACTCCGACGACCAATCCGTATCCAGTGTCAGGCCGCCCGAGCGTCGTGTATCCAAAAACCAGCACACGGCGATTACGGGGGGTAGCCGCTTGGACTTTGCGGTGGATTGTGAAACGATGACCCCGTGGCTGCCTCAAAACAAGCGCTCGGGTAACCTCTCGTACCACTCAGGAGTACTTTCACATCAAGGCGTTCTTTATGTCTGTTTCTTTCTTATGTGTTCATGGTTTCTGTATTCTTAAACGTTGGTGGAAATCACGCAATGAGGATATTAAGAGGGCTTATCAGGTGGCTTATATCACGAGGGCGGGTTTCGGATATGTTCTTTGTCCTATATGGGCTTCTTGTGCCTCAGTTGGTATATAATTCAATAGATAAATGATATATATTATTCAATGAATTCCCGTTTATCGGTGTGCTCTCACTACTCAGCACGTAGCTGCTGCACCCATCATCATCCGTCAGGCTGCTCTTCTCAAACTCACAATCGTTATCGTACTTGTGTCCTGTAATCAGTGCGTTGTTGTGAGTAAACATACCGCTTTTTCTTCTTCCTTGAAGCCACTCTTCGATACCTCACATTTAGCTTGCCTTACCTCAAAGTCTCATAGCATTGATCGAACAAGTGGCAGTTCGCTATCTGTATTGTCACTACCGGCTCTTCTCGACGGAATAATCACGCGTTTCTACTTGAATCTTCAGTGACTGATTTTCTCTCCAAGTTGTTCTTACTTCGATGCTTTTTGCTGGAATGTTCGATTCGCCGGTTCTAATTTCCTGTTTCTAGTTTTCGGCTTTGAACACTCTTACACATTCTTTCTCAGGTTTATTTTAGACACTTTTGCATTTTGTTTCATTTTTATTTCATTTTTTACTTGATAATTCATCTGGTCTTGTGTCGTAAATTTTGCTTTGTATTATGCCCCAAACTCACATCTTCCTAAGTTACGTGAAAGTGACTTTTTATGACCCGCGATACTGTCTACATTTTTGTAATCTAGCTGTATCAAGTAGACTAGCTAATGAGCAGAACGCTAATCATGAATTCCATCCTAGAATAACAGGCATCTACTACAACTCAACAACCTTCCTTCCGAGGCTCCGGCTATATAGATCCCATCATAGATCTCTACTTCTCAGCCTCAGATATCATCATCATCACCATCATCATCGTCATACTGTATCTTAGTCACCCCCCCCCCCCCCCCCCACACCCCACCACCAAGCCCATACGATACACAACTTCCCCCCCTCCTCCGAAATACCCACCACCTACGAATCTTCCAGCATCCCGACATAAGCCACCCACCCATTCACTCATTCACCCCCATTATTCTGTTCTGCCGATAAATAAATTACCAATCACCCCATCCTCCGTTTTCACGCAACTTAACAAGGGCTGGTAGATAATCAATACATACGGGGGGAATCAGTAACCCACATCCGGTGCTAAGCACCTCGTGGGAGGGAGGGACTTGGGTGTTTTTTTCTTCCCTGGTGTGGAGCACGCGATAGATAGATAGATGGACAGAAGCAACGGACGGGGGGAGCACGGGTGAGTATATTGGATCCGAGTTTTGAGTTGTATGTAATTTATTCTATTCTATGGTACTCCGTATGTACTTTAGATACTTTATTTTTTTTGTCCCCTACATATACACATCCACGCCCCATTTTTTATCGCTGAACTCTGAACCTCAAAGCTCGTTATTCAAGAACTCTTAACAAGCAACAGTAGCAATGATATCATGCAACATCAACGTGCAACATCAAAGTGCATTAGGAAAAAGAAGAAGAATTCCAAGTGCAAAACCATACATACATATTTGCCTCCGGACCCCGCCTTCATATGCGTATGCGTATGTATGTGTATGTACTTCTCTGCCGCCAGCGGACTCGAGTTCCGACATGCAGCAACAGCGAGGTAAAGGTGAGGGTCAGTGGCGATTTGTAGTAGGCCGGTGCAGTTTTTGTATGCTGCGGAAAGTTGAAACGTTGAAACTATTTTCATGCGGCTACAGAGACCTTGCGAGTGAGCGATACGGAGGTTGGTAGTCGGAGATACCACGGTGTTGGTCGCTCAGTTAGCGAGATCCTGAGAAGAAGCCGCGCAGTATGAAAGTATGGACAAAAAAAGAACTCGCGAGCGACGGAGTAAGAATACTCTGATTCAATTCCTTTTCCTTTCCATCCTGCTGGTTGAGACATTCATCATTCATTGTGTTCGAACGGCGATGTAAAAAAACCGAGTCAACCGCATCTCAAACCCATTCTTTCTTCCTAACCACACGCCGTCCGCACACTAGTACTCACCATCGCACCGGAGAACCATCGCACCACCGAACCTCGAAGCGAGATCAAAATCGATAAGAAATCTTCGTCGTCCTCGTCGTCATATCTAGGGTTTCGCCCCTCCTCCACAGTCTTCCATCGTCGCTAAAGTGGCACCAAAATGGCACCAAATCACTACCCCGCCCCCTCTGCGCCGCGGCGATCCAAAATTCCAAGCCCGCCAAAACCTTCCACAAGCGCCGCGCTGCGTGATGTACAGAGTACAGCACGATTATCGCCGCCTTATACATCGTGCATTACAGCTTCATATTCAGATTTAATCGTAATCGCTTCACTGCAAAACTCAGGGGATAAAATGAAAGAATCCATCAGCAGGTGTGTAGCGACCGAGGATTCGGCATGAAATATTTCGGATCTTATATTGCCCCGCTTGAACTCTGTCCTGCTTAAAACCTTCAGTTCATCGCACCTCAGACCGCGATCAGCAGAGCATCAATATTATCATCCATCGGTTGGTTCGGTATCTTTCGAGGACCCCAATATCTCATTTCCGTTCGAGATTCTCCGATTCCTATGACATGCCGTACTTCAGCCTTCAGCACCAGAGCAATCAAAATGAAGCCAAGCTGGGCAGCTCGCCGAGATAACAAAGGCCAAGCCAGTCAAGCTAACCGCATGACGGCTCTTCCGTAATCAGGGACCTGTGGTCACCGTACATACAACACACTAAGCTTTTATGGCTTGTAAAATTGAGATATGCTGCGACGCTGCGGCACTGCCGCTAGAGGATCCTCCCGCTGGTTCCTGGACTGAGAAATGTAACGCGAAGTAACCCGGAGCAAAGTAACGCATAGTCAAGGTATCCCGATATCCATATTCTAATGGGTCTCATCTTATACCGCTGCAGATTATATCAATACTACAAAGATCATGTCATACACGCCGTTTTGATACTGCATGCGGAACGTAACCAGCACGCCGAATAGGTGCATACGTTTGATCAACAGCCTGCTTGATTCATGCACAATCACTCGCACAGGTCAACCTGACATCGATTTCTAAAGGTGTACAACTACCAACTGAAGTAAAAGGACTATATGTTCTCAAGATCTATCAGCTCCGAGAATGCAGCAAGCTTGACTTGGAGGTAAGAATCAGCCTTCAAAAAGATCAAGGCACGCGACAGCTTAAAATTAACAAGGCTGAGAGAGCACGTGCCGGGATAAAGAAAACATAAAACAATCATGATTATTGAATCAGTTAAGACCATATGAAAAGCCTTCATTTAAAGTGATATTTTGACCTTATTGAGAAGTTAGTTGGCCCAAAAAAAATAGATTTGGCAGGAAGTGATCGTCTTCAAGCTGACGCGCTAGATTCGAGCGTAAAGATGTAATATGAAAAAGCACAAGTGAGAGAGGTCAGCACCGCAGCCAGCCTCTAACGAGCAAACAGAACAACCGACCCAAGCCAACTGGAACCTCAATTCGACAAACACAATCCAAGACGTATACTCACCACGACAAAGTCAAAC
Organism: Pyronema omphalodes; assembly: GCA_024516155.1. Lineage (NCBI taxonomy): Eukaryota > Fungi > Ascomycota > Pezizomycetes > Pezizales > Pyronemataceae > Pyronema > Pyronema omphalodes. The sequence continues at coordinate 69,670 of JAJJXM010000091.1, forward strand.
TCCTTCCTTACATAACACAAGATTTGAACGAACACAAGAAGAATGAGTATCATTAAGATAAATTTCAGACCCAGAATACAGATATTTAGAAACCGAGTGAGAAAACAAATGAAAGTTCACACCCACTCACCCGGAAATGGCGGAATTGACAAAAACTTGCTCCTCGGTTGATGAAAAAAAAATCTAAGAATTCCAGAAATTCTAAAAAGCTAGGGAATCATGTTGTAAGCTACTGTGTATATTCACGAGCATGCAGGGAAATGAGACAGAATACTGAAAAAAGGGATGGCAAAAAAAAGGTAATAGAATTTAGACTCTAGAAATATGCGGGATCGACGTTGGAGGTTCGTATCGAGAAAAGCAGAAACAATGACCATTGATAGATGAAGTAAAAGTTGGGAAATTCGCAGGTTGTTGCTAAACATTAGATAACGATGAGCGAGTGGCGTGCTTCATTTAGGCCGTGTCTGTCAGGTACAGAGAGGTGGTGCGACATACTGCTATGGCTACAAAGAACTGAAATATATAACTGGAGCCTGGCCGATGGAGGATTGTTAAGATTTCAGAAGCATTTATAGAACAAAGTTTACGGTCTTGGATTGTTAAATATTGTATTTTGATGTAGCTGAAAGTGACCAGGGTATTGTTTGGTCCTGATAACTCTTTCGAGAAAACATGCGTGGGAGATCTCAACTTGATGGGGTTTGGAAAACTGGTAGCAGAGAAGTAATGAATTGTATTTGTTTTTTGCTTTCTCTTGTTGCGAATGGAGAAGACTCTGATTACATTAAAACAAGAGCATGCTGTTCAATAAGGAATTTCGACACGAAATAGACCTGAATACCGGTAAAGCATACAATGATAATAAAGCCCTACATCTGAATCCATGCCTCGAAATAGTATGCGTAATAGTGAATCTGAACATTTCTACACTTCAAATTACCAGATGCAAGGGCCGCACTGTGCACGAGAATGTGGTAAGCGGTGAGCAGCAGTCTACAAGGGAGTGTTGCTTTGTGACTATGTGGGGTATTACCGCGTTACATATGAGAGACTTAAAAAATCATGCGTCTGGTATACTGAGAAGAGCGGGGGGTACACTCTATCTCCCCACAGGCCACAACAACGGCGCAGTAGATCATGAGTAATCACTCGTCGAAGCCCTCTCTATATATTACGACTTTGTGGGTTTACAGGTAAGCCTCTACAATGTGACAGGTCGTTATAGAGCGGTTGTACGGTGATTTATCCTTAACCCAGCTGCCATTGTCGAAAATTATAAACGATGGAGTACTGACAGCCACGCTTCTTGCTCATCGTACGGAGAGCCGCTTAAGCGACAAATGCAAGACAACACAGATGATCCAGATTGTTGTCAACATTTCAATACCAGATCAAGAAAGCTCGAGTGTAAGTCATGAGATGGCATACCAGCATGACATATAGTCTATGGATGATTTAATCCAAAAACTGTGGGAGATGCAAAGAATTAGCTGGATGGCGACCGAAGATATGACCGTTGCACGGTATACGTTAAGAAGATTGAAGCAGGGCTGGAGAGGAAGACCTAGCGGGTGACTAGCTTGATCAAAAAGGAACAGCTTTTTTCGATCACGATGGACAACGCTTGAAAATACTCAAGCGTGCTGTATATTACTCTGTACAAGTCTATGACTACATCTGGTGCGGCTATACTGCGGAGTCGTAATAGTCCAATTCACGAATTGTAGCTTATATATTTCACGTTAGTAACCCGAAAAATTCGGTTCCCCGTTCAAGTACGCAATTCCCGGGTGAAAATAACATTAGCTCTGGGTAGTAGACTATCGAAACTTGTAAAATCGTTTGGTGTGTCATTGGAGTTGACTACCACCCCGTCAACCACCACACAAAGTACGCGGTTATGAGCAATCTAGATATTTGGGAAGAAAAACAGGCTTCTCAAAAGTCTGTTACCTCAGATACCGTGAAACAGTATTCCACCGGAGCCAAAGAAGCGTGAGAGTTCAACCAGAACATCGCTTTGGCATACCGGCTGGCTTCTGTCGACAATACTCCGTCAACCAACCGTACACCATCAATTCGCGGACATCCGGTCAGTACGTCAGACATGGCGACCAATTTTACCATACTTTATTTAAGCTCGTAGAATTCCTCTCTGAGCCAAATATCTCTACGACAGAAAAGAACGCTCCCCTAATTCACAAACAACTCTTTTCCATCTAAAATACTCCTCGCTCAACCGACGACAAAAATGTCACCTCGCAAGCCGTCAGTCCCCACCTGTGCCACCGCGGCTACCAATATTAGCATTAAGAAACGCAAGGGCTCTGGGGACCGTGATGAGGATATAAGCCAGCAGCCCTGCAAGATGCATAAGCGCACTCCCACTGGACAGGCTGGCAATGCCATCGCGACCCATATTGCCAATAATGATGCAGTCCTCAACAAAGACCTCGACGACAAGAGGGATGATTCAGCCACGGTTAGCCCGCATAATACCATCACCGCGGAGGAGCATCTCGAAACCGAGGATACCGAGATGGACGATGGAAGCAACATCGCTCACAGTCCCCACGAGGCCGAGAAATACCAATCTGCCACCCACGAAGAGGATTCGGTCACCACTAGCCCCAGCAATACTGCCACCGTAGAGGAGCACCCCGGTGCGAAGGATACCGAGATGGACGATGGAAACTATATCACTGACAGTCCCCGCGATGCCGAAATTGGCCAGTCCGCCACGCTCATTCCAGACGACTCTGACCACAACCCCGACTTTGATTACGAATCCGCGTCTGGCGACTGGTGGTGGCCTGAGCGTAGTTTCTACAAATACCTGTACGAGTATAACATCTGGGCTGGCGAGTCAGACTTTGCGGTTGAGATCTAGACGACAATAGCTCAACCGCATCGAAACAAAGGCCTCACGATAGAGGTATTTTTCATGTCCTTTTTTGCAACTTGTTCATTATTTTATTATTGTTTTTACATATGCTGACTATCACAGGTCCAGGACATTGGGAGGGCTCATCGGGTGACTTAGATCACGGGGACGGGTTTCGGATATTTGCCTTCTCTTGTTTGGGCCTTTTGGTGCTTGATTAGTGTATGATACGATAGATAAATAAAAAAAATTTGAAAATGATTTTCCGTTTCTCTGCGCGCTATCACTACTCAACATGTATATGTCGTGACCATCGTCATCCGTGAGGCTTTCCATATGTTCCTTGCCACAATCATTACTGCTGTCCTCTCTGATACTTAGCGTACCGTTTTTGTCATGCATAGTGCGATCCTGATCCCTTTGTTTCATCCTCCGATGCCTCCATGGCTCCTCTGTCGTCGATAACACAATCTGCAGATTGCGATCAGCTGTATCCTCAGGACTCGCTGATGTCGACGAAATCTTTTCACGTTCTCACCTTTACCACGGGTGATGGACCATCGTTTTTCTTGGCTTTACTTTGGAGCTTCTTCACTGAGGTATTCGTTTCGTCGATTTTGGTCTTGTTTCTGTTTGCGTCCGTGTTCTCATTTTGGTATTTCTTTTTTACGCGTGTACCAATGATTCTATGATATATGTTACTTTACATTGTTCTATAGATTTATTAAAGATATTTTTATGACCGCTGTATCATTTTTGAACGTAGAACGTGACATTTCATGATACGCGGTTACCATTGCTTTCTCTGGAACAGACAGGGGTGTACACTAGCCACACAACGTAATTACGCGCGAATAGTGCACCTGCTCAAACGACGCGCATAGTGCGACGGAAAGTAAAAAATGGGCTGTTTGAGGCCGCACAATCGCTTGACTAGCAATTAATGCGATTGGGAAAATTACAGCACACGTATAGGGCAGTAATGGAAATCCTTTTTTCCTTTTTTGCTTCGAATGAGACTACAAGCATACCAGAAACGCTCCCTCTTCCAACAGTTTCAAGGGAAAATGCACATTTTGATGGGATCTTGAAGTATCACCGGACAGAAATCACCCATTTCATACTTTTTTTGACTAAGCACTGTTGAAGTAGGCTTTATCTTTATGTCCAAAGAAACGCTGTCTGCACCATGGTAATTGTCTGTTCTATGCACAATATTGTTGTATGTCATGAAGCTCAACTGTAATGATCATGGCGGACTTGATTGCATGGAATTACATTGACTTTATTCAAGAATGCACACGCACAAGTAACCAAACACAGGATTAGATATGTTAGAGACGTATGTAATAGATGCGTGTCATTCCGACAACCCAACAGTTGCTCAGGATCCTGATGCGAGGGATAGGCAAGTTACGCCCTGCCGATGCTCTCCGAAGTAGCCGATAATTTGCAGTAACCCTTGGCATGGTACGCGGCGCATGTGGAATATGGGAGAATCGTGAGATTGTACGTTTAAAATGATGAGGAGTGTGAAGTGTAAACTCAAGCCTCCCCACACCCGCACCCCAATCTCTGGCACGAAGCATGACGAGGAAGAACCGGAGTGGAATTCCCCCAGCGATATTTTGGGTATAACATTGATCCCTTCCGTTCTTCAGGGCTGGTTAGAACGTGTCTATCGTCGGGTAAGGTTTCCCGTTATACCTTGCTTCCATGTTTAATCATGGATTCCGCAACGTGAAGTTCTTAGACAAATTGATAGTTTGCATTATAGGAAATTCAAAACTTTGTGATGGGGAAAATGATGAATTACTACATCACGCTTCAGAGAGCAGCAATATGCATTATATGGATGTTACGCTGCCACGAAATCATTATTGCATCAAACTCAGTCATAAAAAAGGAAGTCACAAACTGCGGTGTAATAATAGCGTCACGTCTAGTGAGTCTTATGGATAAACCACTTGAGGGATAAACACCAGAAAAAAGATATGATGATCGGAAAAGCCCGAGTATCGGTCGTGGAGGTGGCAAAACTAGCTGGCCGCCAACTATCTAGATTAAATGAAGCTAAAAACAGTGATTAAATGAAGCTAAAAACAGTGCGAGATGCGAATCATTGGGTCCGAAGCAAAGCTCGAAGAGCACTACACGACAGAAAGGTCAAATCAGAATCGAGAACCAAGACGTGTTAGTTCACTGACCTGGAGTAAATATATTTTATTTCGACCGCGATACATAGTACTTGATGACTCATACGCGTGCTGAATATTACTGTGTGAAAACATGTGACTTCATCTAGAGCGGCTCTACTGCGGAGCCGCAATATTCTGATAGATGACTTTCCGCTTGGATACGGTACATCAGTAATCGTCATGATTCGCTGCCACTGTCCGGTACCAAATGACCGGCTAAAAATAACATTAGCTCTGGGTAGCAGACCATCGAAACAGGTAAAATTGTTCGGGGCGGCATTGAAACTCCTTCCCGCACCGTCATCCAGAACTCAAAGTATGCCGCACTTGAGAATCCGGACATCGAAGAATCAAAACTGGATTGGCAACAAGTCTATTATCTCAGATATCGTGAAACGGTATTCTGCTGAATCCAAAGCAGCGTGAAACTTCAATGAGCATATCATTCTGGCGTGCCGGCTTGCTTGTTTCTGTCTATCAGTCTCCGTCAACCCACTGTGCACTATCAATTTACAGGCATCCGGTCAGTACGTCAGACCAAGTGACTGCTTTTTCCATACTTTACCTAAGTCCGTCGAATTATGCCTGTGGTCAGATTCTGTCTGCCAGAAAACGAACACCCCATCACATGAACAAACAAATTCTTTCAATATTATATACTCCACGACTCTGCCAAATCTTTTTCTATCTCCCACCGACATGCCATCCATCAAGTCCGCTACCCCCACTTGCGCCACCGCGGCTGCCAATCTCAACCGAAACAAAAGAGCAAACAGGGCTCCAAAATGCAACGACGAGAATGAAAACCAGCAGGAGGAAGAGAGGTGGCAACAGGCCCAAGAAACGAAGTACGCTCTGGGGCGGATCCCAGCGAGACTCCAAGGTGACAGCTGGAGCCTCGAAATGTAATTAGACTGTGGCATACGTCATAACCTTAAGGTTGGGAACGTTCAAGAAAATCAAATCAAATCAAATCAGAACCGAAACAAACGCAAGGTATCTGGTGATTATCATCACGATACCAACAAGCAGCCGCGCTACATGTATGAGCGTCCTCGTGTCGAAAAGACCAACAAATCAACCACCACCGGCAGTCCGAACAACAAGGCACTCCTCGATCAAGACCTCGACACAAAGGAGCACGATTCGATGACCGTCAGCCCCAACAACGCTACTACTATCGAGAAGCATTTCGAAGCCAAGGACATCGAGAGAGACAACGGAAACTTCATCACCGACATTCTTCACAAGCCCGACAACCACAAGTACGCCAACTACGAATCAGACGACTCGGGCTAGGACTCCGACTCTGACGATCGATCCGTATCCAGTGACTGGCCGCCCGAGCATCATGTATCCAAACACCAGCAAACGGCGATTATGAGGGATGACCGCTTAAACTTTGCGGTGGGTTGTGAAACGATGACCACGCGGCTGCCTCAAAACAAGCGCTCGGGTAACCTCTGGCACCACTCAGGATTATTTTCACATCAAGGCTTCTCTCTTGTCTATTTCTCTGCTATGGGTTTATGGTTTCTGTTTTCTTAAATGTTGGTGGATATCACGCATTTAGGACATTAAGAGGGCTCATCAGGTGGCTTAAATCACGAGAATGGGTTTCGCATATGTCCTTTATTCTGTATGGGTTTCTTAGGCCTTGGTTAGTGTATAATTCGATAGATAAATAAAATAAATGTTTCAATATATTCCCGTTTATCAGCATGCTCTCACTACTCAGCATGTAGCTGCTGTCCCCATCATCATCCGTCAGGCTGCTCTTGTCAAACTCACAATCCCTATCGCACTTGTGTCCTGTGATTCGTGCACTGTTGTTAGTAAACATACCGCTTTTTCTGCTTCCTTTAATCCATTCTTCGATACCTCAAATTTACCGTGCCTTACCTGCGGGTCTCATAGCGTAGATCAAACAAGTGGCAGTTCGCCATCGGTATTATCACTACCGACTCTTCTCGACGAAATAATCACGCGTTTCTACTTGAATCATGAGTAATTGGTTATCTCCCGGAGTATTTCTTACTCTGATGCTTTTTGCTGGATTGTTCGATTGCCCGGTTCTAATTTCCTGTTTTTAGTTTTCTTATTTTGTTTTTTTTAGATTTATTTTAGACACTTTTTCATTGTGTTTCATTTTGATTTCTGTTCCTTTGATTCTATAATTTGTGTGCTGTCGTTTCGTAACTTTTGCTTTGGATCGTGCCCCAAACACACATCTTCCGTCAGCACGCGAAAGTGACTTTTCATGACCCGCGATGCTGTCTACATTTTTGTAATCCAGCTGTATCAAGTAGACTAGCCAATGAGCAGAACGCTAATCTCGTGTCCATCCCTGGATATTAGCCATCTACAATAACTCGACAACGTTCGTTCTCAAGCCGCGGCCATCCAGCTCCTCTCATACATCCCTACTTTTCAGCCTCAGATATCATCATGACCACCATCACCATCGTCATACTGTATCTTAGTCACCCCCCCCCCCATGTCCATACGTCACACAACTTCCCCCCCTCCTCCGAAATACCCACCACCTACGAATCTTCCAGCATCCCGACATAACCCACCCACCCATTCACCCATTCATTCACCCCCATTAACCTGTGCTGCCGAGAGATAAATTACCAATCACCCAATCCTCCGTTTTCACGCAACTTAACAAGGGCTGGTACATAATCAATACATACGGGGGGAATCAGTAACCTACATCCGCTGCTAAGCACCTCGTGGGAGGGAGGGACTTGGGTGTTTATTTATTTCTTCTCTTCCGTGGTGTGGAGCACGCGATAGATAGATAGATAGATAGCAGTAACAGACGGGGGGAATACGGGTGAGTGTATTAGATCCGGGTTTTAAGTTGTATGTAAGTACTTTATTCTATTCTTTAGTGCTATGTATGTACTTTAGATACTTTATTTCATTTGTATACACTATACAGATCATACGCGACCCATTTCGATGTCACCGAATGTGAACTTTGCTGTCTAATATTCAAGAACTCTGAACAAGCAACAGTAGCAATGATATCATGCAACATCAACATGCAACATCAACGTGCAACATCAAAGTGCATCAAGAAAAATAAAAAGAAAAAGAATACCAAGTGCAAAACCATACATACATATTTGCCTCCGGACCCCGCCTTCATATGCGTATGCGTATGCGTATGTATGTGTATGTATGTACTTATCTGCCGCCAGCGGACTCGAGTTCGGACATGCAGCAACAGCAACAGCGAGGTAAAGGCGAATGTCAGTGGCGATTCGCAGTTCTCCGGTGCAGTTCTTGTATGCTGCGGAAAGTTGAAATTATTTTATGTACATTCGCAGCTGCGAACGATATGTTGGAGGTGAAAGATACATATCACGGTGGTTAACAGGTCAGTAATATGGTCGCTTAGAGCGTTAGCGAGATCCTGAGGATAAGTCGTCATAAACTTTCGCCAGCAGCAGTGGTGTAAGAATAATCCAATTCAATCCAATTCCTTTACTTCTTCGTTTCTTCCGGCTGCTTTCCACTCCGCCGTTGCTGCTTCTCGTCCGTCGTTCATCGCGTTGGACGGAGCGACGCAAGTCATCCATTTCTCATCCGCATCTCATTCTCATTCTTTCTTCCTAACCACACGCCGTCCGCCCACTAGTTCTCCACCATCGCACCGTCGAACCATCACACCATCTAACCTCGAAGCGAGATCAAAATCGATAAGAAATCTTCGTCGTCCTCGTCGTCACATCTAGGGTTTCGCCCCTCCTCCACATTCTTCCATCGCCGCTAAAGTAGCACCAAAAGTGGCACCAAAACACTATGTACATACATACCCCGCCCCCTCTGCGCCGCGGCGATCCATAATTCCAAGCCCGCCAAAACCTTCCGTAAGCGCCCGTTACCGTTCGTTTGCGTGCCTCATCATCTCCCTCACCCCGCCCCGCTCCGCATAACATGACATGATACAGGACACATACATACAGATGGCGTTATGGCGTTATTTTGCCTGCGTGCTGCGATTTACATGTTAACAGCCAATCGTTTCGCCATGATCTGTCTCGTATCGCTGCCTAGAAAATTCTGGAGGTCAAGACGGGCTTCGGTGCGTTACTCATGCGTTGCTCATGTGTTTAGATACATGAGCAGCGGGGACTTGCAACTTGCGTTGCGCTGCGTGGATGTACATACAGAGTACAGCACGGTTATCGCCGCCTTATACATTGTGCTTTACAGATCCAAATTCAAATTCAACATTCCTGAATCGCTTCACTGCCGAACTCGGGGGATAAAATAAAAAGAATCCATCAGCAGGTGTTTATTGACCGAGGATTCGGCATGAAATATTTCGGGTCTCATATTTCCCCGCTTCAACCCTGCCCTGCATGTTGATAGTTCGTTTGCACGTCCAGGTGTGGCAGCTTCATGCTTCGGCTGCTTCACCAAAAATTAAAACTACTTTCAGCTCATCGCACCTCGCACCGCGATCAGCACACCATCAATATTATCATCCATCGGTTGGTTCGGTATCTTTCCATGCCTCAAATATCCGTTCCAGCAGCGCATATATAGAATCTCCAATAAAATGACAATTCAAGCGATGGTCAGGTGTTGCTTCAAAAGTTCGCGTCGAGCGCCCTGCAGCGTAAATGCGTCAACCATCCAAGGGCCAGGCATAGTCTGTAGAAACTTCCCGGCCAGAGATCTCGTGTCCCCCACCCCTGTACGAAACCTCCCCATTTGGGATGCCAGCTTGCGATTCAACCAACCATATGCAGCTAGAAAAAAACGGTGGTAGGCTGTGCGAGGGAGGTTGTTCTGTAGCTTCCGGACCCTTTCGAACGAAGCGGTGCGAACAGGTTCACAGCTTTGTCGAGGGCGAGTCCTACATACTCCACCACTTACGACTCTCAACGCAAAATAATCGACGCGATATCTAGTCCTACCAGAAGCCCGTGCGCAACAAGGCGAAAATCCCCCTTCACTAGACGCGACATCCCCACTCTACGCGCCACACAGACCTCACAGCAACCTACTGTACTGGGCCCTCGTCATATGGAACCCATCGCTTCTCGGTAAGAAACTCCGGCGGCATCTATCAAACCTAAACGCAACAATTCCTCACACTCCAGTCCTGCACTGTTCCCACATCGTCCGTCCCGAATCCCAATTCCTGCAAGAATGGCGCCGACGAAAAAGAAAAAGGCAACAGGAACCAAGCGAGCTGTCGAGCCTAGCGCAGCAGATAAGGCCAGAAAAGCGGAAGAAGAGGCCAAGAGATTACAGGAAGAAGAGGAGGCTGCACGGAAATCCGAGGAGGAGGCGGCCGAGGCTAAACGGTTAGAAGAGGAAGAGGCGGAACGGAAACGGTTAGAAGAGGAGGAAGAGGAGAGGAGAAGGCAGGAAGAAGCAGAGGAAGCAGAGAGGCTACTACAGGAAAAGAGGGAGAGAGAAGAGGCGGAACGATTCAGGGCGGAACAGCTCCAGCAGCGGACGGCAGAACGGAAACGCAGAGAGGAAGAGGAGAGGAGGAATAGGTCTGAAGATTCGAGTCAGGGTTTGTTGTCGGGGTTACTTTGGGGCCGTAAGAAGGTTGTACCAAAGGCGGAACCGGCACCGAAGAAAGCTGTGAATACTGTTAATAATGCCGGAAGTTATCTAAACGGTTCAGCAAATCATGAGGGTGGTGGTTGGGGAGATAACGCAGGCTGGGCCGAGGAAAAGGAATCTCAGCGACGGGCTAAAGAGCAGGAAGAAGAAGAACGGAAGCTTGCGGAACAGCTGGCAGAAAAGGAACGTCAGTTGGAGCAGATTCGGCTGGACAAGATACGCCTAGAAGAGGAACGGCTGAGAGAGGAGGAGCGACTGAGAGAAGAGGAACGGCTGAGAGAAGAGGAGCGACTGAGAGAAGAGGAGCGACTCGATCAGGAGCGCATCGAGAGGGAAATTCGCGAAGAAGAAGAAGAGCGCCTGCGTGAGCAAGAGCTCCTCGAGCAACTGCGGATACAAAGAGAAGAGCGCATGAAGGAAGAACAGCGCTTAGAATCCGTCCGACGAAAAAAGGAAGAGGATGTGCTCAAACCAACTAAAGTCAAAAAGGAGAAAGGAAAAGGGAAGAAAGGCAAGAAGATAAGAGAACCTTCGCCTCCACCCCGAGAACCCACGCCTCAGCCGGAACCGGAACCTGAGCCTGAACCGCCAGTTATACCACCATCGGAAGTTGGAGAGTCAGAAGCGCCGGATCCAGATGACATTGAAGATAACTTACAGCCACAATCACCCAACACTGACATCAGCAAGAAGGAAAGCGCCCGATGGTTTGGTTGGAGTGGTGCGCGGCCGCAAAAGTCACAATCAATATCACCTACACCTAAGGCCCAGCCCGACGACAATATAGATGATGACGCATGGGGCCATAACAAATCCTTAGACGCCGACGGAATCGATGGATTAGATGACAATCCCAATGCTGATGCCGCAACCGCAATCCTTGTTGCTGATGACCAAGACGATCAAGATCCGGAAGATGACGGCTATTATGCCCGAATCCCCGGTGTAAAATATGCTCCTGTGCCAGAAAAGACACCGTATGCCGAGGTTGCCCCATTCAAGTACGCTCCAAACAAACCAGCGTACTCAAAACCGAAACAATTTGAATATGCTCCACCAACGATGTTTTCCAATACCCGACTAAAGGGCGCCTCGAAGGCGCTTGAAGCAGAGAAAGCTGCAGCGGAGGCGAAAAAGAAGGAGGAAGAGGAAAAGAGGGAGAGGGAGGAGGAGGCCAAGCAAGAGCGACGGGCGCGGAGGGCAGCGGAGAAAGCTGAGGAGGAGGCAAAGAAGAAGGCAGCAGAAGATGTAAAGAAACAAGAGCCCGAGTTTTTAGCCGCCAGATCCCGCCTGAAGAAAGTCACTAAGGAAGAGGAGAGGAAGAAGATAAAGAGCGCCCCCGCACCACCCCCTCCTCCAAGAGAGGAGACACCCGAGCCTGAACCCGAACCAGAACCAGAGGAACCTGAACGGGAAGCAACTCCAACACCTGCGCATGTGGAAGAGATTATCGAAGAAGCTGAACCAGAACCTTCGGTAGTCGATGCACCCGCTCCATCAGAAAATGGTCCTCCGCATGACGTCATCGATGCTGAAGCTCATCTCGAAGTTGACGAATCACCTCGCTATGCTCAAGCAACTGAAGTAGATGAGGATGAGTGGTCGGACGAAGCCTCGAAGAACGCAAAGAAGAAGGCAGTCAAGGCAGTCAAGGCAGAAAGATCTAAGAGACCCGACCCGTTTATCAGCCTATTTACGTCAAAGACCAAGTCAAAAACATCTTCATCAAGGAAAGATCGGGAAGCTGAGGAGAAGCGAGAGAAGGAGCGTGAGCGCGAGGAAAAACGAAAGGCCAGGGAATTAAAGGAACAGCAGCGACATGCAGAAGAGCGTCGGGAACGTGAGCGACAACACCGCGAGCGCGAGAAATCCAGGGATCGAGAGCATCGCGACAAATCACGGGTGAGAGACAAAGAGAAGGAAAAGGAAAAGGAGAGGGAACGTGAGCATCGCGACAAGGACAAGGACCGACCAAATGGGAAGGAATCGTCGCGGGAAAAGAAGGAGCGAGAGCGCGAGCTGGCAATTCGCGCAATTAATGCAATGAAGGTTAGCACTGATCCTGACCCCGTGCAGTCTGAAGACGAACTCGATTCTGCTCCCCCTCATCCTGCCTCAGATTACGCCCCCAGCACTGTGCTCTATGATAGCCGCCTGAGTGTGGTTGATGATACCCAAACCCAGGAGCCTGTGTCTCGATCTCTGTCCCCCGCAGGTAGCTTTGAGAGTGATGATGATGACCCCGATTATCCGAGTCGCCTGGAAGGAGAAGCTCCTGAGCATGACAGCTATATTCCTGAGCATGACAGTGAGGCTCCTGAAAAGCGTGCCGACGAGGGCTCTGTCGGCCGAGCAGATGATGCCGAGACTAATCCAGACGTCGAGCCAAGAGTGGCGGCGGAGGAGAACGTCCGTGTTTCGAAGGCTGCGAGCGCACGAAGCTCAAGCTCCGCGAGAACCTCGAGTATTGCGGGTGCTTCGAGGAGAGCTAGTACTGTGAGGAGCACAAGTATTGCGAGAAGTTCGAGCATTACGAGTGATGCAGAAATTGAAGCATCGTTGGATTCTGAAGCTGAGGTCGTCGATTCACAGCCTAGAGCACCACCACTCGCAACTCGAAAATCCGGCACTTCGGTCAAAGTCAATGGAAACGGCAGTCCAGCACGTTCTATCGGTTTGCGGGAGCTATGGAAGCTCAACAAAGCCAGCAAAGAAGCCTCCGCCGCGAAGAGAAAGACATCTTCCAGCAAATCAGCAACCAAGTCTCAACCAGAACCCGAACCTGAGTATGAAGATGAGGACTCAGATGTATCTGACGATGAGCATGAGCAGGTAGATGAAGAGGATCCGGAAAAGACGGCGCTGCAGTTCGATTTGGATTCCGCGGATGAGCGAGATAATGAAGACCTAGCTGAACCCGGCGACGAAGGTATATCTGAATGCTCGTTTAGTAAACGTTGGCTAATACCGATATAGAACACCCCTCATCTGCCGCTGGTTCAACCTCCAACCCAGAAGCTCCTCGTCGCGGAGGTCTCTTTGGAGCTCTATCATACCTTATGCCACCTGCGCCTCCACCACTTCCCGAGCCCTCTGAACCAGAACCGGAACTCGAAGAAGAACCTCTCACCTCCGAACCAGCATCCAAGGTTGGAACCCGCTCAATCGACGAATCAGCCTCCTCACAAGCTGTACCTGATGGAGTTCCCGGCGAAGAAGAGGAACCCGTACGCAGTAAATCGTTGACTAAAAAGCAACTCCGCGAGGAACGAGAACGGAAGCGTGAAGAACTGAAGCGTCGCAGGAAGGAGGAAAAGGAACGTAAAGCTGCTGAAGAAGTCGCCTTGCCGCAAACAGAACCTGAACCGGAACAGGAAGTGGAGGAAGCTGCTCCTCCTCCGGAACCGGAGGTGATGGAAGTTCAGAAGGAGCCAACTCCACCTCCGCGAACTCCTACACCTCCACCTGCGCCAAGAGTTGGATTTTGGGGTAGAAGAGGTCCAACGGCGGCTGAGATTGCGGCTCAGAAGAAGAAAGAGGAGGAGGAACGACGAAGACAGGAAGAGGAGGAAGAGCGACTTCGACTTGAGGAGGAGCGACGATTACAGGAAGAAGAGGAGGAACGTCAGCGCATCGCCGAGGAGGAAGCTGAAGCAGAGCGCATTCGACAAGAAGAAGCAGAAGCTGCTGAACAAGAGCTCCTCCGCCAACAACAGGAAGCTGAACGAGAGCTTCTCCGCCAACAAAAGGAAGCCGAAAAAGAAGAGCGCCGTCGGGAGTCAGCCAGAAAGAAGGAGGCTGCGCGATTAATGGCTGAACAACGGGAGGAGCGTCGTCGACAAGAAGAGTACGAGCGCCAACAACTACAACTTCGTTTGCAAGCCGAGGCAGAAGAACAAGAGCTACTCCGGCAAGCTGCAGAATTAGAGCGTAAAGAGCGTCGCAGAAGAGAAAAACGAGCAGCCCGCAAGGCAGCGGAGGAGGAAGCTGCAGCTATTGAAGCTGCACAGCTAGTAGCAGATGCTGCAAAGGATGGCATGGATGCGGATTATGAAACAAGGGAGCAAGAGGAGCCCCAATATAAGGCAGAGGATGATGCGGAGGAACACCACATATCCAATCACATCAACTACGCCTCTGACCCACCAGTTCCCACCGTTGAAGAGCCTATGGCTCCTATGCCAGAAGACATCATCGATGACCGACGCCGACACCGAAGCGACAGTCGATACGGAGGTCGGGAGCGCAGCGAGGCCCGGGAGTCCAGGGAAGCGAGGGAACGAACCAGCGGACGAAGCAAGTCTCAAGACAAGGACAAAACCCGCAGTCGAAAGTCATCAACCAAACGAGCAGCACTCACAGACACCGACGGTAACGAATCTCGTCGTCGCAGCAGAAGTGGGGCTATGATGGAAGGTGCCCTAGCGCCTGGAACACTCACATCCGCCGATGAAGCTGAGCGTAGGGCACGACGTCACAAGCGCGAGCGCGAGCGTAGCGAACGAACTGAGCGGAGCCAACCCCGGTCCCGAGAGCGGGGGCGGGGAGATCGAAGCGACAAGGACCGTGAGCGCGATCGATCCCGTGTAATCGACCCTACCAAAGACCCCGCTATTCTCGAAGCCAAAAGACAAGAAAAGAAGATGAAGCGAGCAGCTGAGAAAGCAGCACAAGACAAGGCGCGCATCCATGCTGAGAAAGAAGCCGTGCGACGAGCTAGAGAGGCAGAGAAAGCGATGAAATACAAGGCTGAACGAAGGAAATCTATCAACGGCACAGGTCATGAAGTTAGGAAAGAGGATCGTCATCGCTCACGATCAAGACCAGCCGGGGGTGAAACAGCAGATGAAAAAGAAGCTCGAAGAGAAGAACGAAGAAGGAGGAAAGCAAAGGAAGGGGGCTCGCCATCAGATGACACTAACCCTCGCGACAGCAACTTCTACGCCCCCGAGGATCTCGAACGTGAAGCCAGTCGTCAACGCCGCAAAGAAAAGCGAGACAAAGCCGCCATGGCAGGCTACCACACTTCTGCAACCGAGAACCATCCTATACGGAAGCGTCGCGGGGAGCCTCTTGTCGTTGACACAGCTGTACCCCCGGTATCAATTTCCCGCCGCCACTCGAAACGTGATTCACACAGAGACAGAGAAAAAGACAAAACCAACGGTGATCACAAAGACAGACACAATAGCAGCATCGAAGCAACTTCAGATTCACACAAGAGATCCTCAAAACGTGACAGCACTGAAGCCCCCGCCAGTGCCTCCGTATCAGATAGGAAAGATGTCCGTTTCTCCGGTAGCTCAATAGAAGAGGAAGATAAACGCCGTCGAAGTCGTCGTAAGGAACGGAAAGAAGCTCGGGAAGAGGTTCTTGAATCACCTCCTAACGGGATGGCAAATGGCGTGCACTACGACATGGTTGATCCGGAGAGAAGACACCGGGGAGAGCGGGGAGAAGACCTCAAACGCAGAGAAAAGAAGGAACGCAGCACAATGGACGATGTCGAAAAGAAAGAGAGGAGAAAACATAGGAGAGAAAGCAAGCAGTACGGAATCAATGGAGAGATGACGGATGGAGAAGGATTTGGAAGTGTTAGGGAGAAAAAAAGAGAGAGTAGATATATGGTAGAGCAACCTCAGCAACAGGGAAGCTGGTGGAAGAAGATGTTTTAGGGAAACAAATTCGGAAAAGCTTTGAAGCGCGAGGAGCTCGGAGATAATATGAAGGAGGCTTTATGATAGGCAGAGGCGGAGAGGGGTTGGAAGGGGATGGGCTTTACGAGTTTGATTTGTTTGGAGATTTGGGGATTTACGGCCTTACAAGATTGCAGCTCTGCAAGATAATAATGTATGATGAGTGTGACGATAGCGATGATAATAACGATAGTTGATGATAGCGATATCCTTTCCGCAATATTTAGATATCCCATTTCTTTTTTCTTTTAAGCCTTGGAAGTTTCTTGTATGTACGTATTTTTTTCTAACAAGAACTATTAATTCTGTTTTTTTTTCTGTGTATCTAAAGAGTAAATAAAACAACACACAGGCGGAGTAGAAATCAAAAGTTTGTGTCTTCTGAATAATTGTGACAACAGTGGATATCATATTTCTCTTTTCCTGCAAATTTCTTATCTCAACCTTCTTCTCCTGCCAGCAACCATAAATTTTCCTCTCTGTGCATCTAAAAGTGTAAATAACCAACCCAACATCAGCATCGTCATCAACATCAACGCCACACATCATACCCACTCCCATCCGTCATCTATATTCATACATATGCACCGTTTACGCACTTGATACATATGCACCGTTTATGCACACTTTTCCACATACATACCCACGCGTCCCCCTCGAGTGATGCATAATGACGTCCCCTACCATGCCCACCCCTAATCCCTGCTCCTACCCCTACGCTAAAACTCCCGCGACCGGGGATGCTTCCGGACAAGGGGACAGGGGATGTTTCCGCTGGTGTTTCGAGCTAGTTTCGATTTGATTTGGAGCTATGGTGGAGTTTTGGGTCGCGTTAGCTTATGAGGATGTTGTTGAAGTTTGCGCTTTTCGTCAGGCGGTGCCGCGGTGCACTGTGTCGGTATCGGTATCGGTGTTCTACTGTCGATTCGAGAGTTCTTTCTGCCGCCGTGTGTTGTCTTTCGATCCGTTGAAAAATCGGGTCGATGAAGGCGCATCTCAACCGTTTCGCCTAGAGTCGTCGATTTCCGTCGAAAACCCCCGTGATCGCTGGTTGATGAATAAATCCCTTAACCAAGTGAGCTCCCCGACCGTTAAAAAGGCTATTGTTGTTTATTAATCTGCCGAAGCACAAACATTACGCTTAATACAAATATCTTCTGTCAACAGAAAAACCCAGACTTGCGCCTCGACTTCGCTAGATTTAACTTCCCTCCAACTCGCCTTCGATTCGACTCGACTTTGCTGCGCGCTCCGACTCCACTGCGCCCTACGACTCAGCTGCGCTGATTCTATAGCCAGCCAATCCAGTCTATGTACATTAAAAAGAAATACCGCCCCCCCCCCCCCCCCCCCCCCCCCCTAACTCTCCTTCCCCCTCATCCTCAGTCTATCTTCATCAGCCAATTCATCTCTAAGAAACCAAACCTGGTACCCCCCCCCCCCTAACTCCTTAATCTTCATTAAAAAAAAAAAAAAAGAAAAAAACGCCAGCGCTGTCTTATCTCATCCATAGTTACAGTATCCAATTATCGTTCGTGTTGCTCATAAGTCCTTGGTGCATCCTGATGCATTTATACGTGCAGTTATCTTTTCTCTCATCATCCCTCTATCAATCGTCATGAGTACATAACACCCAAAGCCGCCGATAGAGCAATGATGATAAAAAGCAACAAAACATATAACGCAATCATGATTGGTCTTCGATAATAAGCTGAAACACACAATATAGAAAAAAAAATTAAACCAAATCAGCCGCGGATACAAAACCACCATGGCCAGTGCCAGGTTGTGTACTCACGCCGCTCCTCTATATCATCTGAAAGACTGCTAGCCTCTGTATCCAACCCTCGTAATCGTGGTCCGTAGTATTCCCCTCCGATTTCGTGGAGTCTTCCGGGTGCGTATTCCGACGCGAGAATGCTTTCTTTGCTACCAGGTCCATCGTAGATCATCATATCCGGTGGTGGAGGACGGGAGTGTGCAGGTGACGCGGGTGTTGGGTAGGTATACACGGATCCATGTGGCGGGGGAAGGTCATCTTCTGGAACTGGTGAAAGAGGAGGCATGGTTGCTGGTTCCTGGTTCCTGGATGCTGTTTGTTGTTGTTGTTGTTGTTGTTGTTATTGCTGCTGTATATGGTGTGGTTTATGTCGATGATTGATTATCGCTTGATGCTGATGCTGATGATGGATATTTTTTTCTTGCTGCTGCTGCTGTGCTTTAGCGAGATGGGAATTCGGTTATCGTATGTCGTAGGATCGTGTTCGTGTCTCGTGCACCAAGGGAAAGGATCGTGCTTTGTCGCTTGCGCTCGCTCGCTCGATGGTTGGTAATAATGACGGAAGGTCAGATTATCGGGTTTTTGTTATGTGGACAAACTGCGCTGGGGCTGGGGGAGGAAGAAAAGGCATAAACGAGTGTCAAGGAACAAGAAAGAGATCAGAACTAAAATTCTGGGCTCGTGAGCGAAAAAAAAAAGAGTGGACTGTGGATTGGACTGGCTGGACTGGCTGGCTAAGGGGAAGGAAGGGATCGTCGACGGTCAGTGATGTCGTTGCGCTGCGAGGGAACGTGCTGCCTTGTTTTGAGGCTGATGATGAAGCAGGGAAGGCAGGGAAGCTACAGTCGCTGCGCTGAGTAAGTGAAGCTATGAGATGCCTGTCTAGTGCATTACGAGGCTCCAACAGCTAAGCTACGGGTATTTTTGGTGTATTTTCTTAGGCGGAGAGGCTGGTGTGAAATGCTTGGAGGCAGTTTGGTGCAAAATAGTTTCGATTTTTAGTTGGAATTGATATTTTTTCGTCTCTCTTGGCGAGTTTCGTCTTTTTGGGTGTCTTTGTGTTGGTTGTTTTGGTGATTGGAAGTTGTCTTGTGATATGATACTCTTCGTCATTTGTTGTTTTGCTGCTTTAAGGTTCGTCGTGTGATGTTCTTGATCTTCTCCCGTCTCACCCGTCTCTACCGTCTTTCCCGTCCCCCTTTTCTCCTCCTCGTCTTCTTCTCATCCACCATATTTACATTTCATTCCGCCTTCATATTTCAGATCTCTCCACAAGACAGCCCCGCTTCACTTCGGCTGCTCACGTCGAAATGTAGCTCTGAGATGAAGCTAGGTGCAAAAAACCAGATCTGCTAGCCCATTCGCTTCATCGGTCAAACGCCACAAACCGAGTTCCTGGTCTAGTTGCCGCGACCAAGGGCGGCTATGTACAGCTTGTTGCACCTGGGTTAAAAAGTCGTCCATCGACATGTACATCATCTACCGTCAATCTCATCAGTAAAACATTGCCGGGAGTTATATACATAGGGGAAACTTCCGCTTCTATAACTTGGCCTGATTATTACTCGTCAAGTACCCGCTGCCCCAGAGGTTCAAACTTCAAACCGTCTCGGTCGTTGGTCGCACGCCTGACAGATCCCGTTTCAGCGAAATCTGTCATGTAAGGATCTCCGGCGAATATTTCCCAGTGTGCTGAAATCCCCGACAATATGTAGATGCTGTGAGAGATGCCCCTGATTATATAATCAGCCCGGACAAACTCAATCCAGCTAGTCAAATCCTTCTTCCGTCCTTGTCGTCGATCATGAATATCAGACAAAACAAAACCATCGCAGAGTCCCTACGAATGATATAAAAACCCCCACCCGCTGCTCGCTTCATCGTCTCCACGCTGCGGGTGACGAAAATTATAACATAGCCCACTCGTGCGACATCTCGCCAACACACGATGCAGAATTTATAATAGAGTTACACAGTCGTTATCCTATCCATTGGATATGATGCATTCGTAAGCGATTTAAAGCCTTATTTTCTCGTGCGATTGAACATGCAGCCATATTTCAATTCGCTCGTAGATGAACTTATCTGCCGTTACATAAAGCCGTGGGAGCTGCTTTTCTGATGATTCTGATTGTTCTTCGTCTAATATCATATCGCCAATTTCCCATCGTTCGTCTGTAATCAAATCAGTATGGCCCCAGAACCTCGACCCCGCCGCTCATGTAGGCACCGCAAATATGATAACCCTGATATCAACATTCCCTCGGGTTCACCAGCCTACCATGACCGTCGCTCCAACGCAAATGTCGATGTAAATAACGGCCAAACCAGTGTTAACTGGAATGGTGATCAAGGCAACGGCTTCAACTTGGATTCAGGAACTGGAGGAACAAACTTCAGGTACTCCTCCAATGGAAACGGCTACGACACAGACTGCAGTGACGACGAAGATAACTATTCACCGGGACGTTCTGGGAGCTCGAGGAATAATCCTTACCCATCCTCAACTTCAACTTCAAGCACCGGCGCCGATTCCTTACCCAATTCCGCTCAACTAGTCAAAGCCGGAGGGGATGACAAAAGCAAACTCATGCCAATTGCAATCATCGTCCCAGTAGTCGTCGGGTTTGCCATATTACTTCTCGGCATCGGATTCTTCGTAATGTGGCGTAAACGCCGAGCAGCAGCAAGGGAAGGATCAGCCGAGGAAGGAAGTGGAGAAAACGCAAGTGCAGGAGGAAGCAGCAGCCAAATGGAGATGAGAGGAGGTGAAGGACAAATGACAGGCACAGTCATTGGATTAGTTGGACCAACAAAGGTTGAGTGTGTTGGAGGATTTTAAGATATAGGCTGACAAGCGGATGCAGTATGAAATTCCTCCGACATATGAAGCGAGCTCCAGGGATCGAAGTGTCTCCAGTAGCGGAAACGTTAGCGAGGTTAATCCTTTCGCGGATCCGGTTGTTGCGGATGGTATTAGGAGGGGTAGTGGGGGAACTGATGGGCACAATGGACGCGGGGCAACTGTTTAGGTGTATTTTTCGTGAGGGATATTTTCGGCAGGGGGAAGGGGGCGAGGCAGAAGGGGATGGGGTATTACCCTTGGAAACAGGATGCGGTCTGGACTCTGGTGGTCGGCCCTTACTTCGAGCAATTTGTTTCTTGTTTGTTCCATAAAAATGGCGTTTCGTTTGATGGTTATGCCTGGCAGAGTGTTAAACATACTCTGTCGCTATATTCGTATGATTATCGTCTCCGAAGAAGTTTAATCTGCGTCCGTTAGGAGCTTGGCTGCCCAAACATGCATGTTTGATGGCGGAGCAGTTTGTGGAACGAGACGTAAACGAATATCACGTCAGCTGGAATTCTAGATTCGTATTCACTATTCTGATCATTGATACTCTCCAGAAAGCCAAGAAGTCCAGGACTGTCCGGCTGTAGACGGATAGAGGTTCGGCTGTGCATATTCCTATCATTCTTTCAGTCGTCTTATCGTGTAACGAGGACAAAGAATTCCATACCACGATTACCTGGAGGCTGTAGAGAGTTGGGAACGTTCATTGAAACTGCTGTTGAAGTACGTGGAGTATACATGGAGAATGTAGAATGGAGAACTCTGACAGAAGAAATTCACGCTATGCATTCGACATCAATATTACTCAGCTACCAGTGACTTCTATCAAACGTGCATGCACCCACAGCATCATGATAATGAAACGTCAGTCTCGAATGCAGTGTTCACCCATAACTGCTTCAAATTTGATATTTTTAGAAACATATCTGATGAAAACGAGCAGGATAAAAAATATCTATAACCTAACACAATCAACCTCCTTGTAACGATTATCATAGTGATCATCCTCATAACCCGAGGCGGATTTATCAGCTCCGCCTTCAGCTGTCGACATGCTACCGTGCTTCGTTCACAATCCATCATTGAGCAGAACCTCCAGTAACTTTTTCCGACTTGCAGTCCAAATAATGCTTGAACCAAAGAATTCGTACCGAGCGCCATAAATACCGGTATGTGCACTCGTATTATGTATTCTAACCTCAGTGTTGTGTCAACATCACAGTTGGTCGATGCCAAAACCGACTGCTCGGAATCATCTAGCTTTTGCAGGGTAGGTCCTGTCTTCCATAGCTTTTATCTTCACTGTATTTGCATAACGTAAGTGAAATCTAGAATTTTAAGATAGAAGATATTTGAAAGGTGTATACAATCGCCAAAAAGAACCTTTACCTGCCTTTGATCATGTTGGTTGATTCTCTCCATTGGTAACAGGAGTTTTCTGCAGGCGTTTTCGTATTGCGCACATGCAAGTACCCTGAATGGACTATACCGCGCAAGAAATCGATTGAAAAGCACATCGCATCGAATATTAGATGTATTTTCTGCTGGAATCTCGATATTTTCCAGGCGGGACATGTATTTACTTGTCCCAGTTCATCCATAATCACACATAATCACTCGCTGAAATTTTACTGTTAGCTTCTGGAAATAAATTTAATTGCGTGAGGAACGTCACGATAGTATTGAAAGATATGTACTGTCAAAAGTGTTAGATATATGTTGGTTTGATAATTATGACGACATGGGATTCTAGAAGAGCTTGCAACAGAATAAACGTTCGTCTAGAGAAAGTCTTGCACTGGGCAAGGCGTCATTCAGTACTATAAATCTTTGAAAGTGAAATATAATTTTACAGAAACTGTTGGAAATATCGCACGCAGATTTCGGGTTGGGTATAATGAGGGCGCAAAGATGATACTAAGCGGAAGAGTTGGATGTATACATATTTCAAAGGCGTTTGATAGAGGTTGGATGTTCGATATTTTCCACGTGTTTAGAAAATACAAAATAAACAAGCGTATGGTTCTAAGGATTTGAATGAAAGTATTCTCAATACGATATATCGAGGAAGTCCGCACATTTTGCTAGTTTAATGTCGCTTTCATGATGCAAATGAATCGGCCGATGTCAGGTCAGACCTTGTATGCCGCAAACCGGCACAGAATATGTATCTTCACTCTCAAAAAATATTCAGAAAAGACATTCGGCTTCTCGTACTATTATCAAGTGATTCGAATGATCTTGACTGGACAGCAATATTTATAGTTTTTACAATCGGTAGTGAACGAGTCCTTTTCGCTTAGGTGTAGAGACAATCGTGCTTGACAGTGAGCACACTGTTTTTTCACCTCGCGGCCTTTATCAACTTCCGAATACAATGAAACCATTCCGACGTCCTCTTCCCTTTTCCTTTTTGTTTACTCCCTCCTCCTGAGGAGATAATCACCCATTTCTTATAACTGTCACACCCCGAAGGACCTCTTCTGCCAGACCCTCCCACTTTGCCTCTGCCAAACCAACAATATAAACCGCTGAAGCTTTATCTTCCTTCCTTACTTACGTAAGATATCTTTCGACTTCTGCTGCTTATAATATGCTGACAAGCCGATAATCGTTGCAACGATAGCACAGCATACGGTAACAGGATTGCACTGTACTTGCTGAACAACCAACAATTAGCAGTACGCATCCGCGATATTGACGATACGATATTACAACTGAATTGAGAGCTCTCGATTCGACCGTGAGATTGGATTTGATTTTTCCGAGAGCGGTTTCTGTGATATGTTACATCATCCAGGCGCTAATATTTTCTCTTCATACAGAACCGCCCATTATTCGATGCATACGGTACTGTTGTATGCCACAAATGCGGTGGATGGTAGATAGATCTAGGATTTACTGAAAGTTAATTTGTATAAAGCCAGGTTACGCGTGCGCAATTGAATTTACACAATGTCAACGTCATGGCTGACATTCGAATAGGTAGATGATTGGATCCTCACCGCATTAAGCGCTGTAGTGGATCGAATGCATAAAAAACCTCCTATGCGCCGTCTTGTGCGAAGTCGATTACCGATTACACATCACTGACCTACCGCGGCTGGACCTAACTGTTTTAATCGTGCGTAATTCGAGAGACAAAGGAATTCGAGCCAAATTATGCAACACAGCCTTCGCACAAAAGTCGACATCTACCCGATATCTAACTTCCTTAGGCGTCGGTAGAAGGCCCAAGCCTGGAAGCGAGAAACACGGATCCGTTAAAAACGTCTTTCCGAGCCTGTTCGGAACAAAACCGACGGATCCGGCACGGCTGCTCTACCGAGATCACTGTTTGCGTAACCCATTGAGCTCTCCTGAACTGTTGCTACCGATAAAAGCTCTCTCCTTTCGTGGAGCGCTCATCAAGCTTCTAATCAATATTTACCAGAATCTGGCAGAGCTCATCCACATTATGCACGTCACGGGTGTTGTCAGTTGCATACATAACTGTTGTCGGGTCAACAACCCCGCCCACAGCCGCCCGCGCGCCCCCCTTTCCTATGCACCTCCCACATATGCACTGCTGGAAGTGATTTGATGACTGATCATCGCAACAAGCGCTTCCGACGGCGAACAAGAGCAGACAAGGGCGTCAGCGTCAGCGCTACAAGTGACGGAAGTACAACTGAAACAGGTCTTTGTCCGCTGAGCCCGGGGGGTTGTGAATCAAAAACCATCGGTTAATGCATTCTCGAATCGGCCGAGAATGTTTCACCAGCAACTCCCTCGCCGCCGCACGGGTGTCGTCATGTCTTGGCCAAGATCCTCATTTGACTCCTTCCCTCGGCGGACAACCTATGCATGGTGAAGTGCATTCGGAGGTGCAGTTTTTTTCTCGTTTGATGCTTTTCGTTTTTTTCCCTGGCAAACTCCACATCCATGATTTTCATGCTGAGCGCTGCACTTTATTTCGCGGGCCGTGATATGTAGGATATATTAGGTGCGTGAGACGGGAGCTAGGTTGTACATATGAATTGATGATTTGTCGGGAAGATTAAGGTGTTGGTGTATCGACAACAGCACAACCTTGATTTCTCTAGAGTAAGTTTCAATCCCATATGTCCCGCTGCAAGCTCAATTGCAAGCATGGTGATACATATACCGGAAACTCACCGGTGCATCAACTCTATCTGACCTAGATATCTACTTAGATTAACGCCAATCGACTCATCGTGTCTCTGTTCCTTTGGTTCGCGCGTCAATGCAGATGCATTTGTTGTCACCATGAAAAAGAAGGTTAAAGTGACGAACGTATCGGTGATCGGTACGTGGAATTGTGTCGGATGAATACATACCCATTGTGATGATCGTACATGCATACATCGATGTGTGTTGTGTTGTGTTGGATATGTACAATCGTGTACCTGACGATATCTGCAGTGCATATGACGGTATGTAACCTCCCTCCCCCACGTCGCATATAGTCGAAACTTGCACTTTCTTTTTTTTCTCTTTCCCGGATGGCTGCATAGCCAATCGATAGCACATATGTCCGTCCGTCTATCTATATGGATGGATAAGATCCTACTACATGAGATTTGTTCCTATTCCCTTCCCTCTAATTCTCCCTACTGTACTTTTTGCTTCCCGGATTTGGAGATTAAACTTTTTTTCACATCACTCGCTTGTTGGCTAGCTTTCTGACCTACCTACTACATTAGGTATTGGTGTGATTTTTATTCCTGGTGGGGTTTAATTTGGCGAGATGTTGACACCAGAGAGACCAGAGAGACGGATTATGGCTAGGATATGGGATCTGGAGAGATGACGATCAGTGTGGCTGTATGGATCATGTATCGGTACCTTTTTTGTGGTTTGTGTGTTTGTCGAATTGAGTTGTATTGTCTATGCAGCTTTTGAGGCGTGAATTTTCGCCTTGATTGTTATTACTATTGAAAGGGGAGCTAGAAGTAATTGGTATTTGTATGCCTGTTTTATTGCCTTAGAAATAAAGCCTTATATCTATTTATCTCGAACCAGTCATTCTTTGCCTGGCTGCCTGCTGCCTGATTAATTTACCTGTAATCAGAAGTATATCTCGAATCAAAATACCTTTTATCTAGACTCGTACCTGCTGCCTAGAATCATTACCCCCAACTCATACCTTCCTACCTTCCAATGTATTTACATACCTGTAATGAGAAGTACCGTATCTTAACAAGATATTACTTATCTTTTATCTTTTATCTTCTTCCAACCTGCCTGCCTGTTTCTTGCTTTCCTTCCTCCTTGATCTCATCTCATTTTACCGACTTAACCCAGTCAAACCGAACTTAATAGCCCATAGCCCTAAGCTGCTTAAACTGCTTAAGCTCTAAGCAACGTGGTTGGCCTCGTCGTCTCGGTGTCTTTTACAATCGCATACAGACTAGTGGGGGATCGCCGTCAACTATTCACCATTCACATTCGACCGTCGTTCAACCAAAGGAAACCAGAAAGCGCCCCGCCTCATCTCGCCTCGCCTGCGCGAAAGCTGGACCAAAGGCAAAGCAGAGACAAGTGGAGGCAAGCAAACACCCACCTCCACCACCCACCAACATCTCCTCGCGTTCCTTTCCCCCACTCCCCTCCACACCCGCTCTCCTCTACTTGCCTCCACTCGCCTCCACATTCTGGGCGCTGGTTGATTGGCAACAGCGAGCGCAGTCGTCGGGCAAATCGAATTTTTTTCATTCGCAACTCAGGATATTCCGGATTCGTCCAGCGAAAAAAAAAAAGCAAAATTAACAGCGACACAACAAGCGACAAACCAGACAGCAAGCAAGCTGCCAACTGCGAAACGCGAACTACGAACTGCGGACTGGACTGCGGACTGCGAACCGGGATCTGGGGACTGAGTTGTTATCGCAGCCTCGCAGCGCAGATGTACACGGGTACCTACCGCTGGTCCACCACCTCTTAACTGAGCCAACTCCCCACCGAACACTTTCCCGCCCGAGACTTGTCCCGCCTTTTACACCACCATACAGGCGCAACAATTGCGCTACCACCCCACCTTGTCCGCTACTTACACCTCCGCCGCCGACAACTTCGACTTCGAATTCGACTGTCTACCCTAAGAAACAATATCACGAATAAAACAAACACGGAATAAATACGGAATATCAGTATTTACAAAAGGGAACATAAATACCAGAATGTTTCGGCCTGTCGTCTCTACTCCGCAGGATACTGTCGCAATTCCAATGCCGTCGAATCCGAAAACTCATGTTTCGTTCAGAATGTTTGTCTCTCTTACGCCACAATTACTTTCACTTTCAGTTCTAGTTTACCTCGCCTGTCGCCTCTCGCCACCCGTCTCCCATCTCTCGCCACCTCCCCACCTCCCCTTACTTCACTTTACATGATTTACCTGCTTGACCCGTTCCGCCTTGTCTTGTCTTGCCTGCCTTCACCAGTAGATACTAATATGATAACCGAATAGTACCCTACCCGCGACCACACGCGCGAACCGGGTCGATGTAGTAGGATCATGGGACCAGTTCAGGACTTCTGTACCGTTGGAACAGGATAAACGGGTGGGAATGGATGTATGGAAGGGGATTCTGAGCCATAACGGGGGGTTGGAAATGGGCAGTGAACATTACTACTATGTAGGTCCTTGGTTCCTTCTCCGTGGTAGCGAGAGTGTGGCGAGTGGCGAGCGGCGAACTTTGAGATCGCGACGCAAGCGAGTTGCGAGTAGCGAGTTGCGAGACAGCAGCTGCGAAGCGAGCTCGTGAGCTCACAAACTCCCCGAGACACCCCCGACTCCCTTATATTGAAGACAGCGGAACATCAAGCTGACACCAATTCACAGTTTCTTATAGACGAAACTCATCCTATTCCCGACCCGCATTCACCCCCCACAAGTCTGGTAATGGACCATCGAACCGGCCGCTTAATGTCTCTCCTATACGTTCCTATCGAACTCCCCCCGTCGCGGTCCGCACCATCAACTCCTCCTTCACTACCGGAAACAGCAATTTCACCATGTACTACGGTCTCCTCGTCAATCTTTACCGATTTTAGCGATCTGGAATTTGAATCCCCCCGTGAAGTCCCTTCGGCTGCCCCTTCATTTTCCGGCAGCAATTATACGGCGAGCACCACCACATTGCAGAGAAAGGGAAAATTCCGAGACCGCCTTCGACAGCGGTTAGAAGAGCCGAGAAGAAGGGGGTTATTAAGTGTA
The DNA here is from genome assembly GCA_024516155.1 of Pyronema omphalodes. Lineage (NCBI taxonomy): Eukaryota > Fungi > Ascomycota > Pezizomycetes > Pezizales > Pyronemataceae > Pyronema > Pyronema omphalodes. Next base: position 97,908 of record JAJJXM010000091.1, read on the forward strand.
TCTACAAGTTTCCTCAGGAGGGCGTACAAGCAGGGTGAAGAAGAAGCGATGCTACCACCTGCAAGAGCCCCATCGGATTCCAGTAAACTCAGCCGAGAGGAAGAAATGCGGGAAATGGCGGGATACCTACGGTCCGGCGCATCTTCACGGAGAAGTCATTATTCACCACCGAACCCGCATTTACCACCTCATCACCAATCTGTTTATGCCCCACAAAACGGTATGCAACTACCGGATATGTATTCCTCATTATACAGCTCCGAAGATGACGACGAGGACGTGGATGTAGAAGGCGAGGACACAGGTATGGAGGAAGAGGAGGAGGAGGAGGAACTTGCGACGCCGGTGGATGAAACGGAAGCGGGTCAGTTACCGAGGTATTATAACTTTGATGAGGTGAAGCCACTGGGACATGGAGAAAGTCTGAGTTGTTTGAGGGAACATGTTCAGGGTGAGGTTAAGTGGAGAAGAGAAATGGAAAGTGAACTTGGATACCTTGGAAGTGTGGTGGTTTGAGAGGTTTCGAAGGCGGATAACTGCCAGATGGTATTACTATTTGTTTTCTTTTCTTTTTCAACTTTTATGAAAACACAAAATGCGGCATGGGGAAGGGAGGATTATTGTTTTTTCTTAAGAGACGGATTGGTTTCGATATACGCGGGATATCAGTTTTTTCTTTTCGGCGGGGATATCTTTTTTATTTCATTTACATAGCATTTAGGGCGGTATTTATGTCTTTTTTTTGTTTTTTTTTCCTGTTTTCTGTCTTTTCTTTTGTCATTTCAAAGTATACTTTGCATGTCGTTCTTACTACGGTCGTTTAGGAGTTTATTGTTCTTTATGCGTTTGTTTGATATCATGGTTTTCTCTTCATTGAAGGATTGTTTGCGGAGGTTATATGATTGTTGAAATTTGAGCATTTAGAGAGGGAGGTCAGATATATGTCATGGTGGATATGGTGGATATTGGGGAAAATATGCAGCCTGGAACGAGGTGGGCAAAAAGAAGAGCCAATGAAAGAGGGATTGGGAATTCGGACGGAAGAAGTAAAGATGGAAAAAAAAAAGGCACAAATGTTTGACAGGATATCCAAGGAAATATGGAGTTTTCGTAGCAAAACAAGAAATACATGCCAGGGAAACATGAGGTTTCGAATTGGATACATAACCATAACGAACGTTTCTTGCGATTTCCTGGGATTCACGTGATATATATTTCGTTGTACATATCCAGGGCGTATGATTTGCTAGCATCATCACAATGACAAACGGGATTTTACCCTGTCTTGCTTCACCAGTACCATTGACCCAAAGTTACCCCATTCACGAAGCTCTGCCGATCACAGTTCCACAGCTATGATGATCACAGTACAATCCCAGACTCGGGAATCAGTATCCATCACTTATGTATATGTACCCAATATTAACTCAACTTCATCCTATCGTTTATTCTTTATTACTTTATTACTTTATCCTTTATTCCTTAATCAATAGCAGCGGATGGAATAAAGTGATATTCCGGAGCATACGTACGTACCTGAAGCAAAAATAAAACAATATATTTACGAAGTTCTAAGAAAAGAGGTAGGAGCTCAACTACTAACTAACTAGCGAGACCCACAGTCTAGCATCTGCAGCCCAGCTGTCACCACCACATGGCCACAAACCAAGTCAAAATCTAGGTCAGCACTTAGAAGCCGGGTTACGGGGTTACTTCTGGTGACAGTCTATACTGCTCCGCGGCTCCGCCACAAATGTGGAGAAGGGAGGTATGTAGGTATGTTGTGCTTTGGGGTTTGTGGTTCGAGGTTTGTGGTGTGTAGTAGGTAATATGGGAATTATTTACGGTGCTCACTGCTCTGGGAAAAGAGGTAGGAGATTATAAACTAACTAGCAGAACTAGCGGGAGCTGCAGATATATGAAGATATTAATGCAGCTACATGCAGCCCTGCTGTCAATACCACATGGTCGGAAGATGGAAGATGGAAGATGGGTTGGAAACTTTGTTGCTGGGTGGCTTGGTGGATTGGTTGCTGGGGCTTGGTCTTGGACTTGGATCTCGCAGTTCGAAGGTCTCGCGGTCTTGCGGTCTGTGCTAGACTCTAGTCGAGTACTGCTGGTCTGTGCTTAATACCGCGGTGATTAAAATTAATAGTAAGATGGAGCATGTGGAAACAAGGAATAGAAGAGGTTTCCTACTTATTGATGGGACTATGATGGGGACTATTCATGGGGATGGGAATCGGGATGGCGATGGGTTGTGGGTGGTGGTTGATATTTGGTGAGATGGGGAATGGGAATAAGATGGGGAATGTGCGGGTGGTGATGATTTAGATGTATCTTTATGGATGTTATATGGAAGGAGTTATTATAGTTGAAGTGGCCGTTATGAGGGATGTTCCTGCCTTACCAGCTAGCGGTGGGGGAGAATGGTAAATATGATATAAAAGGTAGAAGTGATATCCCATGTACTTGGTTTGTCAGCGGGGGGTTAGGTTGGGTTGGATTGGGTTGATGTATGTACATATTCCATCGTCTGAGAAATTTAAACCATTTATTATAGTATGACACAGGCTCTGTTAAGCTGATGGACGTACGCGGTGGAAATATCTGTAGAGCAGTATACCCGTGGGATAATTTCAGTCGAGGGTAGGATATCTGTGCATGACGGTTGGATAGGTATGGAGTATTTCTGTAGGTTTGGGGATTATGGTATTATGATATTACGGACTTTTGATATGTTTTCTTGAGAATATTGCGCCTCATAATAAGTAGCTGATTGTTTGTAATTAGAAAATTCGTCAAGAGCTAGTGCTTGTATTCCTAAGCTAGAGCTTTGATACTTCCATGGAACTTCAAATGGCAAAAAGGTTTATTGATTTAATGCCGTGGTTCGTGAGAGGAGGCTAGTTTATAGTCGCTCTCTTTCTCTACTGTTGTTATGCCTTGTTGTCTAGATTGAGTAGCTGTGATACAAAAAATGTTTTTTCAATAGCTAACTGTACGCATCATTCAAGGTCCACCGGGGATCTATTTCCAGCATCTCGACGTTATGGATCAAGTCAATGACCGTATCGATTATGAGCTGCCATGCAGAATATTCAGGGCGTTCGGAAATAATGAAGGAAAATACGATAAGCCGGAGTATGAGGTTTCCAACCACCTGAATCCATTATCTCCAATGCCAATATACATAGCATATTCATTAGTATTATATGTAAACTTGTACCTCCGTGGCTTAAGAATGATTTTCTTCTTCGCTATTTAGATGTTATTTTTCTTGGGCACCGCGGCCGTTGACAATTGTGCTGTGGTGGAAGTTTCTTCATGTATGCCTGCAGTCACTTTCGAAATTATCTCACATAAGTTGCCTGTCTGTGGAATTGGGATGGTAGGGAGTCGAACTGTGACAGGTATGTGGGAATCATGAATAGATTATCCCGACGTGTGAAAGAGACTTTACTGAAGACTGAATTTCTCGGTATTTTCAGAGATGTACGTTGTTCACTTGGAAAGAATAGCATATGTATGCACCTGGAGCCTTCTATTTCAACTACAAAGTACAAAATAAAATGATTCAAAACTGGCTTCTGATAGATATATTTCAAGAAATGATTCAGCGCATCATACTACACTGATACCTGGAAATGAAATGCGGCCCCTGTCGCGTCTTGAGCAGTCACTCGTTCTGAGCTCGTGCAGGAGTACCGCACTCATAAGGGTTCGCCTATCTGGTCCCACCGTATCCTTATACACAGGCTCGACTGTATCAAGATTTTTGCGGGCGGATCGATTCGGTAAATTGCCGGTGTGTCGCTTGATAATATGTAACGAAGTGAAGAGTATAGATTCTGATGTTTTACTCTCTCACTCGTTTCATCTTCCGATATCTCATCATCATCCACCCAGCTCCTTTCCCGCTGAGGTTCAGCATTGGTCTCTAACTTTCGATGTTTTTTGCCGAGTACATAAAGCGGCGGTGGCTCAGACTTTAACCTAATGTCATGGCGTTGGATATAGCATTCGTTTTCTTCGGATTCAAACCAATGTGCGAAAAAGCAACACATTCTGCTGGGGTTTGCGGTTGTGGAGGGATTTGGCGAGAACGGTGAGGCTATCGGATGTGATGTTGAAAATTGTAGTTGTTAGGTGCTGATTTGTGAAAGTAATAGGTGAATGTTTGTCAGGTAAGAGTGTCTATGTAATGTCTATCTAAATAGTTGGGTTTTAATAGGAGGGAAATGTAGTAAACTTGAAAATTGACATATCTTGACGGTTACATCGAGTCACAAGCGATGATGCTTCCTCGTGGTGGGTAAGGCATTTTGGATCCTGATCATCTTGATAATAACTGCAGTGTTCCGAGTTTCAATGGAGATGGAGGATAATCGATATGGATGACGGCAGGCGTTGAAAGAGTCCTCTATTTTCATGTCGAAGTAGTTGCATCCTTTTCCACTTTCAATTTCGACCTCCACCTCCACTCCGCCAAATATCAGCGGAATTCACCGATGTAACACAACCGTTCCAAATCCTGGGCTCGACTTCTTGCAGTGGAAGAGAAACATTCATATCTCTATTACGCATGTGGTTTCAAACGATGAATGCAGGAACGCGCACGCGCTTAATCAATGCCGATGGAAAACACTATCGGGACTTGGCCCAAGAAATCTACAATTCATGTCCTTTGCCTTATGCCCTGCAGAAACGAAACTTACGGGCATGTACTGTATGAAAAAGAAATGATCCCCTCAGCTCTCTACAGATGAAGGAGTCAAGTAAAGCTCCACAAAGCTCGCCTCAGGTTCAGGCTAAAGGATACCTTCGACGCGTAGGAATCAATTCTTGATACCATAGGCTACGGTTAATACAGCGATACATATACTTCCTGTAAGCGAAGCAGCCAATTTCATAAGAACATCATCCAGTTCTCCCCGTAAGGAACCCCAAGGTATTCCATATGTCAGCACGTCAGCTCGGGTGAGGTGCGCACCGTAGCAAAAATAAGCTTTAATTTCGCACGCTTACTTTCACTTGGTCTCCACCAACGCTTCAACCCAGGCTTACATACATCTTTCTGTTCAAATTACCCATGGTTCTAGCTAGGTCGTACAACCACTAGACGATCATCATTGGGGGCGGAAACCAGGTGTTTGGTACTGCACATACATAAACTCATCGTTCAACCAGCCGACCGGGTATTTGTCAATGGCATGTGCTGAATTCCTTGATGTAGCTGGCTAGGTTCCCCGCTTTGAAAAAAGATACCGAGGCGCATTATATGCGAGTTACGTTCAATCTGACGGCCCGTGTAACAGAATTTGGGAAGCGTTATAATCAACTTACTTTCCGGGGACTTGAGCAATGAGAATACAACAAGACGTTTCTCAGACACCGGATTCGAAAGGGATATTCATGATGGCTACAAAGGAACCTGATGCAATTCCGGAAGTTGAGAAGGTGGAGGCGGGGAACTCGGCGCATTCGCAGTCTTCGATGCAGAATGAAGAACCGAAGGTATGACTTGATGATTACTAATAATCCTCGCATGATACTGACAGAGGTATCAAGATGTCGTTTCGGAGGTTCATGTCCTTTGTAGCAATGGCTTTTCTGTGGACGGGATCTCAGATTCCAGTTTATCTTTTCGGTGAGTACATCTCCAGTATGCTTGGCATTGGTTCTCACATTGTCCACAGGAGGAGTCCCGCCGTACATCTATGTAGGTTGGTTGCAATCAACCTAACATATCAGGGTTACTAATAGCTTGTAGGGCGATATTGGCGGTGCGGACCGCTGGATTTGGTTTGTTCTGGCCAACCTACTATCACTAGCGGCAGTATGCCCATTTGTGGGCAATCTATCAGACTTAGTGGGACGTCGATATGTCAGCTTGGTAGGACAACATTCGTACATACTGTACATTCTGAAGCTAACTATCACTAGATCGGTGCAGCTTTTCTAATGGTTTCTATGATTATATCAAGTACTGCAAAGACTATGAACATCTTTATCTGTGGAATGACATTGGCTGGTGAGAATGTTCGAGTGATGCTGGACGAAACTTCGCTGACTAATCTCAGGTGTCGGAGCGGGAATCTGCGAGCTTACGGCATTGGCTGTAACTTCGGAACTTGCACCTGTACGGAAGCGAGGAACATATGTTGCAGTTTGTGAGTTGTCCTTTTACTTGATATTACGCTTAGCAGTAACTTACAGTGAGCAGTGATCTTTACTATTGTACCCTTTTGTCCATCTGTACTTTGGGGACAGTTGATTGCAGCGAAGCACGGATGGTATCTAGCCCAACGAAATTTGAATAATGTTTCATAACTAATATCAACCGCAGGCGATACATAGGTCTCCTCTGCGGTGTCTGGGCTACAGTAGGGTTCGTAATGACCGCCGTCTTCTACCACCCACCACCGCGCGCAATATCCGTGGGCTTACCGCGAAGGGAAATCATCAAACGAATCGACTTTATCGGGGGATTCCTTTCAATTTCCGGGATGATTCTTTTCATGGCCGGTATGCAATGGGGCGGTTACCAGGTCTTTACCCTATCATGACAGCTATAGCTCCTACTGACGATCCGAAAGTATCCTTGGAAATCTGCACACGTTCTAGCCCCTCTTATTCTTGGCGGGGTATTACTTGTTGCATTTTACTTGTGGGAATCCTATGGCACCGATCACCCAATGTTCCCCGCTAGACTGAAACAAGATCCGCGAGTCCTGTTATTGACCTTGATCATCACCTTCATCAGCGGAGCCAATTTCTTCTCTGTCCTCATGTTTTGGCCAACACAAGCATTCAACGTCTACGGCCATGACCCCGTTGGAGTAGGCATCCGTGGTATACCCGTCGGCTTTGGAATCTTGGCTGGTGCGGTCATCTGCTTGGTTCTTCTCAGCGTGTTTCGAGGGAGGAACCGTGAGTTGATGATTGCAGCTTCAGTATTAATGACAGCAGGTATATCATTCGTATTTCCGGAAGAATTAAATACCATGCTAATGCACCGTAGGATGCGGATCATTAGCTGTTGCAGATGTTAATAATTTAGACACTTTGTGGGGTCTTTTAGTACTTGCCAGTCTTGGGATCGGGGGAATTGTGGTACCGGCTTCAATCATGACGACTATCATTTGTCCAGATGATCTGATTGCGACTGTCGCCGCTCTAACCCTCGCTATTCGTGTTATCGGCGGATCAATAGGTTACTGCGTCTACTACAACGTCTATGTCAGTAAATTCCGACCACATGCAATAACTTATATTGGCGGGGCCATGATGAGAATGGGGATCAAAGACCCAATGGTCATCAAAGATGCAATTGTGTTGACAGCCGAGTCCATGTTGAGTGAGCTTCATCATCTTCCGGGGATTATGGGCAACGAAACTAGGTACGAGATCCTGGTTAAGGCGGGGCAAATGGCGTTTGCCGAAAGTTATAAGTATGTTTATTTAGTTAGTATTGCGTTTGGAGCTGTGAGCATTATTGCAGCTTGTTTGTTGGGCAATATTAGCAAGTATATGGATAACCATGTGGCAGTGGTTATGGAGTAATTGGGATTGGTACTGGAAGGGGTTTTGTCAATGTCGTGAAAGTATGGTTGCATACATTCCATACACCGGAATTTAAGATTGGTTGGCATAAATCCGGAGAGTTTGAGGAACTTATTTCGGATAAACACCGCGTGGCTCTGGACCACAACGAGCCGTGTAGTTTATGCATAATGGCTGAAGCAAAAAAACAAGTGAATCAGATACGCGGATCATTTACTTTCAGAGCTCAGTCCTCAAGTGCTACACCGTATGTTGTGTATCGAAAACTTCGGAAACAGGAATGCATTCAGAATTTTAAATATCAACGAAGAGCATTCAATTTTCTTGAGATGCTGTCATTAGATCATTTGACCAAGTTGTATTTATTATTCCATAGAAACGCGTGTTGCACCGTGACATCAAAGCACGGCCGCTATCTGGCCGTAATTACGGCTAAAAACCTTCCGCGCACGCGTCCACCAACTCTAACCGCTTCACGCTTGACGCAGGATCGACGTCAAGTGCTAGCGTTCTCGGGTAAAAAAAGCCTTGCCCTTAGCAGATTTTAGCGTGCGGCAGAGTTGAAATCGAAACTCTTCCATTGGTTATCAAACAAAAACACGTGATGGACGCTTGATTTTCCCCGCACCGCGATTTCGGCGAGCCAAATCGGCGAGCTCGATGCGAAAATGGCCAACGAAAAGAACCCATGGTGAGGGTACTGGTTGAAATGCTAAATATGCTTCGTAAAAGAATTGTCTACACCGCCGGGAATTGACATGATAGAGGGTCCTGTGATGATGACATTCGTGCACGTTTATGCTGGTTTGGGAATAGGTCTGGGTTTAGTGATTCGGCGAGAGATTCACCTGTTGAGAGCGGAGTGAGCGATACACGTGGCGGGGGATTCGTGTTTGTGGTTTGTGGTTTGTGGTTTGTTTTGTGATTGTTGTTTTCCGTAACAAACCATTATCATGATTGCTGTATTTCGAAGTGGCATTTTGACATGATTATTGCCATATTCTGCAGTTGATTGTTGAAACATAATTGTCGAATGAGAAAAATGTTTTATAGATTGACCGTACCTTGCAGATATTTAAATGCAGGTCACCAACAAGGTGCATCATCAAATCACCGGTGAGATTTGCAGATGTGCATCATCCGGCGTCGAATGCATCTAGCTGCATCATGCAGGTTCGAAAAATCCCCCGATCAAAAAAGTTTTAGAAAAAAAAAAAAAAAAAATTCCGCGACGCGAAAAAAAAAGAAAAATAACTTGTCGACATGCGACTGAACCCCGCACGGGGGTTGAAATAATTTAGGACGCGACGCGCTCTTTCTTTTTAACGGAACCTTTAAACAGCTGCAGGTTCGCGCGTCTTGTCTGTTTTCTATATTCTCTTTGTAGAACAAGCTCCAGCTTCTTCTTTCTCAACTCACGACCACAGCAAACAACTTCAACACAACAGTTCTTTGTTGAGCTACCAACCACTAGTTACAAACAACTACAGCTCCACAACCGTTTGATCTAAAACATCCGGCAACAGCAATACATCATGAGTACCGCTTCAGACAGATCGGAATACCACCCCCAACCTCAACCCCAGCCACAGAATGTCGGCCCTGTGAAGATTTCTCAGTCTATCCACAGAATCTACAAATCCCTCTTGAAGCACCCCGATCTCAGCCCTTCACCAGAAGTCAATGCTACCTTCTCCGAGCTCGTGGATCTGTGCATTCAGCCCCACGACGTCAAATGTGTTGCAGCTATCCTAAACGACAAGCGAGTAGCCAAGCTCTCCGCCCATCTCCGCAGCATCTGCTCTACGGGGGAGTTCAAACTTGAATCCTACTGGGCAGAAAAGATCGTCAAGGGCACCAACCAATCCGAAAGTAAGTCACCGTCACAGTCACAGTCACCAAACACCACAATCAAAGCTCTCTATACTAACAAACCCCAGCCGAGAAGCTCCTACTTTCCTTCCCCTACTACAACAACTACGTTGACCTCGCCCGTCTTGAGATCTCCGCCCTTTCCGCCGCCCACCCACAACCCATCAAATCCCTCTGCTTCATCGGCTCCGGTCCAATGCCAATGACCAGTCTCTGTTTCTCCCGCCAACTCACCCCGCCCCCAAGAATCCACAACATCGACTGCGACCCGCACGCAATTGCAATCTCCAGCGAACTTTGTAAGAACCTAGGAACGAAGAATATGACGTTCCAACTCGGCAACGCGGCTGAAATTAAGGATTTCTCGGCGTTTGATGTTGTGTTCCTGGCTGGTCTTGTGGGTGATACGAAAGAGGTGAAAATGCATATTATGTCCAGAGTGGTGGCGAGGTGTAGACCGGGTGCGTTGGTGGTTCTCAGGAGTGCCCATGGTTTGAGGAAGTTGTTGTATCAGGAGATTGATGTGGGTTGTTTGAGGCAGTTTGGATTGGAGGTGCTGCTGGTGGTGCATCCGTGGGATCATGTGGTTAACTCGGTGGTGGTTTGTAGAGTGCTGGGGAGGGAGAAGGCGAGGTTGTAGAAGAAGGATTGATATGGCGGTATTGGATAATAGGGATCTTGGTCATGGGTTGGAAAAAGTGATTTTTTGCTGTTTGGTTGCATTTGGTTTTTTCTTAGTCATTACGCGATATCATTGTTGTAGATAGAATACAACGCTTACAGATTCATTATTTTTTATCATCATTAATGAACTATGTAACTGTGACAAGACGGCAACCGTATTCTACGGCATCATTTCGGCGTTGCTTGGTCGGCTACACCAACGATAACTACTATAGCCATAAAGCCACGAGTATCCACCGTGTCATACCGGTATCACTTGAGCAAAAACAACGAAAATATACACAGACCAATATATTCTCAATACCAGGAGGTTATTCCCAATTTCAATCCGTCCGTTGACGGTTGATGCACAATCGAATCCTCACGCCTCATCACTCGATCCCAAAACCCCAACATCCGAAAACCCCAAAATCTCCACCCTTCAACCCCGGAGACCTGACCACACAGTCACGATACCATGGGAAACACTCAACGAAGCACAATCAAACCGCAACCATCAACAATTCAAGCCACAGACAGGAGTATATTCCACGAATCCCCATAAAAATAGTGACGCCGGTGTATACCTGCACCACCCTGGATTACGCAACGGCAGCGGGGTAATGGTGATATAGTAGTACCTTCATAAGTCATGGATTGGTATAGTATGTATGGATATACCGGGGGCTGAGTTGGATGTGTACGAAGGACGAATAAATGGCGGGTGAGGGAGTGGGTCCTAGTTGTGGTGTGTTATTGATGGGTGTTAGTCCGGCGACGGGATGTTGTTAGCAGTTTTCATGAAACGCTGTTTGGTACGGTAACGGCAGAGGAAGAGGTATTGTTACCTGAATTGTAGGGGTTGTATATGTTGGGAGCGACAACTGCAATTCCGAAATGACCTACCATTAGATCATGAAAAAAAAAGTCAAATGTTATTCCAGAGAATAGCAGACCTAAATAGTAACAGGTTACCTTCAACACAAGAAATAGAAAAACCAGCTGCGGCCTCCAGTCCAGAACAGCCGCCGTAGAAAACCAGAGAAGAAAAACAGGAAGTACACCGGTACAATATTATGATTCAAGAGCCTACTATACCCATGCATGAGCTAGAACAATACAGAGAGTTGGTTTGCATGGAGGATATATAAATGGTGATATCGGGACATGGGTCCAGTTAGGGTCCACTTGTAGATACGGGGGCGATTGCTTACAGCGCACAATCATAAAAAGCCACAGTCGCCCTTGCAGAGAGATTGCACATGCTTGCTGGATTTGCGGATTCTTTGTTGCATCATTTTTACGCGGATGAAGTTAGGTATACCCCGGGCCAGCTCTGGGGGATTTAGCAGTGTTAGGATTCTGCCAGGATGAAGTGATTCCGTATGACGCACACCCAGAACTGGAGGAATTTGGTGTATTATTAGTTTCTTCATCTTCATCGTATTGGATTGTGTGTACTCTCAATCTCCTGTATGAAGTGTTCATGCTCGTGTTGTTTTGCTTGGTTTGATGATTCTGTCTCGGGTCCGTCCATATATCCTACGGTCTCCTCGTTCTCTCGCGATTTACAATTCCTTACGATCTTCACTAACTGATCGATTAGTGTCTACCCGTCCTGATGGGAACATCCTGAAGGTTTTTGACTATTGATCACTTTTCCCGCATTTCCAGAGTATGGCCCGTGCTATTGCCTCATATTCATCGGCTTCCTCCTACCTCAATTTTCAACGGTTGCCACGCTGATATTAAGAGTGACATGACGATACTCCAGACCTTGAGCATGCCCCATATGCCACCGTCATTTCTGATGTCTGGTATACTTACAATGCTTCCGCCTGGAGCTCCTTAAACCGGTTCCTGTAAAATACTCCACGAACCTGTGTCATTGTAACATGCAGATTATTCGCCTATAGCACCATGCCTTTTTGAGCGAGCCATTCGTCAATTATTTATACGTAGCTCACAATTGTATCACCATTATCCGTGCTGTGATCATAGCAAGTACCCATCGGTTCATGTGCATAGTGCATGGAACTGAAGCCAAAGAATACCGTGCGTAGGGAAATCATCAAAGGTGATGCAGTTACAGATATTTTGGGTGCACAAGATGGAGATGGAGGATCCTCGTGAAAGACATTTTGTGCACGAATTATTATCCAAACAGAAGAAATATCGCATAACAATTTTCAGCTGTAGGAAGAAACGATAGGCGATGATGAGGCCCCGAGTGCGCAATGAAATGTTTTGGATAGAAGGTGGAGTTGTTCCGGAGGGAGATGTTTTTCCATGATGTAACGTGGTCATGTTACGGGACAACAATTAGAAATGATGAATGGAAGATGGAGGTATTACCTGCGGGAAGACACTGGATCTGAACAGCAGTCACAGACCGCTGCTACTGCGATGATGTCAGGATATGCGTCATCAATCATGATGGAGATGGAGGGATTCGTCAGCTTCTATCTTACACCGCGGCACAATACGTAATCGTGTGCCAACATGTGTCACTTATTGACCTTCCTTCATACGTCAATCTTTGAATACTGATGACGAAACCCAGCATTTTCAGCTATCTGCGGTCCTAGATTGCGGGACAGAGCTGAGTCATGCAACACATAATCAACGGAAACTCCGGTTGACTTTTAGGTTGGTGTGACGGAAGAAGCTTACGTTTATTGACGTAATATACATGCCGCGTCAGCTAAGCTACGTCAACTATGGGAGAAGTCGAACGGAAAATATATGTAGCATCAACCGCGGGACGTCAGAGCGTAAGAAGCGGCTAGTCCAGCCGTGCGGTTGCGCGTTCGATAACCTAGTCCATGGAGATCAACACCAAAAGAAGCATCAACAGTGCTGATTGCGGCTGGTAAATTCGCCGACGAGGGTGAGAAGCGGCAGTGTGTCACGATATCGAATTTTAACCGCATGACTGTGGAAACTATATAAGCTGTGCTGTTCCCCTCTGAGGTTTACAATATTCCTCTTCCCACGCCTACTACTTCATCTGAGATTTCGACCAGTATTGTCGGACAACATCTCCACTAGGATGTGTAGACTGTCTATTACTGTAAGACCCATTGTCTCTGCCTAGCATGTTTCTGCGTGCCTTCATGGAGCTGACCCATTAGTAACTCAGTTTTCCGCCAGCGTTATGCTATGTGCAGGTATTTGATCTTGACTTTTACTTTCCAGAGTCTCAAATGTACACACGCCGGGAAGGTCAGTAACACTCACTAGGGTGAAATTCCGAAAAGTGGTCCTAACACTCATGGGATGAGTTGTGGTTTTATTTCATAAATCTGGAATGCTCCTCTATGCATGCCCGATCATCGCCATTGCGAGGAAGAATCTTGGGAAATGGAAATCTCAGACGCTGCAGTGAGGTCAGCCGATAGGAATTCTGTCAAATCGGGAGGGTAGTTGGCATGTCCTTGCTACAACCTGCCAATGTATTACTGAAATCGTTTGGTACTCCCAGCGCCAGATATATTGCGGACCGTGAGGAAAAGCTGCAGATAAAGCTCCGCTTGAAGAACTTTCATTTCTTCGGCAAATTATTCTTTCCTTGGTCAACTTTCACAGCTTAAGTCCTGGAGTACTTGAAAGCTATGTATAATTATGCCGGACACACCTTTATACCTGTAGTCCTATGATCAGCCAATAGAACCTCCTTCCGCCTGCATCTGCCGAGGGCAAACAGCACAGATCAAACATGACCGGGACATTTCAGCACTCCGGTGATAGCAGGACCTCACTGAGATATGTTCAAACGGCGTGCTGTAAGCAAAGATGATACTTTGAAGAGAAATCATTCACAACAATACTGACTGGCAGTCCCAAAACTGTATTGGGCCTGATACATGGCATCTGTGCACCGATGTTGGCACTTCCTTCAACAGCTACGGCAAAGATCGGTCATATGGGACAGCCTCGAACAGGTTGATGTTGATTGCCGTTGAACAGCGATCAAAGCAAGTCTTTCCGGATGTAACGCGATAATCTGAATCCCATCAGACACCACAGAAATCCCGGTCCTGCTCAATTCAATAACAATCCGTTTGACTCAGTTCATAATCTGTCATGCATCTCGTTCTTATCGTTACCAAGTTGCACATACCACATCAAGAACATTATAGAACAATGATATAGACCATGAACTGTGAAGTTTTCTTCAGGTTGCAATCAGCTCATGTTGCATATATGGTTGTGGTTGGACTGCCAGGACATCATTTCTGATGACTGTGATTTGGACAATGTCCCATTGAGTCATGCATGTCGGCACACCCCGCACTGGGGTGGCCCAAAGCTTTCTGTTGCCACCTCAGCGGAGTTTCAGTTGCATAACATTGGATGACATGTCCTGAGCACCATATATTGGAAAGGATTACATTCTCCCTCTCATACACCGTAGCGTGGTTTCTGATAATGTCTCAGCACTGTCTTTGCAAGCTTATGGTACGGTCTCGAAATGCATGCCGGCAACAGCTACTTTCAACTGGGAAGCGTATACACGGCAACGGCGACCGCCCCGATTCGATCTCAACAACGACCACCGAGACCGTCGATTCTGTCATCGGATTCGGATTCGCAACACTGATGTACGTTGCTCACTGACTTTTCAGAGCGTTCCACGTTGATTTCGTTGACTTTTGTCACAAAATCAGAGTTTTCCACGCGCTTCGCCTTACCCCGCCTCGCGGAATGTCGCCTAAACACCCACAGAGCAACGCCCGACCATCCAGACAATCCAGCAACGCGTACAATGCTCTAGCCGACCTTGCTCAAGATGGAACAACCTCCAATCTTATTGCAAGAGATGGAAGAATTGATGAAGTCGATGGATACAGCACTGGGATGGCTGTCCAGAAAGTGGTCTTGGCAAGATCACCAGATCCCTCGGCTACACCACACAAGCAGCCAGCAACCACCACGAGCTTCCAGGACCTCAACCAGTCTTACGAAGACACGAATGACCTCTACGACCGCCTCGATTGTGACTTCGACATGATACACGACGCCCTAAGGATGCGAAATAACGCCTTGCAAGTGAGGTTTGACTTCGCCATGCTGAAACTGGACCACCGAATGGGCGAGAATACTGCGCTCCAGGCAGCATATGCCTCCACACAGGCGCAAGTAGCAGATCTAACGGCTGCTGTCGACGCCCTCACGAAGGAAACCAAAGATCAGCACGTAAATTCGGTGCCCCCCTCACCGACCACCACGCCCTCCTCTGCCGCCATGGAAGAGGTGACCATGCAACTGTCAGTTGTCCAAAATGACATCCAAGATGTTCTGGACGCCGTTCGCAATCTTCCCGGCAAGACAAAGCGAAGGGGGAGTGACCAGAACACTGAACCAACCTCACCGACATACCGACGACCGTCAAACCACAGACCCAGAGCTTCATCACCGGAGCGAAGCTTGATGCAGTCGAAACATGCGACTACCGCCGCTCAGGACAAGCTTGATGCCAACAAGCTCAAATCCTCGCCACCTCTCCCTGTAATCTCTTCAACTGAAGTCACGCCTGAACCTCTCCCTGTCAGCACTGCTGGACAGGACACACCTTTACCTGACGCCCCAAGCGCTGCACCAGCTGGGAACGACGGATGGATGACTGTGAAGGCGAAGGCCACACAGAAGAAGAAGCGGAAAGCGGAGGAGACAATACTTACGGCAGCAACATCCAGCAACACCCCTACAGCAAAGAATGATGGAAGGGGAAAGAATATCCACCAACCTAGTCCGACCACCCCCTCTGCACAGAAGACTTGGGCAGAAGTCGTCAGGAGTGGAGGCATCAACGTCCAGATTGCGCTGGGGAATGGCAATCTTTGACTCACAACACCACCGACAGAAAGGGGAGAGAGGCGAGGAGGGGCAGCACGAAGGCTGAGGAGGAAGGCAGGAGAGAGTGAGAGAGTCGAGGGGAAGAGGGGCAAGGCGGGCCTGGGTGTCTCTGTGGGCAATGAGTCAGGAGGCATCAGTGGAGGAGTCGAGACGGGGGAGGTGAGAGCGGGTGCAGGCAGCCCGCAGGCTGTCTAACGTTTTTAAAAAAAAACAAAAAATAAAAATAAAAAAAACAAAAAAAAAAAAAAAAATGGGGGATGTACATGTGGAAGGGTGGAGGACATTCGAACACTGGGCGAGGTGTTTGAAGAGCGTACAGGGCTCAGGGACACATAGACGAGAAGGACAGAAATGGAGTACGGATAGATGAGAGGGGGGGGCTACAACCCCAAGCACGAAAGACCGCTCCGGGGCGCACCCGGTGACTATTGGGGTCACACCCGATAGTTAACAATGTAAATTAATCAGGTAGCTTCCGCCATAACCTTACGGTTAGATGCGTGTATGAATAAAAAAAAAAAAAAAAAAAAAAACAGCTACTTTCATGTTCATTATTCCCCAATTTTGTCTGTCATTTCCCAGTGTCTTTGCTGTTGTTTTCCATGGTCACAATCAGGTTCCTGAAGGCATCTTGAAAAGGACATGCCAGCAAACTTCCTGTTGAATTACAAGAGCAAAGAGCCTAGCGGGTCATGCTAGAGCAAGGAAGTAATGGAGGGTGCAGAAGCTTTTTCAGGAAGTTAGACAGCTGGGGGGGTGGCAGTGGGGGAAGGGGGAGGCGGAGGAGGAGTGTTAAAGGGAAGCGAAAAGTTGGGTGTGTTGTGAAAACATCGATTGTCATCAATGTGATCACAGTGCCACCCATTCGAGAGCACCATACCGACGATGAGCAGGGTGATGGCGGCAGAACAGCACCATGAAGAGGCACAGAAAACCTTCATAGGAGAGAAGAACATTACCAATCCTGTAAAAACTGTTCACCTCAATGTTCCAGGTCCTAAAATACCCATCATCTGGCCAGCTGTTCATGCCTGGTACACTTCACAAACATGATATCTACAAGAGGTGTAAAAGCACATTGTGAGCAGCATATTGAGGTCAACATGGTCATGAACTGAAGCTCCCAACGCTGGGTCTTGTGCAACGATAAAAGGATGTACCAGTACTCAGCATTGTCAAATGATCAGCAAGCTCATTTTCTTAACGCATAAAACAACAACTGCATCCATGAGTCCAATGTAACAATTCATATGGTGTGGGCACATACTATATCCAGTCTCATGGCCAAAGGCCAACAACGTACTATGGAATACAATGGGTGTGGGAATTGCTCATCAGTAAGGAAAGATACATTATGGTGTGTTCCAGGCCTTATTACCTGATTAAAATGCCAGGTTTAGTAATGACATGTTCTGGCAACAAGGCATGCCTGATGACTGTATGGTCAGTGGCCAAAGAGCCTAGTGGACATTGGACATACATTGAACATCAATACTATACATGAAGCTGATTCAGGAGTCATTCTCTATCCCACATTCTCGTGAATTAGTGAATCTATGTTATACGATAGGAAAGGAAACAGCCCACAATTATCCTTCCCAATGCTGCGCCGACCACCATGACAAAGGAATACAATGAATCCAGGAGGATTTGGCGGAGCCCCTTAGAGAGCTGCCCTGGAGTACGGCACCATGGCAGCATCAATCACAGCAGGTTGACTTGGCTTGTTTGGAGGTTCAGGTACCCGAAACTGTAGTACACTACATTTCTTGTAATTACTCAGACCTCTTGATCCAATAAATATGTATAACACCGTTATTTGTTCATGGTTTGATAGGATCTTATCGCAGCCACTCTCTCTTGTTTGAAGCTCACAAAACTTTCACAGTCCATCAGGAGCTCTCTTGTCATCGCTTCCCCTTGACCTGTCGTATCATCACTCCTGCTGAAAACCGGCACTGTTCCCATGAATGCATTTTAGATATTACCACTGTGACCTGACGGCCCAAAGTTGAGGAGAACGACACAGGATTCAATTCAACATCACCGCATCAAGAACGAGCCATTCCAATGACCCTGATAGGATTCCATGCATCGATAGCTTCAACAGATATGCCAATCCTGCACCCCTGCCTCCCATTACTATCACTCCCCACTCTGGCAGCATGTAGTCCAAGATGTTTTGTCACTCATCACCCTACTATCATTTGAACACTGTCAGGCAATTGTGACGTGGACCTCAAGGCTCCGACTAACTCTTCAGTGGTGATTGATCTTCAATCATGATTTGTTGATCTGATGCATAACTTTGCTTCAGTTGAGCTGATAATAATATAGTATACTGTAGCCTGCAATCAGTCGCACATTGTTGCATGGTGACCACGCCATGATCAAGATCCTGGTATCAAGCTCAGCCGGTGCATCACCGGACATAAACTGTCCACATCCCTATGTATCAATTACTGACATGGCTATCATCTGGATAAGATGCCTTCCGTGCTGCTCAGCGGTGTCACAGACTGCAAGCTTGGTTTCATAGAGTACTTCACCTGGGAATCCCGTGTTCGGCAATGACAGGCATTGCCCTGGTATGATTCCAATTGAAGGATACACAGTCGTCCATTCTCGGCTATTCCCCCATTGATTCCTTCATTATATCTCATTCCTCATGAGATCTGCATTTTCATGGTTCTTGTGTGATGATGTAGTAGACTTGAAGCAACCATTTCGAATGTGGGAGCTTTCAGGAACACGTATTCACACGTTAAACAATGCCCTTTAAGATGTTTATGTTGCAATGACGATGAAAGTGGCTGCGGGCTTGTAAGGGGCACAAGGCAGAGGAGCGTGAGGTCATCTCTGTAGGCAGGAAGGATGTATATAATATAATACAGGAGCAAAGAGTAGATGTATTACATACAAGATAATGGACAGGAGATGCATGGCTGGTAGAGCAGTGTGGGAGCAGCATGATTGGAAATGCAGCACCTAACAGGTGGGGTAGAGTACACAAGGACATCTGACTAACGTCATGAAAAAATTGACTATGATTGTTGCATAGCATGCCCGACTTTCACTTCCCGTTCCAGTACTATGCTGATTGTGTTGATATTAGTCTCACAGACCCAAATGTTATTCAATAGAGCACACATTATCAGATGGATAGAATTCGGATATAACAATGCAGTGGTCCCTTTTGACTCAATCTCCTCAGCAAGAGCAATGCATCTGAAAATCATAGACACGAGCTTCGTAATCTAGAATATGATCTTGTTGAGACATAGGGAAGATTGGAGGAAACAGGGAGCGGGGAGGAGAATTACGTTGCCAGCACCAAAGGTGTTATTACCCCACATACAGGGATCATGGACAGAAACACCGGGGCTATTAATATAATAGTGCGCGCCACCTGGTTTAGTTTCAGGCCCATATTCTGGACCAGGAACCGCGAGCAAGGCTGTAGTGCCTCTGTTGATCAAATTTGGAATCGGCATGGCTTCCTCACAGGGAAGTATGGTCTGACACATATATACATCTCCACCAAGAGTATTGACTGCTGGAAGCTTCCTGGTAGCTTCATAGCAGAGGTTACGGTTAGGGAACGGCTTTGGTGCTACCCTATCCTCCCCACAGTGATCCCACCATGCTCCTTCCATGGATGGGCATATGCTACTGCTTCTGGATTGTACTGATGCATTAGTGTTCCTGGTTTACAGTTATACTGGCACCATAATCCTCTAAAAAGTGAGCTATTTATGAAAGATAATATAAAGAAGGATCAATTAAAGTACTTACGCTGTGCATGGGCGATAATAACTGTCGGCCCAACCTTCATCTGATACTATGGAGTCACTGAGAATATCTCGACACTATCCCAGGGAAATGGGCACTCAATATGCGAGTGTACCAGTTGCTTTTCAATAAGGATTGAACCATTGACGCCTGGAAAAGTTTCTGTGATATTTTTCCTTGGCTCAGTCATTTCGCCATAAGCAAAACCAGAGCTTAGGCACGGCATTACGAAGATGATCGTAAATATCTCGGCCATGATGGCTTGAGCTGTTGCTTTTTTTATGAACATCGTGTTTGTATGATGCTCCTTCCAATTAGATTTAAATATAATCTATTACCTATGTTTTCTTTTTTCTCTCTAAAACCATTTTAAGTCAGTGAAATAGAAATCAAAAGGAAGAAGTCTGAAATCTAGCTCAAGATTGTGGTCACTTACCACAGAAACAATTGGACGTGGTTATGGAGTACCAACTGGAGGTGAGGGGCCGGAGTCCTATTTATGCTCCTCCCTCCCTCTTCCCTCCGTCCTCCACGCTCCCCAATCTCCGCTCCCCATCATGTATTTCATCATACCCTTACTCCCCGCTCACCTCTCATTCCTTATGCGTTCTACCTACCCTCCCTGCCTTCCTTCCCCGCTCCCCTTTCCCCCCACCGAGCCAATTAAGCCATTGATATTGATCATAATTACAACATTCACGCTCAGGAATCGCATTCTGGAACCCTTATGTGTTGACTAGATCAAGACTACGTTTACCTCGCCTGCTAATCGTTTACTAGATTAGCTGAACATGAACCGAAAAAATAGAGATCTCGTGGTGGCAATGAGACCCCAAAGAATAGCCGGCAGGTCCGAAAGCTTAATACCCTGTCTGCGATCTGTTCCTCCTTATGACACAATGAGTGAGTCGATGGAAATCATTTCCGACAACTGTGCTGATAATATACCTGGAATTGTCTCGGAGATCATCCGGAGATCTCTGCTGTGGAGTTGACAGTTCCTTAGTCATCAGATATCATTGGAGATTCCGTAATTACACAGGTTGCGCTCAAGTCTTTTGTCGACGTTACATACCATCTCTGGCGGACATCTACTTGGATTTCCTTTTCTCATCTTTCACTGATAAATGATGCAAGACGGGTCATGGTATGGGTCTCCCTGTACAATGAGGGTGGTAATGCATCATCGAGATGCAAAAGCAACAACCTTTTGGTATCAGTTCAGCAGGCCATGTGGTTTGGTTTTGCAATAAGTAGGTCAGTACCAACCTGACAGACTGCAGGTGATGCTATCTATGAACCCAGCAGCAAACTTCTGCCGGCGTATACTCTCAGTGCGAATGTATAAAATGTGTGGCGATTACTGGTTAATCAACTATGCGGATCCCTCATCTTATACATCGATGAATCACAGCCTTGCAACTAAATCCTCATTGATGAGGTTTGTATGCCTATCAAGTGCACGATGCGCACTATTATATCAATATTGTTTGATATTGCTGCTGGTAATAACTTTGACTAGGGTAACAACATCCTTGATGTTGGCTATGTCCTTCTTTCACAAATGGTATTTTCTCAAACACTTGCAGGTATCCAATGATAATGAGTCTTGCGCAACAATAACATGGCAGTTTCTCGGATCCAGAGCAACCAGCAACAATCATCAGGTGGTTTCACTGGTACTGCATTATATGTCAATCTGGGTTGGGATTGGATCTCTAATCTGCAGGGATTCCCGCTGTGCGACAGTTGACACCATGTCTTCTGGCCTCACAGCCTTGATGCATAGCGCCTAATTACTATAGATGAGTGCAGACCAACATGGTGGTTTGATGTGCTGAGGGCATGAACAAGCAGAATTTGCTGATGCACACCCGAACACCAGCGCGTGAAGCATTCTCAGTCACAGTTGATCGACAGTACTTGCGCTGATACCCATCTTCTGGCAACCACCATGGCTGACAAAGACTCCAAGATCACTTGACTCAGCCCATCATCAGTGAAAATCACCGCCTCCATGTGCCTTCCCTCCCGAAACCTCAACCCCGCCATAAGCCTTTCCATCTGATCCACCAGTGATTCATACTGTCATAGTGTCATGCATGATACAAGGACCAGCTATATTACTAACCGGCGTTAACCCGCATAACAACACCAACTGCCATGGCAGTCTGCTATATTTGAGCTAGGGGGTAGCTGTGGATCAAGGTATGTCATCACGGTAGCTGGGAAAATACTCGGTCGGAATCATCCTGATTTCCTCGTACCTCTTGCAAATAACCAACCCTGTGTGAGGGCAGAAGGATGTGCCAGAGGAAGTATGTTGGCAGAGCCATTCCTTCGCAATGCCACTGGGAATCTGAACTACCCCAGGGTTGTTGTGCGAGAATGATGTACTGGTGTGGATAGAGCGGCGCAGATGACAGGCGCTAGATTAGGAGAGGGCAAGGCAGTGGTTCCGGGTTGCGGGCACTACTGCAGATCCTACACCATCTGTTTCCAAACTGTGATTAGAGAGCCGAACCCACAAGAACAGACAAGAAATCCCATCGAAGGCATCCTGTGGAGCCACCTTGATCGTGATGAGGCATTGTCAAATGTAACCCAGGCCTGAACTGCTTGTAGTCAAGACCTGGAGGGTATCCTGAGCATCTGTGAAGACCATGCCGAGAGAAGGACAAGCAGGTCAGGGTACCTCCTATGTATCATAACAATCCGGCACTGCTCCTATCATTCACGTCCCAGGCATCTGTCCCTCTGCAATGCTTTTGCCCCTGGATGTGGGGAGAGGATCACGGTGCTAGCAATCGCAGTTGGCAGGGAGCATGAAGCTCCCACAAGGCATACTGACGGGATGTCGAACATTTCCTGACGTGTCGAGTGACTGTTGCACTGAGTGTTGCGGGGAGCAATTCTGGTTTGCAGGGAGAGCATAACGGTGTTATATTGTGAATCTGACTATAGACAAAAAGAAAGACTGGCAGGTTGCACACGTTGCGTATCATTCTAAAAGAATTTCTCGACTGGAACCTGGAATCTCAGAAATCAAATACCAATAGGTTAGAGTGGAACAGCCATGACACAGAGATGGGATGTCTGTCGCGAATCATGGAAATCTGGTGGCACGATGTACCTCGACTTCACAGAATAGGCTACTCCAACCCGTTGTTTCAATGAAAAAACAACAACAGAATGTCCTCCAACAATGTTACTATCGACCCTCCCATGAGGGATCCCGATCACCATGAACTGCTCTGCATCTGTGATGCTTATGATGAGCGTCTCTATGGTAGGGCGGAATCGGTGGAGAAGCATTGCTCACAAGTGAATAGGCCTTCTTGGGTTGACCCAAATTGTGTCAAAGATGTGCCAGCACTGTCAGTCAATGGGTGGTCAGACACCTCATCCTGGACCATAACATTGCCCTCGATTGCCGATTTTGGCATTGGCCGCCTCAAGCCTGGCTTGTGGAAATGCATTCCCATGTTTGGACCACTCCATGGGTGGACCAAGCATGACTTTCAGACGATTCTCAAGGAAATGCAGCAGGGCATGGCGAGGAATAACACGACAACGTGGCGCCACCCATTCAAACAGCCGGCCAGGCTGTGTGGGCAAAACAAGAAACATCCACGACAAAACCTGGCAAGTGATAGGAACACGAATAAAGTGTGTCTACAACAGCCAAACAAGACAACTCCTGTAAAAATCTTTCAACTTCAGTATGCGCTAATCACCTACTGATCACAGCCTTGCCGCTGTGATTCATCTACCGACCCTATCAACTCTCATACACATATTTACCCACTGACCCATCAAGACCGTGTGCAGTGGATGAGGATCCTTATATACATAATGACTCTGCAGTGACTGTACTGGAATACACACAATCCACCTCACCGCTGTCCTCCTTGTCACCAACACGGACTGAAGCACCATATTCCGACACGACTCTGAGGTTGGATGAAACACATCCAACCCAAGTGCATTAGGCTGATTATGGTTGATACATATAGGGTCTCCATTGACTCACAATACTGGATTGGTTCATATCTCGCATTGGATGAAGCACAATAATGTTACATTTTTGAAGCAGCCAGAGAGAAAGGAAAAGAATGGCAACTTCTTGTATTTGCAGATGAACTGTAAGACAGTTTCTCGACCGGAGAGAGTTTCTTGTTGCGCCTTGTGAAGAAGATCTAGATTGGCCTACAGGATGACCGTCATGATGATAATGACCATAGTGTAGGTGTTTCAACCCAAAATCATGCTTTAGCATATTCATGGCTCATGCTAGGGTTCTGGCGATCTAACTACATCACATACAATGCTGGAAATCCCTAATTCTTAACAGACCTACACAAACCAGCATGGAAACATTCAGCAGTTCAACCGGGGTCATTCACATCAC
This sequence comes from Pyronema omphalodes, assembly GCA_024516155.1. NCBI lineage: Eukaryota > Fungi > Ascomycota > Pezizomycetes > Pezizales > Pyronemataceae > Pyronema > Pyronema omphalodes. Next base: position 122,071 of record JAJJXM010000091.1, read on the forward strand.
AAGCTATCGTCCACCCTAAATGCAGGACCATTTCCCACCAGACCAGTGGCAATGTACTGTTAGCGGAGGAGATGGAGGCTATATCAGCTCACCTGTGAGCATCACAGGCTATCACAGGTCCTGGCAGCGAGGTGGTAGAATGGAAGAAGAAGCGAAACATAGCCCTTGCAGCGCAAAACATGCAGACAGCAAGACTGCAGTATGCTGGATATATGCTTAGGCCACCGCATTTTGAAGACAACGAACAGTCTGCGTCACAGTAGAGGCTTTCTTGAACCTTCTTTTTGGCCTTGGATGTTGTGTTTTGCAATTTTGTTTTGTTTCTTCAATTTTTCTTGGGATGATTCGTGTTTTTTGTTTGTTCAGTCTCTTTGCCTATCGCAGTTCGTTTCGGTTATGCTTATTTTACTTTCTTCTGTTCTCCTTGTGTTCCTGGTCACTGTCTCCTGATGCTCAAGAGTTGTAGTGTTCGTCCGTTATTTTGATATTTCGGGTGGGAGTTTTTTTTAAAGTTCTCTGACTTGGTTTTTCTGGTTTTCTCGGCCAGAGTTTGGTCCCGCTTATGTTACTTCCCCGGTCATTATCTTTTCTTTGTTCCATAAGGTATCGATGTGCTTGTCTAGATCAACATGGTCTACCACATTCTTTCAAGCAATTATCTGTCATTTTGCCAGTATTGTGACCTGCTGATTAAAAAACTTGTATTCATACCAAAAAGTTATGTCTTTGTCATGTTCACGGTGTCGTATCTGTTAGCAAAGGTTATATGTTTGTTTTATCAATGTGCATGTATTCTTCACAGAAAGGTTTATTTTTTTGTTGTTTATCGGATCGTGTTTCTTATATGGTGGTAAAAACATGTACCATTGTTTACAAATGTATATGCACATGATCAACTACTTTGATTGCACCGGTCCAACATCTAGAACATGTCCCATCACATGTTTACTGCCATTGCCATCTCCGCCTGCCTTTTCCACATTTCCATCCCCACCACGTACTGGAGCCTGTGATACCCCGCCAGCAGGAGGAGCAGCTATGTTGGCCCCACGGCAATGAATGTCATGGGTGCTTGCCCCCATCTGTCCCCGGAAGACCGTCAGAAATGGGTTCACAGCCACTGTTGGATCTAGCATGGGGGATTTCATTACATACACCGTGACTAGCTAAACCACTCAGGAAACGCTACACACCCATTATCAGCAGGCGCCCCCAGCATGCAGGATGTGACCGAGGATGCAGAAAGCAATGGGTTAGAGTCGAAAAATGCGTCCACCAGCAAGACTGGCATGGCTCTCTTCCGGGTGCGTGTGGAAGGCGTCTGACTGTGTCAACGCGAGAAGGTTCCATTCATAGACATCATCTGGAAATGACACATAATAGGTGGAAAATTTGGTAACGGGATATTACCTGTCAAGCACTAGCAAAGGATATCCGAGTGGCACCCTGGTTGAGAGACAAGGAACACGGGCCAGCGCTTCAGTTGGCTTTCCGCACAACAACAGAATCTGGGACAAGAGGGAACATGGGCACAACAGCCAAGAAGCATGACCGAAGGATGACATGAGATGGGCACGAGGCCAGAACAAAGACACACAAATTGGAATTCGAGCTTGACAAAGACAAAGCACGAGTCATTCAATGTTGAAGTTAGAAGGTGCGGAGGACGACCGCATATTTACACAAGAGTCAAGGATCATTGCAACCTGAACAACAACTGTTCTCCAGCAACAAACCACACTTGCACATTGACGCAAGTATTACGGTATAAGACTGCAAGACAATATGCACAAGGGCACAGAACTACCACAAACAGCATCACGGCACCCGGCCTCACCAAAACATCACACAACAGCAACCCAATGACAACGAAAACTCAATAGGGTTGAGCCGTGACAGCGCGCTGCAAACCACGTCGCCTCTACCAAGAACCTCCTATCTGAGGTCTGCCACATCATACTCACCTGGCATAACGCTATCACAGTGATGAGAGAGATGGACCAAGGGTGCACAGCAGATATCCACAACTGCCTATCATTCAAAAATGCGCCAAGGTGCCACCACATCCTCTCAGTTGCCTGTGATGCCAAGGGCACTGTCCCCAGCACAACCATGCCCGGTGTGGATGCCGCCATCATCCTGGTTGTGTACCGCAATGTTATACTTCATGAAGTCTAGGAGGTTGATAGGGATGTCCAGGAGTTAAGGTGTTCGTCTGCTAGGTCTGCCGGACGGTAAACAGGGACCGTGTGGATTATGTCGTTGGTGAGGTTCTCAGAGGCTTCTGAACTGTCGGATCGAATCTTAGGCCAAATATGCCGGGTTCAATGTGCTACCGAATATCTGCTCGTTTAGAAATGCAGGAACAGTCAAACACCGCTATAGCAATGACAACACTCAGAGTTCCTCTGCAGTTATTCTTGTGCGCGGTTCCAGTTTCCAGTGAAGCACAATTGCTCATTCCCCCACCAGTCCGGTCGCCAAACAAGCGTCACTGTCCAGAAATGTATATCTTCCAAGGTCCTGACACTCAAAGCTCCGGCCGCCTCAAATGACATAACATCCAGCAGCGCTCCTCCACCCCCGCTATTCTCAAAGGAGCCCTTCGCACTGACCACCACGACGATCGTGAATCACCTGCGTGGCATGCCGCCGCTCCTCTGGGGCTTCTGGCCCAGCATACTAACTTCATTATTGATTCTGCTGCCGAGTTTGCTATATCCTCAATAGCATTATATATGATTCCAATTTTATCTTCACACATTATAGGGTGTGACAAGAGCCATATCGATGGAGATCTCATCTCCTGTGTAGTCGGGTGCTTCTCAGAGGAACGGCAAGTGGAAATGTCAATTGGTCGAGACGATGAAGCAGCTTTGAACATGAACACTGGGCGGCCACAGAGTTCCCCGGTGTATGCCATGCTGTTATTGCGATATATCGCAGATGTTATTAGCGAAGTGTACCTGCTGTAACTCTGACAGTATGACTCCTTTGACAACCATGTGACATCACCTACTGAAGCCAATGATGCTGCTGAATTTCCCACAGTGATCACTTGGTGTGCTCACATTATGCTGCAGTGGTGACTCCGGCAGCCAGTGGGTTTCGAAACAGACCAACTAGAAGCAATGATATTCACCCAATGTCGTGGAAACTCGAATCTTGACTGCATAATAGTTGCTATCTACTCTGGGGAGACCATTCACGTTGGCCCCGTGAACGATCCGGCCGCACAGTGGCTCGGCGTCGCTCGATTGCAAACGCAAACTGGACCACCATCACAAAAGTGGCTCACCTGCACTTGACAATAGGATGCCCGCCTAGCTTGCCAGTCTCTCTTGTGTGGTCTACCTCCAGCCAGTACAGTCTACCTGTAACAAGCCGTCAGACAGCCCGGCAGCACCTACGGAGTCGGAATACATGCAGCGCACCTTGTCCGAACGCATAATGCGCAACGGTTTCTTCGGCACCAGTTTAATGTGAAAAGGCAGGCCTGCGCTGTAACAGGCGGCTTACACACCACAACATTGGCCTTCCCCCTGACAGAAGGCACTCTGTGCCCGGTCAACCAGAGTTGCCCTACAGTGTGACCCAAAATCCCAGCACCTCCTGGGAAGGCGTGGCAGTATGGCGAGCCATTTCAGAGCTCAATGAGACCTGGGCATGCTTTATGCAAGTGAGCAATCCAATGATCTGTGCACTTAGTATTATGCAAGCCAACAGCGGATGGCTGAGAAAATTGACCCATGTGTCATGTCCTAACTTCAGTTTGGCAGATGGTTCCCCATGGAAGGCTGGGCATAATTGCAGATGCAAGTCTATGAAGGACACTATGTCTTCCCTCTGTCACCTCCATTATCATCGTTTTATGTTCTACACCATGATTCTGTATCTAGACATACAAATACCTCTGAAGACAGAACTTGAATCAACTAGGCCTGTTTTCTGTTAATACTCTTCCTGGATTTTCTTTGAAAAACGTTCTATTACGTGTTGGGAATGAAGTTTTTGTTTACATCAGGACACAACACTTGAGGAACGATCGAAGAAAGCCGCTGCATAGTTAGGACTGTGTCCAGGTTCACAAGGTTCGTGCCGGTATGAACTGAAGAACTCACTATATGTTATGCCCTGGAACCGGGTATTGAATGGTCATGCATGGTACTGACAGATGTATGACGTCTGTCACGCTGCCCTTGTGCCCTATGCATCTAGTGGGAATGTCAGTCCTGTACATACACAGCCAATGACTCGAGAGCAGGCTTTTTCCGAGTGATATCGACATTCAAGATCCTCTACAGTCCCTCCTTACTTGATCAGTACATGGCTTTGAGATATTCCTCGTACTCCTTGTGATCATCCCGATCATCATTGTCAACCTGGAATGGCATCGGATCTGGGCCCTTGACAAGATATCTATACGGATACATGCAAACATTGACTGTAGAAAACATATCAACATTCTTATGGCTTGATGCACCTTAGTTGAGCATGCCATATAGGGCACGACACATGCATCTTCTGTATTTTGCGTCCCTTATTGTCAAAATCCGGCTACACACGGTCGACAGGCGATACAACCGTCGGATTGCTATGCAATCGGGTTCGGCTCTGGACTTCTAGGTAAGTTAGTCACGGGCTCAGGCAGTACTTACCTTGTACACAGGATGTCCCTGCTGCGTTGCCTCTGATAGGATCGTCGGATGGGGATCTGGGTGGGAGGATAGGTAGGTATTTGGGATGGGTAAGTATGTTGGGATGGGCTGGGTTTTCGGTCTGCCTCAGGAATCCATCCGCCGGTCCCTTCGGCCCCATCGTGTCCGCGCAGGCCACGAAGTGAGCCATCTTCGTGAACCGATCCACAATTACCCATAGGGCGTTGTTTCCTCCTCTTGACGGAAGTCCGGTGATAAAATCCATGGACACCGAATCCCACGGCCTCGATGGTGGCTGTAAGGGCTTCAGGAGCCCGAAAGGAGCGTGCCTAACTGGCTTAATCCTGTTGCAGGTATCGCAGTAGTCTACGTATCGGTTGACATATTGGCGTTGCTGAGGCCAATAATAATTCCTACTAATTAGCTCCAAGGTCCTTGCCCGCCCTGGGTGTCCCGCAACGAGTGCATCATGGTGGTCATGTAGGAGCCGTAGCCGCAACTCATGGTTGTCTGGTACCCATATCAACCCCTCATACAGTAACAGCCCCTCCCGTTCTTCGCAAAGTCCTAATGCTACCTTCCGGTCTATCTTCTCCCCAGCCCGTAATTTTCTTAATATCTCTTGTATCTCCTGATCCTCCCTTGTTTTCTGTTGGATTTCTTTTAACAATTCCTCGTCGACCTGTATTTCCATGACCTCGGCAGAGTTGATCCAGAAGGTCTGCGGCGGCAAAAGAACTCGTTCCCTGTTCTGCCGGTGTTTCAGCTCCCCTTCCCAAGGAGAATCTCCTGATTCTCTCGATAGGATGTCGGGCTTTCCCGCCAGTTTGCCGGGTCGATACGTTATTGCGAAGTCGTAATTCGCCAACATTTCCGCCCACCTTGCCTGCCGTAGGTTTAGGTCCTTTTTTGTAGTCCAATATTCCAAATTTTTATGGTCCGTTAATATAGTAATCTTGTGTCGAGTATTCTTGCAGTAGGTACCCCATTTATTTAGCCCTTCGACTATGGCGAGGAGTTCTTTATCGTGGATATCGTAATTTAGTTCCGGGTCCTTCAGTTTGCGCGAGAAATATCCCAAGGGATGTAGAATGCCTTGGTCGTCCGGCTGTGAGCAGACTGCCCCGATGGCGTAGTCCGACGCATCTGTTTCCAGGGTTAAGGGTTTTGTGGGGTCGAAATGTCGTAGGATAGGTTCAGAAATCATTGCCCGTTTCAGTTGTTCGAATGCTGATTTAGCCGCGTCGTCCCATTTCCATGTTACATCCTTCCTCGTCAGTTTCGTGAGAGGCGCCGTAATCTTGCTAAAATCCCGGATAAACCTCCTATAGAAGTTGGCGAACCCTATGAAACTCTGGATCCCCTTCACGTTTGTCGGTTCCCTCCATTCTGCCACTGCTTTTACCTTTCCCGGATCCATCCGTATCCCCGTTGGTGAGATGATATATCCCAAGTACTCCGTTTCCGTGGTGTGAAACTCGCATTTTGAGGCCTTGAGCCTCAGCTTCACCTTATCCACCCGTTCCAAAACCTTTCTCACATGTTGTTGGTGTTGATGCAGATCATCCGAGTAAATGAGGATGTCGTCAAGGTATGCCAGACAGAAGATGTCCAGATAGTCGCTGAGGACCTCGTTCATCCATCTCTGAAAGGATGCTGGAGCGTTGGTAAGACCGAATGGCATGACCAAGTACTCGAAAAGACCGTATTTCGTCCGAAAAGCAGTCTTCCATTCGTCCCCCTTTGCGATTCGCAGGTTATGATAGGCGTCCCGTACGTCGAGTTTCGTGTATATTTTTGCGTTGGATAGTCGATCCAACGCTTCCCCTATCAGCGGGAGAGGTGTTCTATCTTTCACTGTGATCTCGTTAAGTCCCCGATAATCCACACAGAGTCTCAGTGTGCCATCTTTCTTTTTTACAAAATGTATCGGGGCCCCCGCCGGTGATGTCGAGCGGCGTATCCATCCCTTCTCCAGACTTGAGTCCAAGTATTCCCTCAACGTCTTCAACCTTCCCTCGTCCAATGCTCGAAGAGGTTCGAATGGTGGAACCCCTCCCTTCACCAACGGAATCCGATGGTCGTGATGGCGGTGTGGGGGTCGTCCCGACACTTCTTCCTTATCGAATACATGCAAGAAGTCGTGATATTCGACCGGAACAATGTCACTAGCCGAACGCGAGGTCGGTTCCTGCTGTGTGGCTGAACCCTGGGATACGGGCTCTAGCGATCCCATTGCGGCGTAAGCGATCCAGTCGAAGGTTCCTTCCCGTTGCTCCTCATCTTCCTCCTCTTCCTCTTCTCCATAGGCTTGCATTCGAAAAGGATCCTTTTGCGCAGTCCCCCGGGTCCGTTTCCGTTCCTCCTTTTCTTCTTTCCCTCCTTCGGGCTGCATTCGAAAAGGATCGTTTTGTGCAGCATCCCGGGACTCTTTCCATTCCTCCCTTTTTCCATCCTTTTCCTCAGTCTGCATTCGAAAAGGATCATTTTGTTCGTTGATTTGGATCTCTTTTCGTTCCTCCTCCTCCTGGTCCTTCTCGACCCTTATTTGAAGAGGATCACTTTGTCTGTCTTCCCAGGTACCTTGTAGCTCCCCTTCTTCTTCGTCCCTTCCCATGTCCTCCTCGAACCTCCTTCGACGAAGATCATTTTGTGCTCCGTCTTGAACCCTTCCTTGTTGCTCCTCTTCCCCCTCTTTCTCCTGGTTCCGTTCGATCCTTCTTCGCCACGGCGCCGCTTCTTGTTCCTTTTTCCTCGTTCTATTTCCCCAGGTTTCCTTCCTTTCTTCCCAACTTGCTTCGCATATTCTTTCTTCCCTGGCTGCGGCCTGCACAGTGTCCAGTCGATATTGCTGAATAGCGTCGTTTTCCGTTACCGTGGTCGCGTGAGGTGAGGTCGAGGTCCCTAGGCACCTCTTAGCGCAACGCGCCGAGTCGAACGTAACTCTTCCCTCGTTCCAGTCGATACTGGGGTTGTGCGTCCGGAGCCATGGAAGTCCCACAATGATAGGTGAGTTTCCAATCGTGATACAATGCAGTCGAATATCTTCCTGATGGTTATTGATCCGTAATCTTACCATAGCTTCGTGGGTGACTGGTCCACTAGCTATCTCTCGTCCGTCCACTGCCAACACCCTTCGTGGGACGTCCTTCTTCTTCAACGGAATCCCCACCCTTTCCGCATATTCCTTATCGATGAAGTTCTCCGTCGCTCCACAGTCCACCATGGCCGTCGTGGTGTGTTCTCGATTATCTTTTCCTTTTATTACTACTTTCAATATGATTTTTTCATCTCGCCGGTATGGCCCTAGGCTCGATATCATGTAGGCTGGTTCCGGATTGTCTGGTTCGGCGGAGCTCTTCGTCCCCAGGAGTCCACCTTGTTCTTTTACTCCTGGGGATCCTCTTTTCCCGCTCTTTCTTCGGCTTGTTCCTCGTCGATGTTGGCTTCTGCCGCCCGGTATGTTCTTCGTTCCCCCATTGGTTTCTTGTGGGGGCATTTGGCGGCATAGTGGCCCGTTTTCCCGCAGTTGAAACATTCGTTGTTTTTTCGTCGTTTCTCTTCCTCGGTCCTATCCCTAGGCCTGCCCCTCCGAGTGGCATCCAGTTCCATCGGCTCGGGCTCCGAGAAGGTCGATCCCTGGTGGCCGTTCTTCGGATGGAAATTCTGGTACTGAGGTTCAAATCGGTTGCGCAGGGTTCGGAAATTGAACAGCCGGTTGTCCAATGCAATTGCTTTGTTTGCGAAATCGATTATCTTCGTCGGACGGGTCTCGAGGATGGCAAGTTGCCTTTGCACGTCCACATGAAGTCCATCGCTGAACTGATCAATGTAGATTTCGTCGTTGTAACGCAGGTCCGCGATAATTCTCTGGAACTCGGCCCAATACGCTGCGGCGGACCGGTTCCCCTGACGGACACTTTTGAATTTCCTCCTCGCCACTTCCCTTGAATCCGCCTCTCCAAACGCTCTCGAGACGGCAGTCTTGAATGCCTCCCAGGTGGTGTACGTGCTTCTCCCCTTCTCGATGGAGGGCTCAATCCATGACCACGCATTTCCTCGACACCGCGAACTGGCGTAATTAACTCTTTTGATGTCACTGTCGAACCTGTTCGGTTCACAGTTGAACTTCAGTTCGCACTGAGTCAGGAAAGCCCGAAGCTTCGTCCTCTCGCCGTGATAGAGTTCGGGATCCTCGACCTTGGGATTACTGGTCGGAGAGGGTCGATAGGTGAGCTGTTGGAACAGTTGTTGGAGCTGCTCCTGGGTCATCACGACCGAAGGTGGCGTCATACCACTCGTTCCTTGTTGAGAGGCCATTATGGATGCTATGTCCTCGGGGATCTGGACTGGTCCCGGTGAATCCGGAGTCTGTGGGCGGGATCGGTGTTCGGGGGTTACTGGGCTCGCTGGACCGGTGGCTTCCCTTTCGATAACCTCGCTCAGCTCCTGCAATCGGAACGGATCCACGGTATTGGTTGTTTCTTATTTTTCTTAGTTGTGGTTGAAGCCCTTCGTGCTTCCTTAGTTGTATCGGGTGTCGTTCGGAGGACGCAATCAGATGTCAAAATCCGGCTACACACGGTCGACAGGCGATACAACCGTCGGATTGCTATGCAATCGGGTTCGGCTCTGGACTTCTAGGTAAGTTAGTCACGGGCTCAGGCAGTACTTACCTTGTACACGGGATGTCCCTGCTGCGTTGCCTCTGATAGGATCGTCGGATGGGGATCTGGGTGGGAGGATAGGTAGGTATTTGGGATGGGTAAGTATGTTGGGATGGGCTGGGTTTTCGGTCACGGTTTAGATGATAGAACTGCAGTGTGTAGATAGATTGTGTAGATAGATAATTGATTGCGTACTAGACTAATGAAATACAAATGTCTCCTTATATACCTGTGTCCCTGTGCTCATGTGATTTCCCAACTTATCTGACCCGCAGATATTCCATCCATCATGAGACACCCTTCGCTCCACTGTGACTCCCAAAACCTAACTAAAACACAATACAAACATAAACCAAAACATAATACAAAACATAAGCAAAACATAATACAAAACATAAGCAAAACACAATACAAAACATAAGCAAGACATAATCCAAACCTCGAGGAAACCCTCCTCGTTCCACCCCGCACTTACCCCCTTGTCCTCGCTTAACCCTAACTCCTCTCGCCTAGCCCTAGCTCCACCTCTTCGCTTAAACCCTAACTGTGACGTACGCCATCCCCAGCGTCACACCCACGAACCACAGCCCAGCTGTGGTCACAATCCCTCCCAGAAGCATATCCCTAGCGGTTCGTGACACTTATTCGCTGATCGACCATATTCAAGTGAGTGATTGGTGTCGGGAAAACATACTGGCATACTCCATGCTCATCCAAACCAGTTGAAGGATTCTCAAAAGGAGTTTCCAGGTGCATATTGAACATTATGACCACTTTCTGGAGGTGTCTATCTTCGCCAGCTGATGGAAGCTCGGCTGACATGAAGGTATCGATCTTGTCTATTGGTATTCCGGGGTCCCACCACGCTTGTCCACCGTATGAGTAATATATCAACAGCCTGTGGGAAGGAAAAAAACATGGAATTGCAGTACCTTCAACAACTGATGCATATGGGGCAGACCGTTGCGTAGAAATGGATCAAACTGACCTCCCAGAGAATGTTGCCAACATTCATGTGCATGAACTACATCAGAACCAGTACCTTATGATGACATCCCTGGCATTTCAATGCTGGGGTAACTGCTGCTATCTGACCATTGCTGCACTCAGAGGTAATCTGTGGCCAGATGGGATTTCTCGTCATGGTGATGAATCAGCCTGGTCTCCCATACTTGATGCAACGGGCTCTTGTATCTGGAACCTGGTGTGATGTGCACGCCCGGCATTCCAAACACGATGCACGTAGCATGCCTCCAGCATTTAGCAAAGTTTAAACTGGAATTGTCGAGATTGTCATCTCTTGGTTGAGACTGTTGATGCATCTGACTCTGCCTTCCCTGTCAGATGTGATACAACCTTTTCTCCGCGGCCCGAAAATTCATATCATCATAGTATTCACATCCTAATCGGCCAAACTGCATCCATCGTGGTTCACAGAGCAAATTGTATGCATACCATTGGGTCTGGGTCAAACCATCGGGGTTTTTGTATAACCATCCTGGCGTACCTAGTGGAAACAATACAGGACGGTTTTCTTTTATTGCTGTGGTCCATACATATGTGAGAAAGTATCACGTCTCGTAGGCTGCTGATTGTGTTCACAGAAACAGAGAAGTGTTCAGGGATGTAGTCTTCGCACAGTTTGAGCATCAATAATGGCAGAGACTTCACCCCCTACTACATTTTGATCAAGCTAAATAATGAGTGGACCATCCCTGAATCTTGTTGTTGCTCTTCGGAGGTCTCCTGTATAGGGGTTTTTGGTGTCTGGCATCTGTCGTATGGTCATCAGCATGGTAGCTGGCATGCCTTGCAGTTGGGCAGCACATGCATGCCCTTGATGTCTTGTCATACAGAATCCAACGAAGTGAGTGTATTTCCTGATCGAGATGTAAAATTCGGTGGTATGTCTGACCTGTGAAAACCACAGTACTTGGCTGATTGCGCCGAACAAATTTACCTGTGGTTCGAATCGTTGTAAATGCAAACACCGAATTCAGCCTGTTAGACACAGCAGAATCGAGATGGCTTTTGTCACGGCACACAGCTGACGAGTTGTTTTGTTGTTGCGTTGCCATGGTGTTGCTGTTGTCGTTGTGTTGTTGTTGTCGTGTGTGGTTGCTGCCATTGTGTGTTGCTGTTGGGTGCCGTGCCGTTGAACTTCATGATCGATTGATGATGGATGACGTACCACGAGCTGTAGGAGGTGTGGCGTTGCAGGTTGGATGATGGAGAACGGATGTCCAACATGTTGCGATGTTGGTGGATGGCCCAGCAAGAGTGCTGGCCGCTTTCTGTATATACGGAGGCTTGCCTCCCCGTCGTTGTAGTTGTCCATCGAACGTCTTGTGCTTCTGCCTGTCGTTTTATAAGAAATCACAATCTCGTCTCTTCGCAAGACTTACATCACTCTCGTCTTTGTCCTTGTCCTGGTTTCGTCTGCCGACCGTTCGTCGCGCACGTCGGTCCTTGTTTCTCCGTTTTGGCTCCCGGAGTGTCACGAACCGCTGAAGATATGCTTCTGGGGGGAATTGTAACCACAGCCTGGCTGCGGTTTGTGGGTGTGACACTGGGGATGGCGTACGTAACGGTTAGGGTTTAAGCGAGGAGGTGGAGCTAGGGCTAGGCGAGGAGAGTTAGGGTTTAAGCAAAGGACAAGGGGGTAAGCGCGGGATGGAACGAGGAGGGTTTCCTCGGGGTTTGGAATACGGTTTTGTATTGTGTTTTGCTTATGTTTCCTATCATGTTTTCATTATGTTTTGTATTGTGTTTTGTTTATGTTTTAGTTAGGTTTGGGAGTTACGGTGGAGCGAAGGGTGTCTCATGATGGATGGAACACTGCGGGACCGATAAGTTGGGAAATCACATAAGCACAGGAACGAAGGTATATAAGGGGACATTTGTATTTCATTAGTTTAGTACGCAATCAATTATCTATCTACACAATCCTATCTACACACTGAAGTTCTATCATCAAACCGTGACCACAAACCCAGCCCATCCCAACCTACTTACCCATCCCGAATACTCACCTATTCCCCCACCAAGACCAACCCTCGACGATTATACCAAAGGCAACGCTGCAGGGACATCCTGTGTACGAGGTAAGTACTGCCTGAGCCCGTGACTAACTCACCTGGAGCCGGAGCCGAACCCGATTGCATAGCAATCTGACCGTTGTATCGCCGGTCGACTGTGTGTAGCCGGATTCTGACATTTGATTGCGTCCTCCGAACAACACCGGATACAACTAAAGGAAGCACGAAGGGCTTCAAACGTAACCAAGAAAATACATAAGAAACAACCAGTACCGTGGATCCGTTCCGATTGCAGGAGCTGAGCGAGGTCAACGAAACGGCAGCCACCGGTCCAGCGAGCCCAGTAACCCCCGAGCACCGTTCCCGCCCGCAGACTCCGGATTCATCGGGACCATCACAGAATCCCGAGGACCTAGCATGACTAATGGCCTCCCAACAAGGAACGAGCGGTATGACACCACCCTTACTCGTGATTACCCAGGAACAGCTCCAACAACTGTTCCAACAACTCACCTATCGTCCCTCCCCGACCAGTAACCCCAAGGTCGAGAACCCCGAACTATATCACGGCAAGAGGACGAAGCTTCGCGCTCTCCTGACTCAGTGCGAGCTGAAGTTCAACTGTGAACCGAACAAGTTCGACAGTGACATTAAGAGGGTTAATTACGCCAGTTCGCGGGGTCGGGTAAATGCGTGGTCATGGATTGAGCCCTCCATCGAGAAGGGAAGAAGCATGTATACCACCTGGGAGGCATTCAAGACTGCCGTCTCGAGAGCATTTGGAGAGGCGGACTCAAGGGAAGTGGCGAGGAGGAAATCCAAGAATGTCCGTCACGGAAATCGGTCCGCCGCAGCGTAGTGGGCCGAGTTCGAGAGAATTATCGCGGACCTGAGTTATAACGACGAAATCTACATTGATCAGTTCAGCGATGGAATTCATGTGGACGGGCAAAGACAACTCGCCATCCTCGAGACCCGTCCAACGAAGATAATCGACTTCGCAAATAAAGCGATTGCGTTGGACAACCGGCTGTTCAATTTCCGGACTCTGCGAAACCGATTTGAGCCTCAGTACCAGAATTTCCATCCGAAGAACGGCCACCAGGGATTGACTTTCTCGGAACCCTAGCCAATGGGACTGGATGCCACTCGGCGGGGCATGCCTAGGGATAGGACCGAGGAAGAAAAAAGACGCAAAAACAATGAATGCTTCAACTGCGGAAAAACCGGCCACTACGCCGCAAAATGTCCCCACAAGAAACCGATGGGGGAACGAAGAACGTACCGGGCGGCAGAAACCAACATTGACCAGGAGCAAGTCGAAGAAAGAATGGGAAAAGAGGATCCCCAGGAGTAAAAGAACAAGGTGGACTCCTGGGGACGAAGAGTTCCGCCGAACCAGACAATCCGGAACCAGCCTACATGATATCGAGCGTAGGGCCCTACCGACGAGATGAAAAGATCATATAACAAGTAGTAATAAAAGGAAAAGATAACCAAGAACACACCACGACGGCCATGGTGGACTGTGGAGCGACGGAGAACTTCATCAATAAGCAATATGCAGAAAGCGTGGGGATTCCGTTCAAGAAGAAGAACGTCCCACGAAGGGTGTTGGCAGTGGAAGGACGAGAGATAGCTAGTGGACCAGTCACCCACGAAGCTATGGTGAGATTACAGATCAACAACCATCAGGTGGATATTCAACTGTATTGTATCACGATTGGAAACTCACCTATCATTCTGGGGCTTCCATGGCTCCAGACGCACAACCCAAGTATCGACTGGAACGAGGGAAGAGTTACGTTCGACTCGGCGCGTTGCGCTAAGAGGTGCCTAGGGACCTCGACCTCACCCGACGCGACCACGGTAATGGAAGACGATGCTATTCAACAATATCAACTGCTCAGCCAGGGAAGAAAGAATATGCAAAGCAAGATGGGAAGAAAGGAAGGAAACCTGGGGCGATCGAACGAGAAAGAAGAAACAAGAAGCTGATCCGTGGCGAAGAAGGATCAAAAAGAACCAGGAAAAGGAAGGGGAAGAGGAGCAACAAGGAAGGGTCCAAAACAGAGCACAAGATGATTCTTTTCGAAGGGTGTTCGAGGAGGACATGGGAAGGGACGAGGAAGAAGAGCAGCTACACGGGACCTGGGAAGACAGACAAAATGATCCGTTTCGAATGAGGGTTGAGAAGGACCAGGAGGAGGAGGAACGAAAAGAGATCCAAATCAACGAACACAATGATCCTTTTCGAATGCAGACCGAGGGAAAGAATGGAAAAGAGGAGGAACGGAAAGAGTTCCGGGATGCTGCACAAAACGATCCTTTTCGAATGCAGCCCGATGGAGGGGAAGAAGGAAAGGAGGAACGGAAACGGATCCGGGATGCTGCAAAAAACGATTCTTTTCGAATGCAGTCCGAAGGAGGGGAAGAAGAAAAGGAGGAACGGAAACGGATCCGGGATGGTGCAGAAAAGGATCCTTTTCGAATCCAGGCCTATGGAGAAGAGGAAGAGGAGGAAGATGAGGAGGAACGGGAAGGAACCTTCGACTGGATCGTTTACGCCGCCATGGGATCGCTACAGAACGTGCAGTTTGACTCCGTTCTGGTGCCCTTATCCCCGGGTTCAGCCAACTCTCAACGGCAGGAACCGAACCCGCGCTCAGCCAGTGATATTGTTCCAGTCGAATATCATGACTTCTTGAACGTATTCATCAAGGAAGAGGTGTCGGGACGACCCCCACACCGCCATCACGACCATCGGATTCCTTTGGTGAAGGGAGGGGTTCCGCCATTCGAACCCCTTCGAGCATTGGACGAGGCAAGGCTGAGGACGTTGAAGGAATACTTGGACACTAGTCTGGAGAAGGGATGGATACACAGCTCAACATCACCGGGCGGGGGCCCCGATACATTTTGTAAAAAAGAAAGATGGCACACTGTGACTCTGTGTGGACTATCGGGGACTCAACGAAATCACAGTGAAGGATAGAACACCTCTCCGGTGGATAGGGGAAGCGTTGGATCGCCTATCCAACGCAAAGATATACACGAAACTCAACGTGTGAGACGCCTATCATAACCTGCGAATCGCAAAGGGGGACGAATGGAGGACTGCTTTTCGGACGAAATACGGTCTTCTCGAGTATTTGGTCATGCCATTCGGTCTTACCAACGCTCCAGCATCCTTCCAGAGGTGGATGAACGAGGTCCTCAGCGACTATCTAGACATCTTCTGTCTGGCATATCTTGACGACATCCTCATCTACTCGGATGATCTGCATCAACACCAACAACATGTGAGAAAGGTTTTGGAACGGGTGGATAAGGTAAAGCTGAGGCTCAAGGCCTCAAAATGCGAGTTTCACACCATGGAGACAGAGTATTTGGGATATATCATATCACCAACGGGGATACGGATGGATCCGGAGAAGGTAAAAGCAATGGCAGAATGGAGGGAACCGACAAACGTGAAGGGAATCCAGAGTTTCATAGGGTTCGCCAACTTCTATAGGAGGTTTATCCGGGATTTTAGCAAAATAACGGCGCCTCTTACAAAACTGACGAGGAAGGATGTAACATGGAAATGGGACGACGCGGCTAAATCAGCATTCGAACAACAGAAACGGGCAATGATTTCTGAACCAATCCTACGACATTTCGACCCCACAAAACCCGTAACCCTGGAGACAGATGCGTCGGACTACGGCATCGGTGCAGTTTGCTCACAGCCAGACGACCAGGGCATCCTACATCCATCGGGATGTTTCTCGCGCAAACTAAAGGACCCAGAACTAAATTATGATATACATGATAAAGAACTTCTCGCCATAGTGGAAGGATTAAATAAATGGGATACCTACTGCAAGAATACTCGACACAAAATTACAATATCAACGGATCATGAAAATTTGGAATATTGGACGACAAAAAAGGACCTAAACCTACGACAGGCAAGGTGGGCTGAAATGTTGGCGAACTACGACTTCGCAATAACCTATCGACCCGGCAAACTTGCCGGAAAGCCCGACATCCTATCGAGAGAATCAGGAGATTCTCCTTGGGAAGGGGAGCTGAAACACCGGCAGAACAGGGAACGAGTCCTTTTGCCGCCGCAGACCTTCTGGATCAACTCTGCCGAGGTCATGGTGTTGAAGTGCGCCTAAGGCCCTAGTGCTTAGGTGGAGGTGGACCCCTCTCTATGTATAGGCACTCGCTTGCCCGTCTATGCCCGACTCCTCACGCTCGTTAATACATTCGGTCACCACCTCCACTTTCTTCTTCTCCTCGTACCCGTGAGACCTTCGACAGGTTATGAGCCCTTGCGTAACCGCTACACTTATCTTTACCCGTTATTAGTTATAGATTATATATATTTTTCACTTTCCCCTTAATTTTAATCACTTCCCCACGATGTCCGACGAAGTCCAGGAACCAACTGCCCTAAAGTGCCCCATTCTGACGGTGGCTAATTATGCGCAATGGAAGGACCCCATCCACTTTATCTTGGCTGGGAAAAGCGCCTAGAATATCGTAAACGGGAAGGAGACGCGCCCTGCTGGCGGCACCAGTCAACAAGCTGCAAGGGATCTCCAGTACTTCGATGAAAGGGCGCCCAGAGCCACCCAGATCATATTCGAGCACTGCGACATCACCTGCCGCAGGGTTATCACCGGACTCGACAACCCACGCGAGATGTGGCTTAAACTCGAGGCTCGGTTTGACAACTCTAAAACAAACTCTGGACGAAGGAACCTTTGGATTAAGTTCTGGAGATCAAAGCCTAACCCCGGGCAGTCCATGTCGAAATGGATAACTGATCTCCTTAACATCCAGGCTCCACTTACTGGTACGGTTTTAGATATCAGCGACACTGCGCTGGTAAATTATGTCATTGCAAATCTCCCTGACTCCTACGGAGTTACAAAACACGAGCTCGCGAAACTTGATAATATTGCGGTTGACGAGCTCCAGAAGATCCTGCACGACCACGAACATATGTGGGAGGCCACCCTAGGATCCCCGAGTGGCGAGGCGCATGCTACGACAACCAAGTGGTGTGACCACTGTAAACGCTCCAGCCACAACACGAAGGAATGCTACGCAAATCGCAACACGAATAAACGCGCAGCATCCTCAAGCGCCGGACCGTCTAGACCTACTAAAACTTCGAAAAAGGAGGACGTCCAATGTCACTACTGTACAAAGAAGGGGCACGTTGCGACAGAATGCAAACTCAGATCTTCGGCTACCGCCATACGCGAGCGGTACAAGCTTCGCTCCAGTGCGAAGATTGCCGAGCTAGACAACACTGATCTGGGTATTTGACTCGGGAACTCCAGCACCTCCCTAACAGCGCAAGTCTTGATCGCCACAGACTCGTCCGCTGAGACACATACATGGGTGCTCGACTCTGGTGCAACGCACCACTTCTGTAATGATAAATCTGCTTTTCTCACTGATTCTTTAGCTACTTGCAAGTCCATCAACATTCGTTTAGGTGACAATAGCACAGTCACCACCAACACCTACGGAAAATTCATCCTCAATAATCTCTTTCAAATTTCTGCACTATACGTTCCCACGTTTCGACTTTCCCTTTTCTCTCCGCCCCTCTTCGATAAAAGGGGGTGGCAAATTACTATGGCGGACGGTACTTGTACTGTCAAAGACAAGACCTCAAAAACAATCATTGTCGCTCACATGAAGGACAATCTTTACAGATGGACAGCGGAGGCTATTAAGGAGGACCACGACACCCTGATAACCACTCGATCTGGTGCAGGCGTTGACATCAACTCTATTCCCTCCTCGACCCGAACAACAAGATCATCGAATAAACGAACAAGTGCAGACGTTGATCTTACGCGTCCAAGCGACAAAGCCCTTCGGACAGCACATAGACACTCTTTCCGCCTCGAACCGACAAGCAATTTCGAGATGTGGCACAGAAGACTGGCCCACCTCAATACCGAGTCCTTGTCTAAAATCATTAATTCGACTGATAAAACTACAACATTAGATCATTCCCAGTCCTGTACGACTTGCATACGAGCCAAGAATCGACAGTCCTTTATCCGATCATCGACCGAACGTGCGAGCAAGCCCTTTGAACTTGTCCACTCGGATGTCTGCAGCCCGATGTCGACTCCGTCGATCAGCCAATGACGGTATTATATCATCTATATTGATGACTTCAGTCCTTTCGCCAAGGTTTACTTTCTGAAATCAAAATCCACAGACGCGGTACTACCGGTATTCCAAGAATACAAAGCGTGGATTGAATCTCAAGGACATAAGATTCATCGTTTCAGGTGTGATAATGGCACAGGGGAATTCAATAATCAACAGTTCCGTTCTTTCCTGGCGAAAAGCGGTATCTCGTTCGAACCCTCACCACCCTTCACACAGCATAAAAACGGAACAGCCGAGAGATTCATTCAGACGATCAACGGCAAAGCACGTTCCATGCTAATAGACGCCCAAGTTCCTCATCGCTTCTGGGCTGAGGCTGTCAACACAGCGGTGTACCTTCACTCAATATCTCCGACTAGGACGCTCAAAGGCTAGCTAAGTCCTCATGAGGCCCTGTTTCACAGGCCGCCTCAGCTGCTACACCTTCGAAGATTCGGTTGCACGGTCTTCAAGCATATACCGAAGGAGCAGAGGACAGACAAGAACTGGAGCGCACGCGCGTCACACAGCATGATGGTTGGATACACGGATTCGTCAAAGATTTGGCGCATCTATGACTTCAATTCACGTTCTGTCGTCCGCGCTTCCAACGTCGTCTTCTTAGAGGACAATAATGCTTTCGATTCTGAAGGACGTCCCAATACATCAGAGGAAATCATCAAGGCAATATCTGACTGTTTCCCTGATATCATTGAAGGGGGTGATGAGAATGCGTCAGCGCTCATATCACATGAGATAGACGCCCTCATTCAGAGTATGTACAAATACCACCGCAACTTTTTCCATGTCACCGCTGTAGGACCTTTTCACGGCCACACGGTATAGTCTTTATCACATTATCTTCGAGTCCGATCAGCTTTCATGCTGCCTCACTCTAACTATACATTGACAATTTTATCTTGAATGTCACTGTCCCGATCAGCCTCCATGCTGTCCGGACTACTCTTGCTAGGCGAATATGCCACACACTGATTATCATCAGTTCAAGGATATTTATCCTGAATATTCTATCCGAATAACACTCCGCTGTGCATCTCCTCACGAGATTCTGCCACGGAATCCCTGTCTACTGCATGCCCTTGTTTCTCACACTTCTTTCTCTACTGCTCAGATATTCACTTCTTTGAACTAACATCCTAATTCTCAGATGCTTCTAATGACATGAATTCACTGTCCCTACGCGACGAGCGACTGAAGGCCAACAAACTAAACAAGTCCCGCTACGAAGACATTGATATTGACGACGCCCTGGCCTCGGCCTTTCTCGCCAAAGCAACTATAGACGATCCCGACGAGGCCATAGGTCCTGATCTGCTTGACGGCGACCCGACCTCTTACACCGCAGCAATCAAGAGCGCCCACCGGGACAACTGGAGAACTGCGATGCAAGAAGAATGGAACTCTTTACTGATAAACGAAACCTTCCAGGCCTTCAAATCAAATGACAATGCAGAGCCTCTCCGACCAGTGTCATCGCCTGATGCATTCGACAATCAAACATCCTACAGCGGCATCACTGTTCCCTTTGGATGCAAGCCCTTGAAGTGTCGATGGATTTACAAAACCAAATGCAACATTGACGGCAGGACAAAGTTCAAGGCCCGACTGGTAATAAAGGGTTATGAGCAAGTTCCAGGAATCGATTATGATGAGACATATGCACCTGTCTCCAAGCTAAGTACTCTACGTTACCTGCTAAGCTTATCTGCAACCAGGGGGTGGTCAGTCGATCAAATGGATGTTGTCACGGCCTTGCTCAACCCAGCCATTGACAACGACAGGACTTTCATGTCCATGCCTCCTGGCATCGAATGGCTCGATAAACGTCTATCAAAAACATCGACGGTCTGCCTGCTGAAAGCCCTGTACGGCCTAAAACAGGCACCCCGATTATGGTGGGCCCAGATTAATGACTTCCTTATGAAGCAAGGTTTCCGACAGGCACACGCCGACTCCAACCTCTACCTCATGAAGGACGCATTTCTACTCTTATATGTCGATGATATCTTGATCTTCAATCTGACAAAACAGAGGATGGGCGTCAACATCAAGAAGGCCCTCAGTGCTCGCTTCAAAATGACAGATCTCGGAAAAGCGACTCGTTTTCTCGGCCTGGAGCTCGAATACTTGCCTGACAGAAGCATTGCCATCTCGCAGAAGCATTACATTGAGGGGGTGATTGCCAGATACGGTCTTCTTGAGGCCGCACCCACCTCTTCCCCAATGGACATTCACGTTGATCTTGAGAATACTGACTGCGAAGACAAGACCACTGATGAACAGCAAAAACGCCTGTATCTATCAATGGTCGGATCACTGATGTATGCAGCAATCGGAATTCGTCCTGACATCGCCTTCGCGGTGACTGCCCTCAGCCGATACAATCAGTCGCCTCTAGCCATGCACATGACCGCTGCCAAAAGGGTCATCCGATACTTGAAAGGTACGAAAAATTTGTCGATTATCTACAAGCGTAACCACGACATACCGCAGGACTGTTTGCGACTCTTCTCCGACAGCGACTGGGCCGGAAGTACAGCCAATCGGAAAAGCATCGGGGGGTGCGTAGTCCTTGCGCCAGGAGCGGACGGGCCGATCCACTGGAGCTCAAAGAAGCAGTCCGTCATCGCCCTCTCCACTCTTGAAGCCCAGTACATTGCATGCAGCAATGTGACCCGTGAAGCGATCTGGTTCCGCCTATTGATGGACGACACCGAAGCCTGGGATAACAAAGTGCCGACCTGGGTCCGTTGCGACAACATGGGAGCACTTCGCCTCCTTCAGACCGGCGTCATCAAGGCGAAAACAAAACACATCGATGTGAAGTTTCACCACTCGATCGACGAAGCTAGAAAGGGAACGGTATCGTTCGAATACACTGCGTCCAAAGAAAATGTCGCAGATGTCCTCACTAAACCGCTCCCTGGACCAACACACGCGTTGGCCGTGAAACTTCTAGGGATGGAAACGCTGAGTGATAATTATAATTAATGGATTTGGTTTGAATGAATAAGTGTGTGTTTGTGATTGAAGTATGGCTACTGATTGCTGATAATGATGATGATTGAATTGTGTTGTGATTATTTGGGTTGTTCTTCTTATGGGTTTTCACTTCTTCTTTTATGGATAATTGGGTATTTTCTTTTTCTATGGTATTGTTCTTGTTTTCTGTTATGATGGATTGTTATTTCTTCTTATTATTATGTTTGTAGCACCCGTCCTGAGACGAGGGGGTGTGTTGAAGTGCGCCTAAGGCCCTAGTGCTTAGGTGGAGGTGGACCACTCTCTATGTATAGGCACTCGCTTGCCCGTCTATGCCCGACTCCTCACGCTTGTTAATACATTCGGTCACCACCTCCACTTTCTTCTTCTCCTCGTGCCTGTGAGACCTTCGACACATGGAAATACAGGTCGACGAGGAATTGTTAAGAGAAATTAAACAGAAGACAAGGGAGGATCAGGAGATGCAGGAGATATTAATAAAATTACGGACTGGGGAGAAGATAGACGGGAAGGTAGCATTGGGACTTTGCGAAGAACGGGAGGGGCTGCTGCTGTATGAGGGGTTGATATGGGTACCAGACGACCATGGATTTCGGCTACCGCTCCTACATAACGACCATGATGCACTCGTTGCGGGACACCCGGGGCGGGCAAGGACCTTGGAGCTAATCAGTAGAAATTATTATTGGCCTCAGCAACGCCAATATGTCAACGGATATATAGACCACTGCGATACCCGCAAAAAGATGAAGCCAAATAGGCACGCTGCGTTCGGGCTCCTGAAACCCTTACAGCCACCAGCGAGGCCGTGGGATTCGGTGTCCATGGACTTTATCACCGGACTTTCGTCCGGAGGAGGGAACAACGCCCTATGGGTAATTGTGGATCGATTCACAAAGATGGCTCACTTCGTTGCCTGTACGGACAGGATGGGGCCGAAGGAACTGGCGGATGGATTCCTGAGGCATGTGGTCAGGGCCCACGGACTTCCTAATCATATTGTCTCAGACCGCGGGTCTGTATTTACTTCAACGTTTTGGAAACGAGTGATGGGGGCAATGGGGACGACGAGAAACCTCAGCACCGCATTCCACCCAGAGACCGACGGGCAGACCCAACGCACGAACGCTACCCTCGAACTGTACCCGCGGGCGTACTGCAATCACCAGCAGGATGACTGGGAAAAACTACTCCCAATGGCGGAGTTTTGCTATAACAACACTCAATCCGAGACAACGAAGGTTACCCCCTTTTTCACGAATCATGGGTATCATCCGCGGTTTGCACCCAGCCTGGGAAGAATAGAAGGAGGATTCCCGGAGGTGGCGGAATACGTCTCAGCCCTCACCAACCTCCACCGGGAACTACAGGCAGAAATCAGATATGCACAGGCTGACCAGGCAGAACAGGCAAATTGGAAAAGACACCCGGATCCTGTGCTGAGGGAGGGGGATAGGGTGTGGTTGCGGAGGAAAAATGTGAAAACAACTCGCCCATCCAGCAAGTTGGATTACAAGCTGATGGGACCATACACCATCCTCGAGCGCATGGGAACAAAAGCGTATAAGTTGGACCTCCCCGCCAGTGTGAAAATACACCCCGTATTCCACATATCATTGCTTGAGCTGGCTCAACCTACTCTTACACCGATCCCCGGGCACGTCCAACCTCCTCCCCCACCAATTATCATTGAAGACGAAGAGGAATGGGAAGTGGAGGAGATAGTTGATTCCCGCTACCATCGAAATAGACTCCAGTATCGTGTACGGTGGACGGGATTCCCTGATCCCGACCGGACTCGGTACCCCTCGGAGAACTTCACGAATTTCCCCGACGCTATCCGACGATTTCCCAAGACCTACCCAAGAAAACCGGCCCGAAGGTTGAAAGAACCATGGCCAGCCCCATAAACCCCGAGAACGACCAACACTCCAGCGGCTGGTACCACCAGGACGCCCCCCCACCGACAACCCCGTATCCCCCACACGATGCCCAACACTGGACCTTTTGCTACGACGACTACTGCGCCACACATCCACGATTGAAAGAGAACCACAACTATTTTCCAACCGCTGGACGGGAAGGAACAAACGGATGTAACTGCGGACGCATGCACGATCCCGAGTTAGAAGCGGTGATCCGGAGGAAACATCTGGATGTTCGGAAGGCCTGTCGGGCCTGGCAGCGGGGACAGAGGGTCTGCTACGACTGCGGGTTTCTGGTAAACATGGACAGCCATGAAGCCAGATGCGGCGCGACGGGGCCAGCGCGCTCCTCAACACCTCCCGCCCCGACACCGGATGAACCAACTCCTGTTCCGCAGAAGGACCAACAACACCCCAACGGGGAACAGCCACCAACAGCACCCGAGCTGGCCTCGGAAACCTCGAGCGAGACTTTGATGGGGAAGAGCTACGTCCCTGTCTACCTCATGTCCCCGAACAGGGACCCTGAATGACTCGCGATAAACCTCTCCTTTTACGGACCACCCACTGGAAAGGAAGAGGCACCACCGCCGAACCACACCCCACCGCCATTCGAGGGGTCCTCGTTGCCGCAGCACTCCAGCACTGGGTTCGCAGGAGACTCTCCCCGCCGCCAACGATTATCCGGCAGATGCCGCCGCCAGAACCGCAATTACCGTCGCCAGCGACAACCCCGACCTCGTCCCCATGGGGAACCTCAGACAAGCCTCGTCGGAGTCTTGGCCTGGAGGGGGGAGCTACTGTCACGAACCGCTAAAGATATGCTTCGGGGGGGAATTGTAACCACAGCCAGGCTGTGGTTCGTGGGTGTGACACTGGGGATGGCGTACGTCACGGTTAGGGTTTGAGCGAGGAGGTGGAGCTAGGGCTAGGCGAGGAGAGTTAAGGTTTGAGCAGAGGACAAGGGGGTAAGTGCGGGATGGAACGAGGAGGGTTTCCTCGGGGTTTGGAATACGGTTTTGTATTGTGTTTTGCTTATGTTTCGTATCATGTTTTGATTATGTTTTGTATTGTGTTTTGTTTATGTTTTGTATTGTGTTTTGTTTATGTTTTAGTTAGGTTTGGGAGTCACGGTGGAGCGAAGGGTGTCTCATGATGGATGGAATATCTGCGGGTCGGATAAATTGGGAAATCACATGAGCATAGGAACGAAGGTATATAAGGGGACATTTGTATTTCATTAGTTTAGTACGCAATCAATTATCTATCTACACAATCCAGAGCTCCCCACGGTCCGTCCGGTCCAGTCCTGGCTGCGGACTGGACTGGACTACATATCACAGTCCGGTTCGGCGCTTGGACTGGGACTGGCAGTCGTTTCAAAACTGTGGACCGGACCGCCTGTGGGTCACTATAGGTGACCGCCTCAGCACAACCTATTACTCGCAGGTGACCGTGGGTGACTGCAGGCGACTGCATGTCAGGTTTTGCCCACGCAAAAAATTGCAACAGCAATGTGGGTAATATCTAGTGCTATGAACTTTTTTGATGATGATTTTAGAGCAGATAAGCAAAAGATCACTAAGTTTACAAATTTTCTATGCCTATTTCTGTGAATTTTTCGATATTTTCCCTAATATTTCCCATCCTTTTCACAACAAAAAATTGCTTCGTTATGTAGCTATCGTTGTCTTCGACAGCGCCGAGAGCATATCATCGAGGTCACTTAACTGAGTTGATGCTGCGGTAATAAGACCATCTCTTGACCAACTTTTCAGGCATTCCAAAGCACTGATAGCGTCATCACTGAGGCTGCAGCGGCGGTCGCTAATAGTAAGTTTAGCACCGCTGAAAACACGCTCTGGCTCAGCAGACATGGCCGGTATGGTTAAATATTCCAGCGCCATACGTGCTAGGTCCTTCCAACGTGCTTCTGAACGCTTAGAAACCCAGTATTGAATGACCCTTTTCCCTAAATGATCTTCAAGAGGAGGCTCCCGTTGGGAAGCATTTATAGCATCCCGAGACTGACTGTCAGAAGCCTGTAGCCAGCGCCGTCTGCATCTCCAACGGGGAAGAGCTGGGTCATCATCATCATCCCCAGCATCCTGCTCAGCATGAATTCCTCTCCCTTGCCCTCTATATGATGTCCTCCAAATCTGATTCACCGTGAATTCTGCCCGCTCAATCCAGTCCGGCTTATCTTCCCATTCTTGTTGAAACCATGCAAGTTTCATTGTAGGATCGAGGGCAACAGCTACTACGTATGCAGGACATCTATCTGTGAGTCTGTAATATCTAGTTAAAGTTCCATAAGTTAGCCCACAAATAACAGAGAAAAGTCTTGCATGAGGGAACAAACTTATCAAGAATATCCCAGGCGTTGTTGATCATCGTGATCAGGTGTCCGCTGTTCCCCTCTACAGAATAGAATCTCTTCGCATTCTCCAAGTCTGACAATAGCTCATCCATTGCAGGCAAAATATCTGCAACGTAACCATTGCAATACTTCTTCTGCAGACGATTTGTCCACATTTTGAATGGCCCCAGTAGTTTCATAACACACCCAATTACCTCCCAATCATCCGGTCTCAATTCGTCATGTTGAAATGCTGCGGCTGACCCATTTCCTTCCCCATTCTCATTCATCCGGATAGCTGTCCCCACAAAATCTTCAATAGCTTCTCTGAGTCGAAAGGCTCTTTTGATAGCCTCATAATCACTAGACCAGCGAGTTATGTTGCCAACAAACAGGGTGAAAACTGTCTTATTAGGATTAACTTGCTTAACAAGCCTAGCAAAGCGTTCCCTCCGCTGCGGGGTTTTCCTGATGTAGTTGCAAATATTATGTAGTTTTCCCAATGGACCCTTCGCCCTCCATTCCAACAACCTTGCTATATTCTCTGCGGCATCACTGCTTTCCTCATCTGGATAACCCCCGTGTATTTGTATTTCGAATGCCTCAACATTGTTACCCCAGAGAAAGGCCTTTACAGCTAGATTCAAGACATGTCCAAAGCATCTCAGTCGGTCTTGATCTGGATCAAAAGAGGGATATCCTGCGTCACTAAGCCTCCGTGATATCTCCCTTGATGCTGTATCATTGTTACTAGCATTGTCCACATTGAATTTTCGTACAAGATGATGGATCTCATATTCATCCAATGTAGTCCAGAAATGTTCCGCTTGATTGATACCACTATGTTCACCTTGGAAACGATGAAGGGATAGAAGGGCTGTGTGTAGAGTTCCTTGAGGGTCAAGCCAATGGGCCACAATTGCCTGATGAGCATTGTGGTTGGGTCCGCTCCACCTATCAAAGCTGAAATGGATATTGACCTCGGATTTTCTGAGTGTAGCCTTCAGCTCAGCCTTCATATGGTTGTAGAGGGTGAGAATATATCGGCGGATGGTATCACCGCTCCAGGGTAGGGTTCGTTCGATTGCAGTATAATCCTCTTTCTAATTCAAATTATCCGTTAGTCCACAGTATAATCATTAAGGACTGAGTGGAAACTAGATTCGATGTTATGATGGTATAGATGGCAGGAGTTCACTCACGATCGCAGCGCAATATGTCAACAACCTTCTAAATGAAGGATTCTCACAGGCCCGGAAGCTGATATTTTCCTCATAAATCCAGGTTGCTAGACATAGTTGAAATATGTCTGCATTGAATTGCAATTTCGGTTCTTTTTCCCCAAAGGCAGCAGCAATTATCTGTTGATGATGAGAAGATGCTTTAGGACGGACAGGACCATCAGGCCCAATACGATGGGTGTCAAGCAGGTGAAGGCGTGGATTTTTGGTAGAAGTTATTGCAAATATTACTGCAGTTTTTTCGTTGGGGCCTATATTTTTTCAGCGGAAGTGAGATGTGCTGAGGGAATAAAATAACCTACAACGATTACAACGCCATCTGGATTGCCCTGCAACTTGTACCTCACAACCATTTTGTGGCAGCGAAATATGGCTCTTCCGTGACTTTCTCTTCCCGAGGAAAATATTAGGAACCCTGACTTCCTCACAACCATCCACTGCAACCGGATTGCTGTCGAGAGTAGGGGTGAATAGCTTGCTATCGAGTGTTGAGAGTCCAGAGGAGAGAGTGCTGGGAATTGTTGAGAGACCGGAGGAGACTGTGCTTTGGCTTTCACAGACATCTTGCTCACTAGCTAAAGACACCTGCGACGACGTGAAGTATTGGGAGCCGGGAATATCCA
This sequence comes from Pyronema omphalodes, assembly GCA_024516155.1. Taxonomy (NCBI): domain Eukaryota; kingdom Fungi; phylum Ascomycota; class Pezizomycetes; order Pezizales; family Pyronemataceae; genus Pyronema; species Pyronema omphalodes. Next base: position 149,783 of record JAJJXM010000091.1, read on the forward strand.
TGTTTGTAAAACAATAGATGTAGCAAGAGGTGCTGTCAGTAAAAAAGGACAACTGCGAGGAGGTTTAAATAGGGAGATTTTCACCGTACCGGACAAAGAGGGAAAATAGTAAGCTGTTGTAGTTGGAGGAATGATTGCAAATACTTTCCTTGTGGAGGTCTGGAGGATCGGGTGGCCTACCGAGCGTGGCGGAACATCTGCCAGGAGAAAGAAATTTTTTCGGTGAAGGGCAGTGGCTCCACCATTGAGCGGCAAGCGGCAATTCTGTGGCTCAGCTTGCTTTATGAGCGTTCCCTCCTTGTTTTGATTCACTAGTGCCTGGCTTGAAGCGAAAACCCGCGGTCCGGCAGTCACCTGCGGTCCGGTCCAGTCTTTTTTTCCTCGAGACCTGGACTGGACTATATAGCCGCAGTCCTTGAAAACATTGGACTGGACTGGACTACACCATGTAGTCCGGTCCAGTCCGCGATCCTGGACGGACCATGGGGAGCTCTGACACAATCCTATCTACACACTGAAGTTCTATCATCTAACCGTGACCACAAACCCAGCCCATCCCAACCTACTTACCCATCCCGAATACTCACCTATTCTCTCACCAAGACCAACCCTTGACGATTATACCAAAGGCAACGCTGCAGGGACATCCCGTGTACGAGGTAAGTACTGCCTGAGCCCGCGAGTAACTCACCTAGAAGTCCAGAGCCGAACCCGATTGCATAGCAATCTGACCGTTGTATCGCCTGTCGACTGTGTGTAGCCGGATTCTGACACGGAGCCTAGCCTAGCCCTGTACCCCCAGTAGTCTTCAGCGTGTCCTTCGAACTCCCGTTCAGGTTCCTGACAGCTCTGCCTCTGCATATTTATGATGAACATTGTGGGGTATAGTGGCAGAGGGCGCCGTCAAGAATTTCCTTCTACACAGCACCATCTATTCTTCTGGTACGTTGACCTGGATATTAGTGTGCGCTAAACGGTCCCAACATTGTAATTGTGATCTTCATTCGGGCTGTTGCCTACATCTGAATTGATGTAGCATTACCTATGATATCGAAAAGTTCCGAATATCCATTCATGAATATGCTGACAATGATGGAAACACGATGATGGATCGAGTGCACTTGAGACGATTGCACGATGGGAGGTCGAAATATTCCCAACAGACCTCACAGCCGGGATTGAAACCTCGCGTTATACCTTGAGGATAGCACTTATTGTAAGCATTCCTGCGGGGACAAAATACTTCATCATTCATGTCATTGGTAGCAATAAGTTGCAACCTAGGAATTCTACCTCACCAATGTTACTGCCATAATAACAAAAACAATAAAAATAAAATATCATTACACAGAAACTAACATCATCCATCATTGAACACAACATCAGGCAAAACTTTTAATCCAAAATGACTAAGGCAATCAAAATGAAATTCTTCGGAAGACAAACAGACATCATTCATCGTTGAACATAACATCATGAAAAAGTCCCCATCTGCAATGACTGACACAAGTAAAAAAAAAACATCAATGAAGAAAAATCAACATCATTCCTCGATGTTCATAAGACCGTGAACAACCCTCATCTCAAAATCAGAAAACTGACACCCAAAACACACACAACATACATGCTAGACAACATTTTCCGAGGACAAAAACACGACTCCAGAACTACCATTCAATCGGGAACGGTCTCACTTATTTCCCTACCAGGCGAATTGGAAAAAAGCCAACCAAAGAAAAATGATAGAAGGAATACTACCGAAATGAACCAGGTAAGACTGCAAAGTGTTAAGGATCGGCCTCGACCACACCCAACGAACGCGCCGAAACCATCAAACAAAGCAAAAATCAATTTGAAAAGCCACTTTCACTCACTGATATCGTTGCTGGTTGTTTCTTGGGAAGCACTGGCAGTCTGCATTGGCAAAGAAGATGGCTCAGAGCCTCGTTGTTTGTTGTTTCGTGAAAATGTGGGTCCCCAATGCCTTCCATGCTAGCTTTATCCCCGGGGCACCTGTGCGACGGGGATCACTGCCACAATTCATGGTATTCCCTGGGGAACGGAAAGTCATATGACTCAGAAGGATCGAAAGTGATCCTAACTGATTGTGAATGCGAATAATTTCACTGCACACAGCAATGATCGCATTTTGTGGGAAATGGAGGTGCAGCCAATCCTCCCTTAGTAGATGAATAACAATGAAGGGAAAACGTTCTCAGTTGGTTCTCTGTGTCAGATCGGTCGCCCACAGTTGCTATGATCTCAAAGCTCCTCCAATAGGTAATGTCGGAACCCATAATCAGAAATTTTTGAACACACGTACCAGTCCCTTGGGTAACTGCTGGTGATGGTTTCGGGAGTCCCGAAATATACTGCTGATTTTTCGGCTTTTCTGCAACACGACGAACTCTTGTCAGCCAGGGGAAATCGGCATGTCATGGGGGAACTTACGGATGACCCAGAAAAGATCTCATATGCCACACGACATTGGTTTCATTTCTCCCTGTCGTATTATACGAAATGAAATGCCCATGAACTGACCATAGACTATTCTCTGGCAGTTGCTCCTGAAGATCGTAGGACCAATGACGGAGGGTTGCCTTTATTGGCATAGTGAATTCCAGACCAGCAATAGAATTATCATCAACAAAAACAGGAGCTTCCAGTTTCCGCAATTGGCTAACCTCGGTCACATCATTGGTCGTAGGTACAGCCTGAGCAAGCATCAAGGGCCCATGAACAACAACACTATGGTAGACCATTGATTCCCCGACTATAGAGTCTGGGAAACCAACCAGGAATTGACCCAGGATTCAGCCTGTATCGAAGAGGGCATCGTTTATAGTGGCAAGGAAAATGCAATGTTCAAACTGGCCACAGTGGTAAAGAGAAAATAGACTGCAGATTGGTATAAGGTGTTGGTTGCTGGGGAGGTAAAACTGTTGAAGGTGGTAATCACAGGTCGTTTCTTGCACCTTGGGGTGCAAACCAACACCTTAAATTTCCAAAATGGACCACTGAATGGCACATGAATATCTGCCCAGAAGATACCGCTTGCACCAGTAAATGAGTTCGAAATCATGCAATCTTCCATAGTCATGGCTATTTGGGACCGCCGCAAATGGTGGGGAATGCCTAATAATATGCGCTGAAACCTATACAATTCTGTAATTCCTTTGCCAACAGCAGGAAAATCCTGAGTCCTTGCAGATTCCAGGAGAAAAAGGAACGCACGATGTTGGCTAATATTGCTCAAGGCAATGGGAACCCGAGGATGCCATAGTCCTCGGTTCTTCTGGTAAGCCCAACTTGGCTGTGATGAACAAATCACTGTAGGCAGGAGTGACATCTCTTGAAAATGGTGGAAACTGATGGTCAGCTTTCACAGGCGAAAGGAAATCTTAAAGGCACCGGATGGTCCATGATTCCGCTGTCATTCGTCAGAAACTGCCTGAAAGGTAACCATTGGATTGGTCCGGATTAGGTTGGAAGCCAAGGGTAGCACGTCAGTGGCATTTTCGACAACAGCGATTCCAGAGAGACCCATTATATACATCCCAAGAACTTGCAGTTCCAGGCATTGTGAGTGCAAAATGAAATTCGATGCCCTTGGAAACCAGGGTTGGAATTGCCATCGTCAACATCTATGGGAATCACAAAAATACAAACCGTTGGTCAAAGATTACTCCCAGAGGTACCGGCAATCCCTCGCCTGCAGGGCATCCGGCCTCATAGACACCGTTGCAGTGGTAAGAGAACCCCTAAGTCGCCTGAGTCGAAACTAACGTTACAGATCACGTTGGATATGGATTGGAGGATTTGGAGAAGTGTAGCTTTCCAATCGATATCGTCAAGAGAGAATCACTGGGGCAATTATATTGTTACACGCAGCACTCACCTCTCTCACCTATTACCGGTCATGGTTACGTGTTCTGCTGCTCTTGAGTTCATTATTTTCTCGGCGAAGCTTCAAAAACACAACTGACTTCAACCTCCACGGCAAAAAGAAAAAAGGATTTTTGAAAAACTTCCAAATCCGAGAGAAAGAATTCTGATTGACAAGTGGGATGAACAAGTCAAGGTAATTCTGGGGCAAATTCAACCCCTCGAGTGGGTTGAAGGGACAAGCTCCTGTTTCCGGGATAAGTCAGTGATAATCAGGCTCCCGGACTACATGGCCAACACAACAAGAGCCACCAAAACGAACCACAACACTCTCACTCCGCCGATCTAAAGGACAAGCTAATCTTGAAAAAGGGCACGCCAAAATGCCGCCGATTTGGACAGAACCCAGCGATAGCATACAAACCAAAAGCAGCGCTCAGACATGGGCTTGATACCAAGCTCACCCGGAGCTAGGACCCAAGGATGCCACCTAACAGCCTGTAAAGGGGATGGACAACACCAAAGATGAGGAACTAGGAGAAAAGAAACCTTTTGAATTGTCTGCAGCTGATTTCGATGCACACCGGATCCACCTGGCATTGGATGGAAGATGAAGTCCCGTCACTGCTCTAGAAAAGCGCAGAAGAATGGAGCGGGAAGCCCATAGGCATTGCGATCAAGGAAAACGAAGCTCTGTGGCTACGAGGATGTAAGCCCAGCTCTTGAAATGAATCGAGGAGGCAACACGGATGGTAAATATGGTGCAGGAAACACCACACAATGCCCTTGAGCGGCCAAAGAAATCACATCAGCATGACCAGAGCAGGATGGAGACTGAAAAAACAAGACGAAATGACGCCTGTATGGCAAACTTCACCGTAAACCCCAGACAAGAGTGGGCTGAATCCGACAATCATTATAATGTGTTGCAACAGTATTGAAAACTCCTCTATAACAACCAATTCAAAGCACCAGCTTGCCGGCAAGGCCATTCACCAGTGAAGAAAATTATCGAAATCCATGAGCAAGTTTCATCTCGAACCAAAACCCGACCCATGCGTCAAGCTTATACCTTCGCTTCAGCAGTCAAAGACCCCACACAGCGGATTTCCCTCAGAACACCAATCCGGACCTCAAATGGAACCCAAAATTGCAGCACACAAATGGAGAAACATGCACACAAAATCCAACCCCCCTCCCCCCTACGAAGCAGATTGTCATGCCATGTTCACAACAAACAGCCCTACCAGTTAGTGCAAGAGCAATGGTAGGCAAAGCCATTGACCAGGCTCTCCGATCCGCCAATGCTCCGCAGAAAATCGGTATACTAACTGTCTGACTGAATGAATCTAGCAATCCCTTCATAAACCCCCGACGAGAAACTCCTATCCCAATGCCAATCACAAATCTGCCCCTCCTGGAGAACACCGTGAAGGCCATTCCCCCTTCGTTGAAAGCCTCAAACGCAGCAGAGAGGTGGGTCAAACTAGCAATGCCTGGTCTTCCGGTTGAGGGCCTTCCGGATGATGTCCACGTCATGCCAGCTCTCCGCCTTGAAATAGAACAGATCACAAGCAACCACACCTAGTTACACCTCTCATCCGGACACATGTTCTAACCGGAGGAAACAGGACATACTGATACTGCTCACCCTACTGTCGGAAGTAAGTGCTCAATGAGAGTTCGGGTAATGAAAGGTGCATGGGACAAAACAAAGGCAGTCAACCAAACAGCACAAACAACAGCCCCAGAAAACCTCACAATGACAACTGGTGCATAGTTCCACACCAAGTGCAGCAACCCTAGCCATTATAACCCACACTATCAACCGAAGGACAAATTGTCTCAATACATTGATAAACACCTTGGGTCAAACTGCAGATATGTCGCTGATCCCAGAAACCATTTTACAAATACAACATACAGAGAAAGGCACCTGATTCTACTTTCCTCCACCTCAGAAAATGCAATGGCCATTCATTCAGAATAGCAGCATACATCACATGAAATACTCAACACCTACATGTTACACCAAGGCGCAATATCTGTGAGGATTCATATCTTCGAATCCTACAAGTCAGCATGCAAATCATCCCTACTGTCTGTTGAAGGGTACCAAAAGAGAGTGATAATCGTTTGTTCTATGTACAACTGAGCAGAGATCTGGATAGCCCAGATTTATCAGATCCAGACAAGACACAACTCTGGGAGTACAAACTCACATCGAACTTGAGAACCGACTGTGTTGTCAGGCGTTGCAACTCGGGTGTCATAGGACATTCTCCAGAAGTCAGTCACATGATGTCACTGGCCGATCTGTGCCATGATATTGCCTGAATGACACACAAAACATATTCAGACCTCGCATATTGCACATGCGTCACTCAAAAATAAACCCAACAAATGCATCCAACTCAAGTAAAACAAAACAAGCCAAATACTTGACTTAATGTGAAATTCAATAGCAAGTAAAATGAAGCAAACAACACAATTTTCTCATATCATGGTCAACTCAACTCAACAACAAAATCAGTCCAATCTCCTGAATGACCTCTTGGTGCTTCACCCACTCCAGAGCTGTCGTCAGGCCATCTGCAAGGATTTTGTTCGAAGGTATGTCTTTCGAGTGGATCTGTTCAGTAGCAGATGCGTCAGGGAGTCCTTGAAAGCGAAGCTGGGGATGTCTAGTTTCGCCATTGAAATTGCCCAATTTTAGGACCATGACGCATGCCATTCTATCATTGATGATGAGAGGTTGTGTTGACAATCATATGCAGGATGCTGATGGACATTTTGGTATGCATTGTAAAATTTCAGAGACACAGCTCTAAACCATTCCGTCAGGCCTTTCGGCTGTGATAGATGCAATGAGTTCAGCATCCATATTTGATTGTCCCACAAGTGTCTGTTTCTCCAATTTCCATAACACCAATATTCCACATACATAGGCAAGGTATGCAGGAGTTGATTTACCTGAGTCTTTTTTCTCAACCAAGAGGAGCATCACCATAGGCATCTATGCTAGCACGGGGGTTTCAAGTAAAAGTAACCTTGAGACTGGCTGTAGCTTGCCAGTAACGAAACAGGTTTGTTACAGCGGTCCAATGTGTGGCATTGGGACTGGAAGAAAATCGACCAGGAGTCATAGTTGGAGATGCTTTCTCTGGTCTAGAGCCAACTGCAATATACAATCAACATCAGATGTACTTCCGATATGTAACTTCATCAACTGTGGCGTGCTCTTGTGAGGTTCCATTCTGGGATGACCAAGATTGCTGCTCCTCCCCCGGAGGTCAAGGAACACTATTGAGCTCAATCCTTCCTCCATTGGTCTATGGCCAGGTCAACTGTTTGTCATGTTGAATTGTTCAAGTAACTAGCAATATATCCAGTGTGATTGACAAAGGCAGCCCTACTTTTGTGATTAAGTTGAGTATCAAGTCCAACATATCGACAGTGATTTCCAATTGGAATAGTGGCACCTTTAGCAGGTGCAGCATGGATCCGTTGATGAAGTGCCTTCCAGAGGGACTGAATATTCCCATTGACAGTCGAATCTTTGTATAAGCGTACCGATCGTAAGAGTAAGCTCTTCAGAAGCATGTACAGTCATCGATTTTGGTATGGGAAATAAGAAACCTCGATACTCAAATACTCTTCATCAAATGGGTAAATTCCTTAGTGTACTGTTGAGATAGAGGTGCGGCTCCACATGTTGATATGTTTCTCCATCGTGACAAAGTGAGGGAAGATCAGTGCGGTGCAAGTTCTGTTTCATCACTCTGTATCCTCCACCATGCAACTATTCATGAGAGTTTATCAAAAATGAGAACAAAACAAAGTCCACAGACGTGGGGTGAGAGCAAGAAGTGTCAGATTTGTGAATCCACGATTGATTGGGAGCGACAACACGGGCAGAAAGCGCAATGGCGCGAGATCAAGAGTTGGTGGGAATCCAAATACCCCAAGATAGTATGGCTTGCTGTGTAACAATTGCTTGTTATCTATATTTTCAGCTATCAAATGCGAAAGAGTCTATAGAATCAAGTGGTGCACCATTTTGCATGCGTTAAGCAATTCAACCGGCTACGTGTCTACCGAGCCCAGTAATCGTCAGCGAACCCTTGCTATTGAATATCCCTGTTTTTAACATGCCCTGTTCCTCTGGATGAATGTCACACCCTATAATGTGTGAAGATAGAATTGGTATCATATATAACGCTATGGAGAATATGGCAAACTTGACAAGAGAATGAATAATTGAGTTAGTATCCCGGGCCGGAACCCCCAGAGGAGCTCCGGCTAGCCACGTCACGTGATTCGTGACTTTCCGATAGGACCTCACGAGGATCCCGGCCCGAGGCGTCGAAACTATTATTCACTGTCAGTTTGGGAGGACTCAGGACGGAGAAGGGGAAAGGAACACTTACCTCAAGGGTGTCGACTTACCCTTGAGACAACTACGAACGACGCTGATGGAGAACGAAGAAGACGACGAAAGGTCACCTCCTTATACCTGAGGAGTGTTCGGCAATACACGGCTACGATAGGGGCTGCATAGGAGCAGAAGATTCCAAGAGGATGCAGATGCGGCGCAAGGATATCATCCGGTGTTACTAGTTGGGTGATCAGTGGGGCGAGAGATAAGGCAGAGTCTAGTCAGCAAACAGGAGTGGAATGCAGGACAAGGGTCAACAGTGCATTGGCATGAGACAACGTCCAGCAGGGAACTCCACTCAGGAAACCTGTTTGATGGAACTGATATGACGCGTCCTTGGGCCTAGAGCTGCCAACTTGGAACAAAACGGCGTTTGCATCCACACCAGGGTGTGGCTGCGCGCAAGTGCGCGCAGGTGGGGCACATATGACATCACACAGGAATGTGATGGAGTGATCCACTCCGGTAGGGCATCAGGATGCCTTATGATGTCAGTGACCTCTACTTGCAATCGAGAGTCTCTAGGGAGATCTATGATGGCGCGACTCATACGATAAATAACTCATGCGTCATTATCACAAGAGTTCATGCATGATGCAGTCAGACGGAGTTGCCCTCCGGTGTGACTCATAACCACAGCACCTCATTGGAAGGTGTGGTAGTACGGTGAGCGATTTCAAGGATTAATCTGACCAGGGCGAGCATTATGCAAGTGAGCAATTAATTTAATTGCGCGCTTAGCATGATGCAAGCCTCAGCACATGCGTCACAGCCTTGACTCATGTCTTATCTCCTAAGCTCAGTTTGGCAGTTGGTTCCCCAAGGAAGGCTGGGCGAATTTGTAGACGAAGGTCTATAAAAGACCCTATGACTTCCCTCTGTCTCCTCCATCATCATCCATTGATCCTATACGCGACGATACCATATCTACACCAACGAATACCTCCGAAGACGACCCTTAAGTTTATTCGGCCTGTGATCGATTGATTTACTTCCTAGCTTTATCTTTGGAATACCTCTATTAGTTCTTGAGAACGAAGTGTCTGTTTGTCTTGAGAACGAAGTGTTTGTCTACCCTAGGACGAAGCACTTGGAAGGACGATCGAAAAGCCTCTGCATAGTTAGGACTGTGCCCAGGTTCACACTATAAACTTAAGGCTACAAGCTACCAAGTTTATTAATCGACACGAATACGAAAAGACCCTCTTCTAGGGCAAGCCTTATCAATTTCCGAAAACACATTCTATTCAGCAATGTCTTCCTTCCCCAGAATCACTGCCTCCCCGGCACCCCGCGACGATGACGACGTCTCCATGACCAATGCAGTGGAGATCTATCGCCCTCAGACATGGGACGAGCTCTCAAAGGCTGGAAAGGCAGCACGCCAGGGGACAAGTGTTGATAGGAACCAACTTCCTGATTGGTTCATCAAGATGGTGGAGAAGATGCAAATGACAGAAAGGGATGTTCAGGGATTGATGGCAGCCCTTAGAACCGAAGGAGCAACGGTACAAGCGGATATCAATTATATGAAGTACCAATATGACGAGATGGCTAAGACAATGCAACAAGCCTACGATGTTGTGTTGCACCAAGGGAATATCGACAGAGAACTAAGCCAAACAGCTATTGTACGACTCATTCAGTCTAGCAATGAGTTTAGCTCAGATGTTTGGAATGCCATTGGGGAATTGGCAACAGATATTCAACAGAAGCAGGCAGCCCACAACCAGGCTGCTGAACGTTTGAACATTGGTGTTAGAATCATCAATGATTACTTGAGGGATTTCTCCAACTATCAACAAGTTTGGAATATGGGAGTCGAAGGTTGGGCAGCCACAAAAAATCAGACTGACCAACAAAGGGACGAACAGATTCGTCTTTTAGCACAAGCAGAGCAGGAGCAACAACGGAAATTGCTGGAATATGAGACTCAGAGGGAGACTGAGAAGAAGGAAATCATCGACAAGGTTATTCAAAGGGTTATGGATATGAATGCGAAGAACCAACCTATCGATGCAGAATCTTTAGCTGAGGCGGTACAAGATGAACCCCGGCGGAGGACTGTCTCCCCTAGCCTTTTCAACATAGCCATGGAGACTGCCCTGCCTGCCTCAAGGATTGCCACACCACCCCCAGCAGCAGCTGGAAACGGCGGACGAGGAAATGGACCACCAAGAAGGAGAATCACCATTCCTCCTCCGGAACCCTCTGATAACGGAAACCGCAATCCCAGACAGCCTGCAGCACCCCCTCAACAGAACCAGCCCAGTGAGAATGCAGAAGTTGAAGCTACACGATTTCTGACAGCTATCATTGATAAGATTCAAGGACCTAGGGATGGCCCCAAGAGACCCAAGATGCCAGAACTCAAGGCACCACAATACTTTTCTGGCAAGGACAAGACCCTTTACAGAGCCTGGTGGACATCGGTACAGGACTACGTTTCAACCTATGCTATGTCCTGGCCTGACGAGGATGCACAAATCAAATGGGTTGGTAGTTTATTCACCCACAAGGCTTTGGCATGGCACCAGGAGCGTAGGAAGTCTATCCAGAAGCAGAACTTGAAGGACAATTGGGAGGCATTCTCTAGTGCCATTGAGGCAAGGTTTGAGGACAAGAGGGAAGCTCAGAAGGATGTGAAACGAATCACAGAGCTTCAATACGATGGTGATATCGATGACTATATCACAAAATTGGAGGATTTGAACATGAGAGTTGGGGCATTGGGCCCTATGTATAGAAATGTCATATGGGAGGCCATGACCCCGGCAATTAAAAAAATGGTTTACCAGAGATATGGTGGAATTCCAAATGAAGACAGTACCCTAATCGATGCAGTAAAGGATGCTGCGCATGTTATTGAGGGATTGAATGAGGAGTTAGGATATACAAAAAAGAGAACTTTGGAAGTGCGTGGAGAACGCAAGGATAAGGGAAAGGAAAAAGAAACTGGGCATCCACGGGAGGTGCAGCAGAAGAATCAAAAGGTTAAGGATAAGGGACCAAAGAAGGAATTTGCTGGAAAAAAGGAGAAGAAATCAGAGAAGCCAGCAGTATATGCCTCAGGAAGGGAGGCTTTGCAAGGAGTGCCCCAAGCCGAAATTGACAAACATAAGAAGGACAAGGCAGACTGTTGGCGTTGTGGTCGTTCGGGACACAGAATGTATGACTGCTATGCGAAGAAGACAGTTGGGGGAACTGAATTGGCAAAGGATGGGAAGGTAGCTTCTTCAGGGAAGAGGAAGCGTGATGATGATAATAACGATGGGCATGAACAAAAGCCCAAGGAAACAAAGAAGGCCAAAACTGCAGCAGTACGGCAGGATGATGAGGATACGGAAATGCCTGATGCGCAACCCAGGATTTGGGAATTGGAGTATGAGGAAAATATTCATTCGGATTTTTAAAGTCCTCTAGGGAGGCGTCACCCGAGGAGGAAACATATGAAGACGCAATAATTGGGAAATGTGCTGGAACAAAAAGAAAAACAATGGACAGCCTTGAGTCGACCAGGACTAAGAGTCGACGATCAGACAATGGAGATGTAATTCCAGGAACTAGGGAATTAGCACCAACTCCTCCTCACCACGGACCGAGACCAATAATCAATATGGTTCTCAACTGGTCCAAGAATCAGCAACGCACAGTTAGAGTCCTCTTGGATACAGGCTCTACTGCTGCCCTCCTGGACAAAACATTTGTCCACAAATACAAAATCCCAACCGTCAAAAGAGACACCCCCCTCCAAATCCGCAACTTCAACAATGAAATAGTTGCTGGAGCAGGAGTTTTCTTTACGGTTCCATTCATGTTGCAGCATAAGAACCACTTTGCTGCAGAGTCATTTGAAGTCGCTCCACTAGATAGCGACTGCGATGCTATCCTTCCATATTGGTGGATGGCTCAACATCAGCCTTGCAACCTCTGGGGAGATCAGAACCAGATCTCATTCACCTCCGCGCGTTGCAAAGAGAAGTGCACTAAGGCGCAAGCCAGTGCCTTCTCCCTCCAGGTAGGGTTAGGGTTAGGGTTAGGGTTAGGGTTAGGGTTAGGGTTAGGGTTAGGGTTAGGGTTAGGGTTAGGGTTAGGGTTAGGGTTAGGGTTAGGGTTAGGGTTAGGGTTAGGGTTAGGGTTAGGGTTAGGGTTAGGTTAGGGTTAGGGTTAGGGTTAGGGTTAG